>JAHLSL010000038.1:2320302-2494952 GCA_025920805.1 Petroica traversi
CGGCGGGGAAGCGCTGCCGCCGGCCGAGCGCCGCGTCGGGGGCGTAATGACAGCACCTCCTCAGCCCCGCGTGTCCTCTGGCTTGGCGTTTCCATAAATGAGCGAAATCGGCTCGAAAGAGCCATTGCCCTGGAGCGCAGTAGCCGCTCTTCGTGGAGGGGGAAATAATGCGTACGGGGGTCTGTGGAGTGCCACCACCAGCCAGTGTTCCCGGTACAAGCAAGTGTGCAGGCTGGGGAGAAACCGGATCGTTAGGGTTGCAGGGCTGGAAGGAGTGAGACTCGCGTTTTCCTTCCCTGAGCTGAAGTGATGTTACCTCTGACTTTTTTTTGAGCTGTTGGAAGAACCCGTAGGTGCGATAATGATCCGCTGGATCAAGGGTATCTTGTTCCTGAACAGATCAGGCCCTGCATCAGTTGTTTATTACTTCTATAGAACTGGAACAGGGAGTGTCAGCGAGGCAGGCTGATGGAAGAAGATACCAGTTGTATGAATTTTTGCTGTGTTCTTGGAAATACGGTCACTTCTGCCCTGGAACATAATATTCCTGTTCTGCAACAAGCGTAAATGATGATTTATAAATAGATCCATTTGTTTATATGGTTCCCCGTGTAGCCAAACAACTGTTTACATTGGGAAGTGGATTGCTTCATTTCACATTAGCTTATCAGTGCTGGCCCAGGAGTGGCTGAGCTGAAGTTACATGTTCTTGGGCAGAGTGCTACTGGAGAGATTACATCAGTAGTTTAAACTTCTGGTGGCTGGCCTGTCTGCTGGTGTGTGCTTCTCTCCCAGGCATCAGAGGCTCGTGAAGGGGTGATTGGGGGAGTAAAAGTGTGTGTGGGGGAGTTGTAGTATGGTGAGGGGGAGATTTGTGCCTTTAATGAAAATGCGTAGTTTATATTTTAATGGGATTTTACAGTGTGGGAAAATTTAGATTATTTTTTCCTGGCACTGAGGTAGTAAGGTGTCCTGATATGAAGTTTGTTAATACCCAAAAGAAGAAGGATCAAGTGAGAGGAGTGGTGGTAGGAGGGAGAAATAGTTCCTTTTATTTAGGAGTGTCTTGAAAAAGACAGGATTTCCCCCATCACAACCCTGGAATGAAGTTTTACTTCTTTGCTCCCCCCTTTCCCTGGCAGTCATGTCTCATTATCATTATCCTTTTGTGTATTTGGAGGGGGAGAAACCATCTGTGATTGAAATAATACAGTGATGGCTGTTTGATTTTGATATAACTACTTTGAATAAGCCATCTTTTACGTGAAAGAGAGGGTTTATTTCCCCTTATATCTAAATCACCATGATTCATAGGAGCTGCTAGATCAAATCATGTGTTTGTTGTCAGCAGTTATTGTAGATTTTTGTTCTTGAAGCACAGTATTAAAAGTTATATTCATTACAGTCTGTCTTTTTACCTAATTCAGTATTTTAAGGCAATAATTTGTAGTGGAAAAAAGGCTATTATTTGCTTAACTTTTTTGGTTTTAAGTGTGGGTTATTTTTCCCCCCCCCCCAGTACTACATTCCAAGTTTTTTTCATGTGGGGTTTTTTATTACTTCTGATAACTTTTCTTTCAGTTAAACCAAAGGACAAAGCTTCTGTCTTAAACATGAGTTTTGGCTGCAGTGTCATACAGAGGGTATGAATGGCTTCAGTGTATCTGCTGTATTTACAAGAATGCTCTCATAGGCTGGCAGAAAACTCTTATTTGCCCTCCCAGTGCTGATTCAGGGAAAAATAACAGCTCTGATCATCCTGCAGCCTGGTCGGTGAGCACAGACCTTTTCTCTCCTAGAGACCTGATGCAGCAGGGGAGTTTGAATCTGTTATACTTAGCACCATATCTCCTGTGGATTAGTGTTAATAGTCACACAGTTGAGTTAGTTAGTCCGTGGTTTGATTAGAAGACTTGCTTTTCATTGTGTTCCTTTTTACATTTTGAGTTACAAAAAGGAAATGGAAAGCATTTACAAACTAATCCACCAGTAGGTTTAAAGGTGTGGTGATTCTGCTGTGTCTAACTTAGGCTGTGGTCAGCTGTTCTTTTTATAAAGCAAGATCCTTTTCTATATTGCTTTGCAGAAACAAGCTCATAAACTTCATCTTTCTCTGACCTTTTGAAGGAGATCAGACAAAAAGATCATAATGATAATGTCTGTTTTTTACTTCTGAGGGAGAAGCTGTTGAAAATATACTTGCTCTTCTGACTGCCTGCTGCAAAGTGATAGGAATGTTTTTTCTATTTCCTAATCAGCTGGGATCAGAAATGCTTACAGTTTTTCTGCATATGCAGTCAGCAGATTCTGGAGCTGGCAGTGGTAGTACAAAATAGATTTTCAAATAGCTTGACTGTTTGCTGATGGTGCCACTTACATTTCTTACACCATACATGTCTTTTCTCAAAAAGACTGAAGAAAATGAGGATGAGAGAAAGTGAATCAGTATGTTTTATTTACTGTGAGGAAAAAAACACCTTGTTGGGAGGTTCTAGTCTTGGGATGACTATGTTATTTCCTTATTACAGTAGCATTTTCACCTTCTTGTTAAAAGAATAGCAGGTGAGTGGTAGCTTGTTGCATTGAAACACCTTGCTGTTATCCTCCAGGTACCACTTAATACAACTTCATCCTGTTTGTATTGAATGGAAATTACTTGTGATCGAAGAAATGCACTAAAGCTTGTTTAATACAAACAGTTTTTTCTTCATGCTGTCCAGTGGATCATCTGAAATACTTCAGAATGTAGATGGGTCTTGCAGGTTGTCTGGAAAATAAAATTCTAACTTGTTAGGTTCAGGCATAATCTTTTTCTTTGCATACAAATGTTCAGCTTTGTCTTCACTGATCACTGCTTTGCTTGTGAGCAGATAGATTCCATAGTTTTGGGGTCTTTATTCTTGAATTTTCACTTGAAAATTTTACCGACTGTTCTGTTTCTGGAGTATTTGGTTTATTTCCTGTAACTGTAAAACTCCGGTATCAACTACAAGCTATTAAAGCTATCACTGAAGTTCTTGGAGACAGTTTCAGCTGACCAGCCTTTGTCTCAACTCCAGTCTCTAATAAACAGATCATATATAGGATATGAATTGTATGTTGTTCTATACATCCAGTCCTTGCAGAGGATCCTTGAATCTAGCCAGGAATACAAAATATGAGCAATGTGAAAATGAATTAGGAAAACATATGGAGGCAAATATTCATTGTTGGCCCTTGATAATCTGGTACATGATCAGCTTCTTCATTATTCTTATTATTTCTGTCGTTGCTATTTAATAGTTGATTTGCTTCATGTTTTATCGCTGATAAGGATCTGTATGTGGATTTTATAGTCTCACAGATATTAATTTCCTTTTATATATACTTTTATATGTGTATAAAACATGCTATATACAGTATTTTATGCAATGTATATAAATATATATTCTTTACTTTTAATTTCTCTAAATGGCATCTGATGGGGGCAGGTCTGACAGAGCATCAGAAATGGTTGCATTCGGTCCTCCAACCCAATATTTTCAGTCAGGGCTTCCTCCTTGCACTGACCACACAGGGTGGTTGTGGTAGCATGGGTGAGCAGAGTCTGTCCTTGCCCAAATGTCCCCTCCTTGGAGTGACAGGAGGGGTCTTGCTGCATTCTGTAAAGCAGCTGCATTTTTCTGGGCCTGATGCTTCAGACAGTGTTTGTTTTTTGAGCCTGGGTTCCCTTCCATTACTACTTAAGGGAAACAGTTTTCCCTTCATCTCTCTGTTCCCGTATTAAGAAATACATCCATCCAGACAGAATGAGAGCAGTGCTCTGTGACTTGTGTGGTCAGGCTCGTGTCTCCAGTGCAGTCTTGTAACAGAAACTGCAAGTTTAAGACCAAGCTATGTGCAGTCAGTGTATATATACTTTAGCCTGGTTTTCTGAGAAAATAGAGGTTGCATGTAACTCTCTGTGAATGTCTGACTTTCATTCTTGCTCTTAATTTCTAACATTTTGAGCAATTCCAGTTGCATTTGTGAGAGGGTGGTAGCTTATCTCCAATAAACCTACACTTTTTCTGGCAGTAGGTAGCCTCGGCTGGTGGAATGATGCCTGCTGAAGGACAGACTGAACTCTTCCTGCAACTTTGACACACATTCTGAGGAAACTGGGTTTTACTGGCTCAGTTGCTTACAAATCAACTTAGTGTTCCAATTTTTTGACACTTTTTGAACTTAGTGTTCCTTCATTTGTGAATATTTTTGCAACAGTTTTGAATATGAAGAAGAGCAAATGTTTAGTCTTTAGCCCCAAATAGCTTAATAAAATGGCAAAAAGCATATGATGAGAAAGGAAAGATTAATTGGGGATTTTTTTAAAGTTTTATTGTTGTTCTTCATAACTGTCCTGCTTATGTGAATATCTGTTTGTTGAAAGAATTATTTTAACTCTTGTCTTTTATTAGTTTTGCTCTGTAATACCAATTCTTTAGACACTCAGAAACTTCTTTTTTTGTAGTTGTATTGTATAAAGATGGTTCCCAGAATGGAGCAAGACTAAATAGGGTACAAACAGTTCAGTCTTATTTCTGTATTTCTCCTCAGTATTTATTTTCTGTAAACAGACTCTGTGTGAACCTTTCAGTTAGTTGATCACTTTTGCATGCTGGTATCTGTTGAATACATCTTGTGGTCTTTGTTTGTCTTGTCATGCTTACTTGATTAATGTTGTACCATCATCTTCCTTCATGAATAATGTATTTCCTGTCATGCAGTTGGAGCCTAGAGGAGAAAACACCTACACCTACTTTCTTAGATAAATTATGCATTACTTTTACCTTTGATGTGTACTGTCTGTTCTTACTTTTGTGGAAAAAATGCTGACCAAAAGGCACATGTTGAGAGTGTATAAGGTATGTTAGATTTGTGGAAAGGCAGACATATTTAAATTTTAAAGAAACTGGCCAAGCCAAGGCACAACTTTTATTAGAGCTTTCCAGTCTTTTTTCTTTGTACTTCTGATATTTATTGACATTCTATATTTTGAAAGTTTTGCATGTGATTTCTCTCTACTTTAAATCACCAGGTTATGCTTGTATGAATTACTGTTTCTCAGTTGTGTGTCTAGCTTTCTAGCAAAGGTGTAACATTATTCATTTATATTCAGTATTCATTAGGTCTCACTGTCACTGGAAAGCTGTGAGAGGTAGGATAACCACAGTTGCAGCTGTAGGATGCATGTGCCAGTTCTGATGGGCTGTTGATGCTTGTTCCCTCTTGTTGTTTGGTCTCATTGCTGGGCTCTGGCTTGCTCCAAAGCCCAAGCTGAAGTCGTAAGCTTGGTGCCTCAGGTAAAACAGAGCTGTCATCTCTTCCTGTTAATCACTGAGAAGTGAAACCAGTACAGGTAAAGCACAACATGGTGGTGAACCTCATAGTTGCTACAGGGGCTGAAGCCAGCCACTTCCCAAAGGTGCAGTATGTATTATCTGTAGTTCTGATGGTAAAAACTTAAAAACCTTCTAAGTTGACAGATGCTCATCCATTCATCCCCACCTGCAGTGTAAGTTTATCTCAAGGCTACAAGCTTATTTGTTTCTCTTTACCATGTGATGTGACAGTGCCTGGCCTTGGGGAAGGTTACGCTGGAAGAGTTGGTGCTGTGTGATGCTTGCTCAAAGCAGTGCTGCTGACCCTGGCATCTCTCCATGATGTTGTTGGCTCTGCTCTGTGTGTTTGGTTGTGCCCTGTACTTTGGATCCTTGTGGCTCTCAGGGAGCCATTCTATGTCGTGTGAGTTCCTCCTTCTCTCCACTGCAGTTTTTCACCTCTGCTGCTTGTCGAAGCAAACAGCTTGGCTCCATCAAACTGCTGCTGTCGCTGGGCATCAGCTGTGGTGGTGTTCAGAATATGTAACCTCACGTCACCTATCTCCTTTCTTGCATGATGTGATGTCCCACCGGAGCAGCGGCATTGGCCCATTTCCTTTGCATGGACTCATGTCTGAAAATCCATTCTTAAATGTTTTACCACTGGCTTTTATTGAGGGTGGAACATAATAGTTCTTAGTGGTTTTGCTGTCTTAATCCCTTTGCATCTGTAGAGTCTAGAGGAGTGTGATAAGCTACTTCTCTGTCTTCTGTTCTCTTTTGTTTCAAGTTGTCATTGTCTCAAAAATCAAATCTCATTTCAGAGGGAGAAACAGGTCGTTCTAACTTCAGTTCATGTTACATATTTAGTCAAAAATCAAGGTATGACAAATTCATAGACAACTCATAAATTCAAAGAATGATAGACTTTTTAACAAACTGTCAGTTAGTGCTAAATATTTGCATCACTCACTTCACATTTCCATTAGCTCCTTAAAAAGCTGAAGTTCACAGATTTGAATGAAATGCATTTGACTGTGCTTTTCAGTTTAGACTAGTGCTGTGAAGCTTTCTTATGGTTACAGATAAATGTGTTTTAGGGGCTGCTCTTTTTTTGGAAAGTTTACTGCTCTGCTCTGGTTTTGCTCTGTCTTTGAAAGGTCTACGTGGGTTTTTTTGAGTGAGTTTCTTTGGTTTGATTTTGTTTCGTGTCCTCCTTTGATTCTGCTGCATTGGCCTTCAGACGAACACAGGCATGTCCTTGTAACCTTTATTAGTAGGAATAGTTGCTTTTGGATGGGATGATTCACCACAGCTGCCAATATAAGGAAGAGTCAAACTATCGTGCTTCTTCATTGTGCTAATAATAGTGAGGTACCATTTTGCTGGCAGGCACCACTGCTGTTAGTGGCAGCTTCAGGAGGGATTGCTGCAAGGGCAGCAGGGTCTGTGAGGATCTCTGCTTTTTCCCTTTCACCTTAGTATCTTTTCTCGTGCAGCTTCAACTCTCACCCCATGAGACTGAACCCATCCTTTTCATTGAAATAGCAATGTATTTTCACTGTGGTATCAACCAAACCTGATCTTGAACTGTGGAAGGCAAAGACAGTGCTATTTTTGGAGGAATAAAAAACCCCTGCAAAACAAAACAGTTTTTGTGCTGTGCTGGACAGGACGTTACTAAAACTATAACCTGGAGAGCTCCAGGGTAAAACGATATGTGTACATAAAGATGTCCTATAAAAATCACCTCAACTAACGTGAAAATCTTCTTATTTTCTCAATACCAAGGAATTTTCCATGTGATTGCCTTAATATGGGACTTATCCGGCCCTACTGGTTCTGAAGAATTCACAGTATCTGGAGCTTTACAGGAAATAATTCTCTTTAAAAAAGAAATCTTTACAATCAAAGAAACTTAAAACAAGCAGGCTTAATGAAAGATAGTATGTATCTGAGCTCTTAGGAATTGCTGAAGGCTGCGGAAGGTTAGTATCTGATCATCAGCAAATAGGCCTTTCTAGAAATATGTATGAAATGCTCTTTGTAGGAGCTATAGACCTGAGTTTAGGTATTTCATATTAGCTAAAGTCTTTGTGTTTGCTGTCCAGCTGTTTCAGTGCATGAGTGGGAGAAAATCAGAGGTTACTCAATGAGGTTGTTCCCAGAGATTCATCAGGCTTTCATTTTTTTTTCATTCAGTGAAAATATGTAGAACTTTACTACCTGAAAACAGTAAATGCTGTAACAAGAAAATAAAAAATAATATGAAAGGCTTGTGTTCTTATTTTATATGGACACTTTATTTTTGAATGTATGTATCAGATAAGGCGCATCATGTTCTAATATATTTATTGAATGCTCAAGAAGGCTTTGTAACAGAACCTTCTATGACTGCATCATTATGTGCTTAGGGAGTTGAAGTGCCAAATTGAGTTTTTCTTCAATTGAGGTGGCTCTGGACATTTAAAACTGATACACACCTGCAGTGATGGAAAGTCTGCAGGGATCAGAAAAGATTCCCTTATTTAGCAGAGAATTTTTTTCCTAAATACACTGTTTCATATTTCTTTAAAGCAAGTTACTTTTCATAATAATAATACAAAAAGCCTCCTCCAGTTTCTTCTTCTCCATATTCTTCCTTCCTACTCGGCAGCCATTCAGTACATGGAAATAAGGAAATGAGGATATTTTGAAATAGGGATACTTTGCATAAATGATTTCCAAAAATATTTGCTGGATTTGAATGTTGGCATTTTCTGTGGATGTTAACAGTTAAGGAGTATAATGAAACTGTCAAAGGAAAAATGATATGAACTCCTCAGAAAACAATAGTGTAAATACAGTGGTTTTCCTCTCAATGCAGTTTACTTTTGTGGATGTCGTCTCTTCTGGGGAGGTACCACATGTACAAAGTATGCGGATTCAAAGCGTGACTTAGAGGGTTGTCTGGTGTTAGCCATGGAGACAGCCAGATTGAGTATGCTCTGTATGCAGAGCTGTATTATCCTTCATCACAATTCCTCTTTGGATCTTTTCCCTCTCTTCACACGTTGTCCCTGTGTTCTTCTGTGTTTGTTAGGAGTGGGCTGTTGGTTATTTGACTTGGTTTTGAGACGACATGGGAAACTCGGGGCAGAAAACTGATGATAATTTGCATATGTAATTCCCTTTTCCATCAAAGAACCATAGTCCTTTCTTAACGGATACAGTGCCTTTGGGAAATGTCTGATACGGCACAAGAAGAGTACTGCCAGTCACCTCACAGCTCTCATCCAACAAACATTGGGAGACTATCCCCAAAAAGTTCCAGGGTTACAGAGAATATACGCTTTGCATAATGCCATTATATCAGTTTCTTCTTGTCTCCTGTTTGGCCCTTATTTTGGCTGTGCATCTCGCTGCCAGTTGCAGTGATGGAGCCATTGCCAAGTCAGTCCATCTGGCTTAGCCTATGCAAAATCCAGTAGTATCTCAGTTCACATCTGTGCCTCTTCCTGTGTTGTGTGGCCACTTTGTAGCCTGAAAGGAGTTGCTCTGTGTGTTTCTCTTCATCCAGTCCTTCTTCTGTGTGGTCACATTTCTTGAAGGAAATGTAGATGCATCGGGATTGAAGGAATATGAAGCTAGGGTCTTCAAAATTAGAGACAATATTTCCCTTTTTTCTTTCAATCTAATACCTTGTGTGTTTCAATTTATCGGAGATGATGGGCAACTTTTTCTACCCATTTGTGATTGGCTGACAAAATGAGGTCAGGTTAAGTCTGTGTTGACTTCTAAGTTAGACTGAACTTTAGACCTCTTTTTAGTTTAATTTCTCTCTAGTACTTGTAAGTCAACAATAACTTTAAAAATATTTGCAAATGAAGGAATTAAAAATGAGTTTATGTTCTCATACAATTATGAGAGATGGAAAAAGTTGCAAAATTTAGACTGTTTTTACACCACACTCAGATCCCAATTGTGGTCAAGTTATTTTAATATTTTTCTCTAGGAAATTAGATTAGCCATGAGGAAAAAGGGGTTTTTTTTCCCTATACAATTGTATTACTTTTTGAAATGGTATGATATGCCTACCTCTACCCTTTTATAGGAACCCATATGATATTTAGTCAACTTTGCTGCGTTTAGGGATCTTCTGGAAAGCTCATCTAGTAGAATGAATATGACACTGTGATTTCATTATTTTAGCCATAGGTTTTGATTGTTTATTCTTCATTGGAGGGAAAAATAAATACAGGGAAGACATTTTCCATTCCAGGGTTTGAATAAGCAGGTGTGTATGTGGTCGGGAATTGTGTTCTCACAAAGGCTTAATTCTGTGTGTTTTTCTATTATACATATTATAATAAACCTGATAGTTAAATCCAACCATCTCTTCTTAAAAATCTAAAATGACAAAGCTTCTTTAGAAATGCATCTAAGACTTAGTAGAGTAGTAATAGCTGTCAGGTTCAAAGCAAAGCTAGCAATTAAATCTTCTGGCCTATCATGCCAGAAATGTATTATATTTCCCTGTTTTCAGCACACAGTATCTCCTGTATTAGTATGAATGGATCTATTAAAATGCCTTTTATCACTGTACTTTAAGCTTTTTTGTTTTCATGAAATCATGTAGCTGGTTTCTCTAAAAAGCCTTTAAAGAGCTTCCCACATCTGATCTGATGAAAAGCACCTCACTGTTGGGAACCAGCCAGTCAAATAGCTGTTCAGCTGTGGTAACCTGAATAGCACTTGTCAAGAGAAAATGGTGTGGGATACGTAAGCCAGAGGGAAGGAGGGGAAGGACTGTAGCAGGTGGGTAGCTTCCTACTCTGCTTCAGGGAGTCCATGAGAATTTCATCTCCTGGCTTGAGCAACAGCATACTTAGGCTGGCACTGTGCAGCAAGGAGCTTTACCCAGAGTTCATATGTGCTTCTCTCTTCTCTAAGCTGTGCACTTAAATTTTGCTTAAGTTTCCAGGATGTAATCTGTGTCTCCTTGGCACAGGGCTTCTATTTGTTTGTGGCCTGTAAGTACCTTGCACAACAGAATTTCCCTCTGACTGGGGTGTTTTGCGCCTGGCTGCTGTGGGAGCTGGGGCTGCTGAGGGATCTCATCTTTCACCCCCTGTCCCTTCCCCATGTGAGTAGGGGTGACAGTGTAGGACTGTATGAAATGCTGTCTCCTGACAAAGCTAAGGAGGCTGGTGAGGACATATTTTGCATAATCCCAAGTTATTGCCTTTATAGGTAAAGTGAGAATCCAAAGCTGAAATTCCTTCTTTTGCATATAACTTGTCAAACCTCATACTCTTTGCTGTGTGCCCTTTAGCGTTTGTCCTTGGACCCTGTAGCTGCCAGGCTGTGGGCTGCATCACAAGCTCTGACAGGATGAAGTGGGAAGAGAAGAGTTCACGGCCGTTTATGCCTCCTAGCTACTCTTGGCTGACACAAAAACAGATGACCCATGGGCTGTCACACAAATACAGTGTAGATCCCACAACCTTTCTTTCCACATCTGCCACTTGTGCTGTGCTGAGACCGACACAGGTTTCCTAATTCTTCTGCCTGTCAGCTTGTGACTCTATACAATACAGCTTTCTGGTTGGGAAAACCATTACAGCACATCAGCAAAAGCCTGGCAGGTGAACGGAGTAGCAGCCGACTGTAAAATATAAACCGATAGATAGATATCTGTGGGAAGTAAAATGAGAATCAAGATATTCCAGGACTGGTGAGGCAAGACACCATTTAACACTTTCATTTCTAAGACAGAAGCTTAAAAAGGAAAAGCATCCAATTATGCTGTTTACCAGATTGTAATAATGAGTAAGTAGCCACAAAGAATGATTTATTTATTTTTGATGAGTAAAACCAAAGGTATGTATACAAGACGTGGCTGTACAGATTTCTTGGTGAAAAGATTTCCTGGTATGGGGGACTGCAGCCTGGAAAACAGCAACTCTGCAGAAGTGTAGGTATCAAGCTGGATACAGAACTCTTAAGGCATCTTAATGGTACTTACAGATGTACCATTATAGGAAGAGAAGAGAGGGATAATTTAATCCTTGGTTGATGTGATTTATAAAATAAGCATTTTTCTCCTGGCATGGTGGAGTTGTTATTAATGGCAATAATACTCAAATTCTGTATCTGATCCTAGTTTTTTCATCTTTAAAAGATCTTTTTAAAACCTTCAGGAGTTATAGAAATAGCCACAATAATTATTAGTAGTGAAAAAATTCCTGGAAGTGATTTAATGTGGAAAGGGTGGAGTGTGAGCAGCTGCTTTTTTTTCCACCTGCATTTTTATTAGTAATTACTGGATTCCTGTCCAGATAATTTTAATACAGGCTTCATCTTATCCAAAGACAGATATCTAAAAATGTTGAATGGATTGATTAGTCAGGTCGTCTTTGTGAGATAAATTGCATTGTTGCTGATGGAGGATTAAACACTAGTAAAAAGTGGCCAAGAGGAAACAGACTGAGAAGATTATTAAAACTGTGGGAAAAGAGTCTGGGGGGGGGTTACATGAATTAAATAGTAATAAGAGTTTGTAATAATAAAATAGCCCAGCTACATGTGCAGGAGATAACCATTGCTTATGCGCTTTCTGAAATTCTTGAAGTTGGATTCACTTGGTTGAAGCCTGAGAAAAGGAGGAAGATCTTGAGTATCAAGACAGCCATTTTAGTTGTCTAAGAGATCAGAAAAAAGACTGCATTTTTTGTATATTATATGCATATGTTTTCTACAGGATTTAGACATACAGCTTCTTTTTGAATATAAAGATCAGTCTGCAGGCTGTTTAAGGGAAAGTTTGTATGGAGGGGAGATAAGCTCTACACAGATGGGCAAACAGCTTAACCTAATAGCTGGATAACTCCAAGGAAATGTCAGAGAGAAGGGCTGAAATTTCCAGTTTGGATAAGGAGAGAGAGAGACTTGAAGTAGGAGGTAAATCTGTAAGGTCCTTTTGTAGAGAGGATAAACTGAATTTTTGTGGTTGGGAGAGATTGCCAAGGAGCAAACAAGAGTGATAAACACTGCTGATAATGAACTATTTGTTTCCTCAGGATCCCTCCCACCTTTAGAAGATAGAAGTGGGAGAGAGGGCCCCAGGAAGGGAGGGCTGGTAGAGCGGTTAGTGAAGTGCTGAGTGAGGTGCTGGCAAGGGCAAGGTTTTAAGAGGAAGAAAGAGATTAAGAGATGCATAAGTCAGATGAAGCTGATGCAATGACTGAGAGTGCTGGCCCAGGACAAGTTGTATGCTCAAAAGAAGGAGAGCTGGCAGAAGAGATGAAAACATCTGTGGTAGAGCTTTAGGAAATGAGTTTGAAAGCAGCTTAAACACTAACCATACCCTGACTGTAGAAGAGACTAAACATCTTGGCTGCCTTGATAAGAAAGTGTGTTATACTTAATTCTTCTGCTTTCCTTTTAAAATTTATTTTCCTCCTTCTATTTAGAGAGTGATAAACATAACTACAAACACTGTTTGAAGAGCTAAAAGGAAAGATGAGCAGCTGTAGCTCTTCAAGCTAGTAAATTGCCCTTCCTGCCATTAGAGAAAGTGGTGAATCTCTCAAGGTTTCCAGTCCAAGGCAGGTTGTGTAAGGCAGTATTTGTTACCCATGTAAAAGCTACTTATATTGCTGCTGGGGTACTTGGGAATGTGTAATTTCAAGACAGGTTATCGATCTGATAAATCCCATGGACCTTCTGACCCCAAAGTTCAGGAAACAGTTTCCTTATTTTGCAAGTAGATACACCATAATGAAAACAGATTTTGATTTTCCTCCTGAAAGGTCAAGATAATTTAGGAACAGGGCAATAACTTTTTTTTTCAGTTTTCTTAATTTTTGAGCAAGATCTGTTGTAAAGAAGAAGGAGGGGAAGGTTGAAATGAGGAGGATGTGGAAGAAGTGAGGGGGGAGCCTTGTTTTGGTGACATAGCTGCTGACTGAATAACTGATCAGGAGCCTAGAATTTTAGAGTACATATATCTGAGCTTTTTTTGAGCATTGGTTGCCTGAGTAACGGTAACTATTGTTTGTTTTTTTCTAGAAGTGTGGTAGGTAATTTTCCCATATCATATCTCCTTCTAAATGGAAATCAGTGGGGAATAAGAATGTTGCAGGAATTAAATGCTTATTTTTATGAGTTTCAAGTGTTAAGCCATACTTCAATAATTACAAATATTTTAAAATAGCATGTTGAATAAGGAAGATGAGAATTTTGTTCATTTGGCTATAAACTTTTTCCAAGCTGTGTTTTTTTTAGATTTGGTAATAAAAGACAGGTTTTTTTTTGTTTAAAATCTACCTACTTAGTGTGAGCATATAAGCTTTATGAGTATTTGTTGGAAAGGAACTTAGCTGATGGTTTATCTCTGAGAAGAAACACTATTGGATGAATCTGAAAAATGGGAAATAGCTTGCAGTGAAAGTAGGACTCCTGCCAATTGCTGTTTTCAGAATTCATAGAATCATAAAATTGTTCTGTTGAAAAAGACCTCTAAGATCATCTAAGTCCAACTGCTAACCCAGCACTGCCAACCCCACAAAATTTTGTCTGCTAAGACTGCGCTATCACACAACTTTAAAATCTCCTTGGGAAAATGGAGCTCTTAGTTCTGGTTTTATTCAGTCAGTTGAAATAAAGTGTAACTGTTACCTTTTGTCTTTCAGGCTTGTCTAATACTACCAAAATTGTAGACTGGTTGGTGCTTTCTCATGGGATCCTTTTGACTGACAAAGGTGAGATCACTGTGGTAGGTGTTTGCCTTGATAACACTTGGCCAGGGCATAGACAGATGCAATTTTCAATGTAGCCACCCTTTTGTAGGACTCTTATGCCAACAGAAGCTGTGGGAGGGGGAAAATGTGCCTGAGAGATGGGTTTTATAGTCTTTGGAATTGCTCTTGTGGCTTCCCATAAAAGTGGAAGCCACATAGCCTGGGGTAGTATAAGAGGAGAGAATTTGTCAAAGTTTGCTTTTAATTATGGCACTCTAACATGAAAAGGGTTGTTTCATTTACCAAAGAAATGTAGGAAAACAATCAAATCTGCATTCTAATTAGCTTCCTAGCAAAACTCAAGTCACAGAGACTTGTTTGGTAGCAATCCTCAAAACAGTTTTATGGTCCCACCTAAAATGGGCTCACTAGGCTTTCATTTTTAAATCTCTACATAACATATACGTGTTATGTAGTACACACATATGAAAATATATCTTAATCTCTGTAACAGAACCTGTTGTGCTTTCATGTATGGTTTTTGATTTAATAATTCAATTTTCCATGTATTCCATATGTCCCATATACTCCAAATAATGCAGTGAGATAATAAAGTGATTTCCTTTTTGAGATAGCTACAGTCTTATATGCACTCTATAGCAAATTATTGATATAATTGGTAAATGTATCTACAGTCAAACAAAAAACATAGTATGTGTTTATCTTCAGGTCTTTTAGAAGGCAGCAAAATTTGTGTTTAAATAATGAAAACCTATCTATTTCTCTGTGGTTTGGAAAAGGTCATCCTGTGAATATCACTAGAGCTGCAAGTTTTGTGTTATGCTGGCTCTAATAGATGGCTATATGCAGAAATAATTGCAATTTTAGATTATTCTATTTGCCTGAGCTCATGACTCCATATGGGAAGCTAAATAAGCCGAAGTCCCTCAGCCTCCCTCCCTCCCTTCAGTTCTCTGTCCTCTCCTGAAGAGTCCTATCCCTTCAGGCATAGGGGTCTGCCTCTGCACCCATTCACCAGTGTGTTCTTTCAGCAGTGCAGCTTGTTCCATTCTCACCTTGCCTTTGTTTAGTT
Organism: Petroica traversi; assembly: GCA_025920805.1. Taxonomy (NCBI): domain Eukaryota; kingdom Metazoa; phylum Chordata; class Aves; order Passeriformes; family Petroicidae; genus Petroica; species Petroica traversi. The sequence goes on from JAHLSL010000038.1 coordinate 2,335,458, forward strand.
TTCTGCTGAGGTGCCTCTAAAGATCCTCAAAGCTCTTCAGGCACACATCCCATTTTCTGAACAAGAGGGAAAAAAAGTGTAAATTACTCTCAGGACCTGTGTCAAATGTCTTGGAAAAGCATGTGTAACTGGTTCGTCTTTTTTTCATTTTCTCAAACAATTTGAAACCTAAGTTGTATGTGATATGTTCTGGCAAAAGTCAAATAACTGTGAACTGATCTTTCCTGGCCTTTAATCAGTGTGAGAGCAGCTCTGACATCTTGTGAACATACAGAGTTGAAATGTGCCTTGAGTTCTTGGATCTTTCTGCTGCCCTCCAACCCTATTTCACTGAAATGGCTCTAAAGGATTGCTGAAATGGAGCATGTCTGTATTGAAAAATATTTGTGCCGTACAGATGATCATGAGGTATTTGTGTAAAGATGAAGAACATACCATACATAGCTCAGATGATTAATACAAAACTGAGAAGTGATGCCCTCTGATTTTCCTCGTCTGGTAGGCAAGATCCTGCCACTCCTGTCAGTGTGATAATGAACATAGGGGGACAGCTCATTGATCTTTCCTAAGCATCTAGAGAGGCTTGTGCTCTTGTCATCTTTAGACATGCTTTCATAGCTTGTTCCTGCTCATTAGTAAGGAGAGAAGGGAGCAGATGGGGAAAGTCAGAGTGTGCCAGTAAAATGCAAAATTCTTCTCTAATGATCTAGAGCTGGCTTGAAATTGTCAGGCTTTCAATTAGAGTTGATAATTTCTGTCTCATTGTTTATAACCTTAAAATAGTTCTAATATTTCATTTCAATGTGGAAAGAAGCAATGAAAATATTTTGGCTTTGTTTCAGATAAAGATGTTTTATAAGTAGCTGTCTGTCCCCTTTATGGCAGTTGAGACCTGTATAAATGGAATAATTGTACCATAATTTAGTGACAAGTGGATGATCAAGATCTAGTGATACAGTAATAATTTGCATTATTATTATTATTATCATAATCATAATTATTATGTTATGTCTTACAGCAGTACCCAAAGGCACAACCTGGCTCAGTCCAACACAGGAAGCTGGTAGCTAAAATAAAATTTAAGAAAGATGTAAATATCTGTCTACAAAAGTCAAAGTGTTTTTTCAGCCTGTAACATAAAGGAAGAATTGCATTGTGGAGGTGGCAAACTCATTCTATGATGTCAGCCAGAGTGTAAAATTTATTTTTAATTGTAGTTCATGAAACAAGATGAACAATTAAATGTATTTATTTGCTTTAGTAACAAAAAATCTTCCCCACTAATAAACAAGGGTTTGAAGGTGGAAAATATTTATCACTAAGCAAAATTTCTAGAAGTAAATTTGCTCATTTTAAAGCCATCAGCATTTCTTTGTTTACCTGGTTGTTTATATGTTTGGTTCTCTAGCTAGCTCAGATCAACATGGAGATGGTTCTGAGCAGGCATGGCCCTCTCAGCTTTCATGGTTTTTAATTCTTAGTTTTGAATGCCCCTCTGACACTGCAGGACAACTTAGCACCCTATTGAAATAAATAGCTGTAGATTGCATTCTGAGACTTTGTTTCAAATGTTGGGTGGTTTTTTTTTCCGATATTTTTGTCATTTTGTTGTTGCAGGCTGGTGGTGTGGTTTGTTTTTTTTTGTAAACCAGTATTACGTTCTAGCATGGAAACGTTTTGGAGTTGAACCATATACCAACATCTGATTAGGAGTTATTTCTCAACTCTTTTGAAGTTTGTAGAACTAAGTCTGGCTGTGGGTGTTTACTTTTTATACAGATTCTATGTACATGTGAAATTGGCTTTTTGTAGTTTGTTCCAGGTTCTGTAGGGCTGATAAACTTTTTGCTAAGAGAGAATTGCAAGAATTAGTGGAGTTAGGGATGATTCAGCGTGTGAGAAAGGGACTAGAGGACACTGGCTACTGCCGATGTACAAAATATTAAATGTGCTGGAATGTACTGGCAATGTATGAAGTAGGGAAAGAGGCACAAGTCAAGACACTTGTCTGCTGTTGCATATTTTGACCTTTATAAAGTTAAGCAACCACTGCACACCTTGCAGCAATCATCTGACTTGTGCAAAAGAGTCTCGTTGCTGCATAACAGTCAGTTCCTAAGCTTTCACAAGCTGTCTTCCAGTTTTTCTGTTTGTTTTTCTTTTAATGCAATGTAGACAATTCCTTTACAGCTATACTTGAGAAGTTTGCTTGTCCCTAGATTCAGACATTACAGTGGAGCCTCTAATTTTCTCTGATCAGTTTGCATTCTCCTGGTAGTATATTGATTTTGACAGGATCAATAGCTCTTCCTGTGTTTCCTGTCATGTTAGTATTACTAAATCTTCCTCCCATCCCCAGAAGATAAAAATTCTTCCTGCTTTCCTCTGGCTTGCATTTTGTATGTCTCAATCCAGTTTCACTTTTCTATAAAATCTGCAAGTTGGCTTGAAGAAACACTGCAGAATAAGAACTGCTAATGGGAATGAAGCTAGAGAGGGAAACTGTCTACTTCATCCCTTTCCTTTTGTCATTGTAAAAGGTTGATTTACCCCTTGCCATATTATTCAGCACTCCTTTTAATGTCTTTTTACCAACTGAGGTGCTGGTTTCCATTTCTGTCAAGCCATGAGCTGAGGGCTGGGGAAGAAGCAGGTTGGTGGCTGGTCTGTCAGGCATAAGCTGAGCTGCACAAGCAAGCTAGTTTTCTCAGGAGCTATGGAAATAACTTCTCCAAGCACTTGGAAGCCCTCTCAAACCTCAGCACATGCTGTTCCAAGCCCAACATCTACTTTTCAACACTGCTTTCTTTAACCAAAGAGCAAAACCAGCCTCCACAGAAGAAAACATTTCATTTTGGGTATTAGTGGGGAAGGCAGGAGAGAGTCTGTGTCACAGGATAATTATATTGTCTTATGCACTACATAGCACTTTGCCTGCTTTTTCCATCTGCTTACTCTCTGACCACTGCTGTCATTGCAAGAACCCAGACTCCTGGTTATTTCAGGTCACTAGCAGGTATTGTAGCATCCTCTTCAAGCCAGTTCATGTGATTCAGATGTGTGGTTAGAAGTTCACTTTGTTGCTCAGTATTAAAGTGCTGTGCCCAAGTGTGAGAGCCTGTATTGCTGTTCAACATCTGGGTGAAGAGGTCTCTGCTCAGCACCCTGAATTCTTACTCTAGTGCCATTATCTGTGTTCATAATTGGTTCATTTTGTAGTGCTTCTAATATTTTTTATACTTTTAAAATATTTATTAACTATTTTTACAAATGGTTGGTTACTTTTATTAATTTCTTACAGCCACATGGTTAGAAGCCCTATGTGGTCAGCTTTTGCTTTATATGTTTTTAAATCTAGTATTTGGGTGGTCTACATATCCTTCTCATTTTCACCATCTCCCATGGGCCTTCTTTCGTGTGGTTTGGGGTTTTTGTTCTCTTCAAGTACAGATCATGAATGTGCTGGTAGTTACTGACCTAGTTGTTTTGTCCATCCTATTCCCAAAGTCCCCATTGACTCAACTGCATGACTTCAGCTATTAGACTTCACAGGTTTACTGTTTATGTGGCCCTGCTTGGGTTACAGCTGGTCCAGTATCTCTGATGCTAAAACTTCCCTATTCTCTATCTAGTTTGGTGCGGTTGAAAAAAAACCCTGAATTTCCCATATTTTGTTTCATTATGGGGTATTCCTACACTGCTCTGCTCTAGGCTTTCCCACCTAAGTGAGTTCTGAAGCCCACCAAGCACCTTGTTTCAAGTTGTGATGCTCTTGCCCCCATCTGTGCTCACCAGTGTAAAGGAGATCCACTGCTTTGTCTCCCCAGTTTTTAAAGGAATGGCTTGCTCCGGCTCTTTTGGAAAAGCAGCAGCCAGCTCCTGTGCTTCTCCCTCTTGTTTGTTTTTTAAAGTAGCACTACTTTGCTCTTGCATTTATTTAATTGGTTTCCTGCTGGAACAAAACTCAAGGGCTGCCTTTGCCAATTAACTAGGACAAAATACTCTATTAGCAGACAATGTAGTTTACCCAAGGATTTCAGAAAAGAAATGTGGGATACCTTTGATGGTTAAGCAGTAGTCCTTTGGTGGTGGGTTCTTGTCATTAAACATGCAATATGAATTCAGAGATATTCCCGGTATAGTCCCTTCCTGGAAGCTTTTTTATCCTGCATAGTTTTAATATTGACAAACTATTTGAACCCAATAGCATGTCCAACTTAACTCCTAGTCAAGCATTTACTGTCCTTTGATCAAAAAAACCCACTTAAACCCCCAACAAAACCTAGAGAATGACCTAAGGCCTGTAGCACAGCTCAGTCGTAGACTATATTTAAGAACATTAATAACCATATTTGAAGTGAAATTTCTATTACTGGCCTCCTAGACTGCTAGGTGTAATACCTTCAGCCAAGAAAGAGCAATCAGATTGAGTTTGTTACTAGGAATATCTAAAAACAAACCACAAAACCTTATTTTAAACAGTGGGTTGTAATCCATGCTGTTTGGTTTAAAACCCCTGCAGCAGTTGCTTTCCAAATGTCTATTTTAAACTGGTATGTCAGACCTCTGGCTTTTTTTTCACAATGGTCTGAGAGTAAAATACTGTGGTGACCATTAAAGTAAATAGGAAAAAGTAACAGTTACAGAATTAAAAAAAAAAATTAGTACAGTGGATTCCCTTTAAATAGAGAGGTATGTTTGAATAGGTGGGTGTTGGTGTGTGTACCATGTTACTTGGTTGGGACCATAATGAACAACCTCATCTGTGATTTTCCCAGTAGCTGGAAAGAGGGCAGGCTTCTGTGGTTTGTGTCTTGTTTGGTTTGGGAACGCGTGAGTTGAACTTGGAAAGTTTCCTACTATCTAAGTGTTCACTTGACCTCTGGGAAGTGTAGAGTATCTTTGCCTAACATTTTTTAATTCAGCCTTTTAGTCATAACTTTTTAAAGAAAAAAGGCTCTTTTTTCTTTATTACTTATTTCAATGTAACTTGATTTGATTGGTCTGCTTTTTTTGGGCTGCATACAAAGGGATGGAAGCTACAGGAGTCAGAACTGCTCAGGCAAATACTGTATCATGTTACTTCCTGATGCCCAAACGGCTCAGCAGAAAATGGTTGCTCACTAAACACAGCTACTCATGTTTTCTGAGGCAGAATTTAGTACCAAGGCTATTGATATTCGTTAAATTGTCTTACAGCTTGTTAGTATTGATGTAAACTTCTGTAACCTCTGGCCCACAGCAGTGTGCAACATGCAAACATAAAATAAAATCTTTTTCCCACAGGGGAATTTGCAGTTGATTTCTGTTAATCAGCTGTTTAGGACTGTTCAGAGTACCCATATTAGTATGTTAAGCTCCTGAAAAGGTTTTTTTCAGACATAGTTGATGTCATGGTAAAAGGCTTGACAGGTATTTTGCATAGGGAGAAGCATGTTTTCAAAGAACTATTAGCCTTTCCCTGCATCTTGTTTTTGTGGGACAGGCTTTAGTTACGTTTTAGGTAATGGGCATAAACTGATCATTTGTACCTTGGAAGGCGCTCGTTTTATGAAGTGGCTTGGGGAATATATTGTGTATGTCAGTGTTTTAAATATAAGTATCACTGCTTTATTTTATTAGGAAATAAAATTACTTAATTCTAATTTTTTTCACTTCCTCTAAAAGCTATCAGGAATTACTGTAAAGTTCTTTGTCTTTTTAAAGCTTTTCTTTATAAACCCCTACAATGATAACCACAAGCTTAAAAATGCTTTTCTCCTTGCCAGAATAAGTCTATGAAATTTCAGTTGCTTTATGCAGCAAGCCAGATATCTCTGCTGGGAAACGGAAGATTAGTAGGTGTTTTCTATCCCTGTGCCCAGCATGCTTTCTGCTGGTAAGCAGGTCAGCACTGTGACCCACAAGAGGGTCAGCCCAAGGAGGGCTGTATTTCACCATCCTTCCTGCCCATGTGCATGAGCAGGTAAAAGTTACAGACTGAGCAGGATGCAGGTGGTTCTTACAGATGTAAAACCCAAAAGTGCTCCAATGAATGTGCAGCATTGGCTGTATCCTGAACACCAGGACTGACTACCAGTTGCAACTTCTGTGTTAACTTGGGGAAGGGGTTTAATATGGTCTAGGAGTGCAAGGAGATGATGGAAAACAGTAGCAGGCAATTCCTCTGTTTAGTAGGCTGTGACTTTCACTGCATACCAAATCTACAGCAGAGTTAAGTATTCTGGTCACATTAGGTATTAATGCCTGGATATCATTGGTGTTCCCTCTTTAACAGGATGAATTTTGGGAGTATGTACAAGGTGTAAGGGATTGAATTAAGTACCTTCAACTTTCTCTTCATAGCAATACAGCTATGTAAGGCAGCATCCTTTTTTATTTATATTTTTATTGCTGTCCAAATTGATTTGGCTGACACCGAATTAGAAAAGCTTTATTTAAATTATTTTTTCATAGCTTATTCTATTGGTATATTCCTTGAATAATTTTTGACATCTGTTCTGTTTGCATAACTCAGATGCCAAATCTCTTCCATAATAATGAAGGTTAAAAATTCCAAAGGTCTGAATAACAGAGTTGGTCAGATTGGAAGGGACCTCAGTAGATCATCCAGTCCAGCCCTGCTCAAGCAGGGTCATCCTGCAGCACATGGCACAGGTTTGTGTTCAAACAGTTTTGAGTATCTCCAGTGAGGGAGACTCTACAACCTCTCTGGGCAGCCTGTTCCTGTGCAGTTACCTCCACAGTAAAGAAGTCCTTCCTCATCTTAAGGTGGAACCTTCTGGGCATCAGTTTCTGCCTGCTGCCTATTGCCCTTACCAAATGAATTAATTGGTAGGGAAAGTGATTTGCCCCTGTAGAACTTCCAGTAGCCTGTTTTTAACGTTTTGTTGTAAATGAGGAAGGAAACTACAGTTCAAATGCCAACATTTAATTTTTAATCTTAATTTACTGCAATTATTTATGAGTAAAAGGAAAAAATGAAATCTAAACTAGAAGTAGTGAACCAGAGACCAACACTTACTGATTTTTGAGCTGTCCTCAAGCGTACAAAGCGGTACAGAGGAAATCCCAATAGCATTCCTTTGCATGTCTTCCTAAAATCAAAAGGTCTGTAACTTAATGTATTTGTGACCTAGACAAGGAGAGCCCTGAAGAGGGCATTTTCATCACTGTGGTGTTGCTCTTTTGTTTCTTCCCTGCTCTGCTTTCAGTTATCTTTATGTGCCTTCAGTGCTTCAGCCTTTGGTTTTGTTATCTTTGCCTCTGTGGTTGCGGAGGCGTTAGGCACAGTCTCTGCCATGTGCTGCTGCTTTCTGCAGTAAATAAGGGTTATATATATGTGTTATACTGCAAATGTTGTTTGAAAATGGGGAGGGATGAAAAAACAGCAGCAAAGCTGGAAGCATTACTGTGCAACAGTAACATTATTTTGAAGGATTAGAGCTGGGGCTGATGTTGAGGCTAATATGTTGTATCTCTGAAAATACTGTTACATACTGATTCTCTGCAGAGGGAGAAGTGCAGGGAAAACATGTGTTCAGGCAGCTAACGCACTGCTCATCCACCCATCCTGTGCTTAGCCCATGTGGTGTGGTATGCACCAGCTGATGTGTCTGTCTGACTAAGCTGCATGAGCTGCTCAGTTATGCAGTAACTTCAGGACAGAAGACATTATCAGTTGTTCCTTATAACTCAGGTGGTGTTCTAATCATAATATTTTTTTTTTTTGGTGCATGCAGTCTTAGTGACATAAGAACTTGTCCTTCACTGTGTTCGTTGAAGGTGCAAGGCCTGTGCTGAATTATTTGATGGGACCATCACTTAGAAGAGAGAGAGAAACTAGACCAAATTAAGCATCTGTCCCTAATCCAAGCGCTGTTATGTATTAAACATCTGTCTTGAAGTTCCCTGGCCCAGAGTGACACGTCTGTGGACAGGCATGTGCTGACTGTCGCACCAGGAAACGGATATACATAGTTGGAGCATGGAAGTTTGGATGTGCGAGATGGAATGTGGAAACAAACACCATTTTATTCACCAAGCTAGCATGGCTGAGATATTAAGAGACCAACATGTAATTAAATTTTGCAACATTGTGCTTGGAGGCAAAATGCTTCTTTACCAGAGAGGAAAGGAGCAGCCAGTTGCCTAGTAGGACAGTGAGTGAAGAACTGGATTGTGCTACAGATGACATGATGTTGGAAGAGGGTAGGCTGCTTCCAGCAGCAGGAAATTAGAACAACAGGAGACAAAAAGACAAAACTTTAGGGGGATGCAGGAGTATAATCAATTGGATCTAAACAGTGCAGAAAGCGAGATTTGAATCCAGAGTCATGGTTAGGCCAGAGATTGGCTGTAAAATGTCCTAGCTGGTAGTTGTAATTTTTATCCTGTAAAGCATCACATGATATGAATAACGATTAAAAAATTTTGTTCTCTTACCTATTTTTAAATTTAGGACTACTAGTAAGAAAAAGAGTGAGTAGCAGCTAGTGTTGATCAGGATGTACTGAGCAGGCTGTATCAATTTTTTCACAGTTTGAGAGAGGGGGCTGATACATAATTCAGCCCACTGCATAGCTCAAGCCATTTGGTTTATTACTAGGAGACAGTTCTTACAGAAACATGTGTGGTGCTTTGGTTTTTTTTCCTGTTTGGGTGGGTTTTTTCACTTTGGCTGAGGTGCCTGATATTAGAAACACTGTCTTCCTCTGAAGGTCTTCAGAATCACTTTCCTCTCTCAGAATAAGTATTGTAGGCAGTTATCTGAAAATCTTCTTTAGGCACCAGCAGTATGATAACTATCTTGGGCACTCTAAATCCAATTCTAAGTTTTTCCTTATGTTTAGTCTCATGTGTCACACCAGCACAGTGAATGACTGTGTATTCCATCTAATTTACAGGGTGAAGTGGTATAACAGAAGCTGGTGGTTTGGGAGAGAAGCTGTCTGACTTCTTGCTAGAGTTGCTGGTTTTAGGCATAGTTTTGAAAAGAATAAAAGTAACTTTCCCTGTGTTTGTTATGGGTTCACAAAACATGTTTATAAAGATTTGCTCTATGAAGAATCTTTCTCTTTTCCTGTGTTTTGACAATATATTCTTTATATTCCTATTGATTATATATGCTTTCTTGGTTCTTCTTCCTCTTAGTACTGCTTGTGGAAGATAACCCTTCAGAACAAGGGAAACCTTCACTCTGTTCTCTGAGTGTTAGATCTGGGACATGAGACCAGGAACTTGTCCACAGTGAGAGCTGTGAAAGATGCTGTCCCTTACCTGGAATTTTGTGGTGGTTACTGAGTCAAAAGAACAAAGAGCTACAGGGAAGTTAGCCAGATTTCACCCCGCTCTGAGTGCTGCTTTCAGCTAGCAGCATATCTGCTTTGCATTTCAGATCTACCATAGCAAGGGATGGTACTTAGATATGTGTTGTCTAACAACTAACACGGGAGTTGTGCAAACCTGAGCTCCACTGTTAGTATGCAGGTGACACCTTGAGATAGTTTGCAGTGGGTTTTTCAATCCCATGTACTCTGTTCCTCATCTGAGACTTCTAAAGCACAGTGGGCATACAGCATGCCCTAAGCATGCATTTTGTCATGGTTGTGAGTAAAAGAACAGTTTTGATTTCTTTTTGAGAGCTGGTCCAAGTGTCTCAGTCAGAACTAGGGCTCCATTCCCCTTGCTCATATATTCGGTTTCACAATAACTTTGCATAGCTTTAAATGTGGTTTCTAGCTTTAAGCTTCTAAGGGTTTTCTCTTTCCCCCCAGAAGGAAAGCTCTTAAGAGAGCTCAAACTTGGTGTTACTTGGATTTTGTGTAAACATAGCTCTTACTTTTCTGAGTGAGTCAACTGTGGAGAGGGGAAAAAGCTTGTGGTATGTCAAAGCTTCAAACTGCTCCTTACTGATTTATTGCTAGTGTGGAGACAGCCTAGAGTGCATTAATTCATCAATTCTTGTAAGCAGAGAGGAGGGAAAGAATAGCAGGAAACAAGGAAGGGGGTGGAGGGGAAAAGGGTTGGGGAAGAAAAAATAAAAACATGGGGAAATGCAAGGGATGGGAGAAAAGCCATAGCAAAGCAGTTGTTTTTGAGTGGGTGGTCTAGGAATTTCTGGAGAAGAATAAGGTGCTTCCCTAGAGAACAATTGAATTGTCTGTGCTCTTCTTATTACTGTGACCTTTACAAGCTGGGACACTATTCAGTCTCAAGTCAGTTCTGACTGCCAGGTAGTGTTGAGGGGTTTCTGCAGTTGTACTTAGGTTACAAGTGACTTTAAGATCAGTCTCTTTTAGGTTGGCTTCATCTTGCCTCACTTTAAGACTTCTTCTGTGTGCAGCTGATATTCCCTTCTCTAAAATACTCAGCGGTTAAACATTTTTACTGTTAGTGATTTAACCTGTGGCCTTCCACACTTTTCTATAGGTTTAGTTGTTGCTGCAGTAATTCACAGATGGTGCCTTGTTGTTGGCCCCAGTATTCAAAGGCAGTGGTTCACTGCAGTAAAGTTTATGGGAGATTCTAATAAGGATCATGACTCTTAAAGCAAAAAAATGACATGAGCAGGCTTGTTCTCTCCAGACCAAAACGTGTTGCACTCATGCCGGTTTTGGATCCAGTTGATAAGCCAGTTCTACAGTGTCCAGGCTTTTCTCCTGTATTATGTGGGATGGAGTTTTCCCATCCAGCAGAGATGAGGATGCTTTTAAAATGCATGTCATCTTGACTGAGCTGTTCAAATTATATTAAGCCTTGTGACTCTGGTGGCTGAGTGTGGTCTGAGGTTTGCAGGGGGGGCTGGGACACCAATACTGGGAAATGGCATGGCACAAGGACTTCTCAGCTTCTGCCTGAGGTCATTTGCTGCCCCAATGCTTTTATAATCTCTTGCATATCAAAAATTGATTAGACACATGAATTCTGAGCAATATTCTTTAGTATTTACACACCTGTCATTTTGTTCATGTCATCTTTTGGGATTATTGAATGTTTGGATCATATTGCAGTGGGATTCCACTTCAATTGTAATTTTTCTCTGTATAACAAAGTACACTGCTTCTGGGTAGAGCCGGGAAGTTGATCTATTTCAGTTATTTTCTCCAGATTTTTCCTGCCTTTCCTGTTTTCTGTTGTCTTACTTATTACACCATTTTCCTTTTTATTAATTTTTTTCTTACCTTCAACTCTTCCAGTTTTTTTTCCTTCTGCCTGTTAGCCTTTCCCATCTGCAGTTTCTTTCAGATGAAATTAAATTATTTTCTTTTTTTCTTTGAAATGTTTTCACCCTTGCCTGCAGGATCTGAATAACAGCCTCACCCAGTTTATTTCAGGTTGCTGCTGATTGGCAGTGCTACAAGAGCCACAGTGGCACCAGTGCTGGTGACAAACATAGGAATGCAAGGTCAGGAGAGTCTTTGGCTCTGTCACATTCAGTGGCTGTATTTTTTGGAATATGTGCAAGGATCTAGTTCTCTGGGGCACTTCTGCATGGACAGCTTTGGCATGTCTATTTGTAGTATTCTTTTGAATGAGGAGTTTTAACAGTTTCTTGTTTTCTGTGTTTGTCACCATAATATCTTTTTCTTCTCTACCCACCCATGTATTTGATAGGCAATATTCTCATATGCATAGATCTAGAAACTGTCCATTTTCTTTCTAATCTTTAAAATCATCCATGGTCTGCGCAGTAATCAAACCACATTGTCTAAGGTTTTGGCGGGGTGGTTGCCTTATATAATACTCTAATTTTTCTAGAAAAGAAACAAGAAATAGTTTCAACCAGGTATTTAGCAAAGAAATTGGTGTGGGGTTTTTTCTTCTTCTTTTAACATTCCCTAACAGTGATTTGTCTCTGAAGCAGTCCACTAGATTAGATTTATTTTATTTTTCATTCAATGTTACTGTCCAGATACCTTTTTATCAGTGAAAATATACATTCTTTTCTTTTCTTGGCATTGGAATGTTTCAATATAATTTTTATGCATGTATATATTTATACATCTATGTCTACACACATATATACATATATATGTGTTATATATATATGTATTTAAAATACAGGCTTTTATCAGTCCGGGAGGTAAAGCAAAGAAACATAGTGGCTATGCATGAGTGGATTGAAGTCCCTGAAATAATTGTTTCAACTCAAAGTAAGGTCTTATTTCCCATTAGCTTTATTGTCAGGAGACTGAAGTTGCTGTCAGTGTTCTAAAGCTTATTTATGGTCTTTTATCTCTCCTGGGCTTGGGCCCTGAGATACTTTGAAGATGTGTGGGGCCTTACAGGCTAGGTCTGACGAGTCCACAATAGACAATGTGTTGACATGACTTTCTGCACTATTATGTATAAGTTGAAGTTTCCTACATGTTGAAAAAAGATATGCCTATAAACAGAAGCCTGTTATGCTGCTGGAAGAAAAAATGTGGCTTTAATGGTTGGGGTTGTCTGAAAATCAAAGGATGATACCTATCTGCTGGACTTGCACAGTTGATTGTGGATCAGATTTATGAGTGAGCCTGGAGAGTTAGGTAGGCATTTGACAGGTTGACAGGATTTAAGAACCTAAGGAAGGCAGGAATCAAAACTCTGAAGTTAGTCATCTTTCAACATCTATGTAAATCAGTCTTGTGTTAGTGTGACTGACACCTATCAGAGAGAGTGATTCTGCTTTACCTCCCAGGCAATTCTGTGAGGATGAAGACTTGGAGACACAGTTACTGCAATGATAGGTGCCAGTAACTAGCTGTGATTGATAAGTGAGAGATATTAAGTCTGCCTGCTAGTTTGTGTTATTGTAAAATCTACCTGGTGGGTGGATGTAATAATTAATTTGTTTTAGAAAGTGACTTTAAAATGACCTTATCTCTGGTATAGTTGGTATATATAAAAACTGCTGCCACCAACGCATAACATTTGCCGTGGTCAGTTATGTCCTGTAGGCTTCTTTCATATGATCCTTCTGAGGATCTTTGGAAAAGCCTGGGAACAATGAAAAATGGCATAAAGTTCTAGCTCTGATAGAGGGGTAGCAAATAATGCAAGCACCAGGACTGCTGCTGAATGCCCTTAGCCATGAATCTGGATCATGAGGAGTACCCACACCCTGGTGGTGTGAGGGTACAGCCCTTAGCTGTGGGATCGCAACCCATGAGCCACAGCTGTGGCTGCAGAGGAAGGCTGAAAGTCAAAAATAAAAGATGTGGCAGGCAGTGCCAGTTCCAGGGTGCAGTGTATTAGCCTTTCTAAAGAATGACTTCACTTCAGACATCTATGGCTTCTTTTACAACATAAAAATCCGTAAGTTTTTGTACAGATTGTTTTATAAATATTAGTTGTATAAATATATAGTATAGAAACATACTTCATGTATTAAATAAATACATACAATTGTACTGACAAATGTGTTTGACTATATATAGGAGGAAATGTAGTCTGAATGATATACTTTTTCTATAAATACATATACACAATACTAAAACTGTACTCTAGCAGATGTCTGATTTCATCTAGTAGCCTGTATTATTTTAATTAGAGTTATTTTGATAAAGCAGGACAAGAGGATTGAGACCGAATTTTAAATCCTGTTTAAGTCCTTTCCTTTAATTTCTAAAAGGGCTCCTTTTCATCATGTCAATAAATTCAGATTAAGTTAACTCCTTAATGCAGATGACTTAAGTGTACCTGATTAACGATCTGTCTGGTAGGAGAAGAGACTGAAGTCCTTAATTTAGAAATTAAACCCATCCCTGACCTAAAGCTGAAATTGAGATTCTGCTGAAGTCTCTATTTTTGAGTCTTGCTTGATGGAAAAGACCCACCAGTTAGTGTGCTGCATATGACTTCTATTCAACCCTATTTTCTAGTCAGTCTTCTCACACAGGCAGTCATGTATCCTAAGTGTTGATGATGCAATTGCAATTTAACTGTACTGTGAATTACTTGACTAGCATGCAGTAAGAAAAATCACATTGTTTTTTGATTTCTTGAATTACTTGTATGTAAGAAAGTTGCATTATTTCCCCCTTTTATAGAAGTTTTCACAGTATATTCTGCAACTCTTCGAAGCCTAAAAAGAATTGTTCTATTCTTGACTTACGAGAGGTCATCTGCTACTTGTTCTCACTGGAAAATGTAGTCTGTGCAGGTGGACTAAAAACTGAGGGATTACTGTGCAGAAATAGAGCTCATGTTCACTTAATTCATTAATTGTTCTTCAGAAATAATGACAGTTTCCTTTTCACTCCATGCACATCTCTGGGAATGCCTAAGAGTCACGTTCATATATATTAATGTGTTATTACAGTAAGAAGACTTCAGTCACTTCTCTCTTTATGCAGAGGTTCTCCTTCTGTGTGGACATGCACATGATTGAAGAATCAAAGTCATTAGTCCGGTTGTTAATTATTTATGACAAGACTGCTCTGAACAAACTCTTACTAAATCTATTTCCTATGCTTCTGACTTCTAGCTTGCTTTGGGATGCTGTCCCAGAAAATCATGTGCTGTCTTACCATATATCTTACAAATTCAACCTTACCAGATATGGACCTCAGCAAAAATACTTAAATGAAACTGACCTTGACTGCAGTAGAATTTGGAGTCTGAACTGATGACCAGCTTCTCTTCTGATTTTCTGTTCCTCAAAGTCTGTTTTGGTGTTATCTGCTGTCAATATTGATGTTTGGACTGAGTTTGGCAAGTCAGACACAATCTCCAGTGAACTATATATTTATTGTGCTAAGGTCTATTGGACTGTAGTTCTATACCTTCACTAGCTGTATTTCTTGAGACCTCCTAGTAAACAGCCAAACGATGGGGCATAATTTTCTAGTGGCTGTTTGTGTAACTTGTGCTGTCATACAACACAATGACACACCAAGATGTTTTTCAATGTCTCATTGCTCTAGGAATCCTTTTAGTTACCTTGTCTTTCTTACAGTTACTTAGTATTCTCCCTGAAGCATAGCACATCACTAGAAAGTGAGAGAATACAATTTGAAGCCGTAAGAGGCCGCAGTGGAACAGTAGGAGTTTTAATCTGGTTTTGACAGGAGATGTTTGTTTTTCTGCTTTTCTCTTAGAAGTTTGTTGTTTGGTTTTATGTTTTTGTTTGGTTTTTTTTATGAAATGCTTTTTAAGGCATTGTGATATAAATATAGAAGCTTATTTTTTAGTTGCAGCAGTGTGCTGGATGATCATGAAACAAGACCTAAGCCATGCCTTGAAAAGCTTCGTTCTCTGTTCCTTTACAGGGATACCCAGGAGAGATATCCAGTGGGGTTTGGAGGCTTTTTGTACAAGCTTTTTTGGTCTAGGTTGCAAATTTCTTGCTCCTTGCTTTAATGATGCCAGTGATATTGCGTCCTCCCATTGCCCCATAATGAATGTACAATTTATTTTTTAAAAGAGGCTGAATTCAGATTTTATTCTGTTATCATCATAGCTGAATTCAGCATGGATTACATGCCAGCTGTACAGAGCAGCTAATTTCTGCTGTTCTGTGGAAAGCCAGCTTGAAATGCACTTTACTTTGATTCATTCTTGCTTTGCAGAAGACAAAGAGGAGAAACATTTCCCAGTGATGTGTTACTGCAGTATAGTTGTGCTGCAAAAATGGAATTACCACAGTGATACCAGTAAGGCTCTGTTGAATGTCCTAGAAAACAAGGGTAAGCCTTGGGGCTGAAAGCTTGATATTTTCCCTTTGTTGTTATTTATTGATCCACACTAAATAAATACATATTTAGTTTTTTTTTATCAAGCCATGTCGTATGTTTGGTGAACTTGTATCAGATTCTACATCTTAACCTTAAAATTTGCTATGATTTTGGTCTGCCTGAGTGCATCCTTAACATAAATCTGTCCTTCATTGATCATTTCCTAGTTTCATATACTTGCTATCATAAGCATCAAATATACAGTAAACTAGACAGGACAAGCAAATAAATACTAGCGACAGTTCAGATGTGTTTGGTCACTACTTCTCAAATACCTCATGAATCTGTCTGTAAATATCAGATAAACCAAAGTTAGGAAGAAAAAAATTGGTTTTGCTGGTGATTTGTGTGAAATGGAAAAGCAGTAGTGGAGTAAAGAAGCAGTCTAGTAGCCTTAGAAATCATGGAGTTTCATTCATATCGCCATGTTGGACTTTCATGTTGAGGTCTCTGAAAAGACTGCACAGCACAAGTTGTTTTTTGTGAGGTGGAGAATTTACTCCTTGCTGTTCTCTGGGGCTGTTCATCTGTTTCCTTTGAAACAGTGTGGAGTTGGTGTGTGGGCTTTCAGGGGAAGTGCTCTAAAGCAGCCCTGGAAATGGGGTGCTTAACCTTTCTTCTCTCCCCACTTCTCCCTGTTGACTGCACTAGAAAAAAATCTTCTGGTGGCCCTTATGTACATCATAAAAAAGCATCTTCTAATGAGTTGGACTGAACGGGAGGACTTAAAAATTCTTCGGTTTATTTCAGAAATGTTAGGGACCTCGGTGGAGTCATGCCCACAATTAATTGAATATCAAAGACTTGGACTTGAAAGAAATGTTTGTGAAGTCTGCATGTGATTTCTTGGGGGACAAAAACCAGGTTTTTCTCAAACAACTGCCTAAATCTAGTCTAGTAAGCATTAGTTTGTGCAGTTCTGGAGGTCTTGAAAAGTTCATAGATATGACTTAAAAATAAGCACTTTCTTTAAGGGGTGGTGTGGAGGCAGAGGGGAAAAAAGGTGGAAAAAAACCTGAAAACAAAACTGGAAAAAACTGTTTGAGTATTCAGTCACGATTCGAGTAACATAACTGCTGGTATGACAATGGTAAGGAACCACCTAATTTTGGGAAGGAGGAAGGCATGATAATGTGAACCTCTCAGCAGCTTTGGACGTGAATTTTCTAGTCTTGGAAGGTCAATGCAACAGTGATAAAACATTACTAGTAAATGTTTTTAAGATTTGATGTACTCCATAAGTTTCTGTAGATGTTTTGGAGGAGTGCGTGGGTTTTTGTTTTGTTTTTCTTCATGTAAAATTCATAAATTAGCTTTCCTTTTTGTGGGAATACATTTCTTAGTGAGAGATTTTCTTTCTGCTTAGTCAGTTGACAGCATGCCATCTTGGCCCTGAAGCCTAGAATAAAGATGCTCTGCATGATCCTATCCTCTCACTGCCTTGAGGGTGATATATAGGTTATTATAGCCTCTTCTTATAGCTCACTTTGTGCTCTTATTTACCCCAGTTGGTTGTTGCTACAACAAAGTTGTGCTCTCAGCATATTGAAATAGTTGGAAGAAAATGCAGGCTAAAACTTGTAGTGTACTCAAAATATTTACTGTTCTTGCTAAAATTAACAGCAGACTGATTGATCTGTCATGCTCTTGGGAACAAAAATATCTGGCTCTGTGAGTTGAAATATCATCTTGCTGAAAAAGGGCATAATAAATGCCTGGCTTATGGAAGACATTTTGAGTCCTGCCTGGGTAGCTGTGGTTAAGGAATGTCAGGAGTAAATTTTAATGTTGACAAGAGAAAGCTTGTACTAGTGATGAAAATCACAGGAATTGGAAACAAGATTTTTGCATTTGTAATGTGCGACAAAAGCCTGTGACCTAAGGGTATGCCTGCATGCCCTCATATGTTCAGTGTGAGGTTATTTTTCCTTCTGCTTTCTATATGCAAGCTCTTTCAAGCAAGGGATATAAAAGGGAATTCAAGTGCTGGTACTGTCAAGTTAACTGTCACTGGTTAGTTAGGTCGCTGGAAAAAACAAACCCAACAGGCAATAGCTGTCAATGTGATTTCCAATGGCAGAAATGTACTGAGTATCAACATAAGGAAATAATTGAGTATCTTTATTTTTTGTGCTGTTCTTCAGACTTCTCTGCAATGACTACAGCAAGATACAGGCCTACGTGGGACTTGGTACTTGACCCATTAGTATCCTGTAAGCTCTGCCTTGGTGAATACCCCGTGGAACAGATGACAACAATAGCACAATGCCAATGCATCTTCTGTACCCTGGTGAGTTTGTGTTCTTTAATAGACATAAAAAACGAGACATTGGTTTAACTGCAGAAATAGGGTGTTTCTATTGGGTAGGATTCACTCTGAAGTATTGATCTTGCAGTGGAAATAAATACTATTGCTGTGTACTTGACACAAAAGCTATGAAGTAAACCTTTGTTTTCCTATAATAATAAAAAAAATATTCAGCCCTTCAATATACTGTGTAGTTATCTCCTTATCAAGGTTATTCACATTTTCCCTTTTATCTATCAGTGACTTGGATTTGGGGGTGGTTTTATTGCCCCTTATATACCTTAAAAAAACCATCTTCTAAGGAGTTGGACTGAATGGGAAGGCTGACATAATCTCAGTTGAAAGGAATCACTTCAAACATGATCTGTGCTCCAACTGCCTGGCCACTTCATGGCTCATCAAAAGCTAAAGCATGGAATTAAAAGGCACTGTCCAAATACCTCATAAATACTGCTCCAGGAAGCCTGTTCCAGTGTTTGGTCACCCTCTGTAAAGAAATGCTTCCTAATGTCCAGTCTGAACCTTCCCTGGTGCAGATTTGAACCATTCCCATGTGTCTTGTCAGTGGGCACTAGGGAGAAGAGCTCAGCACCTACTTTCTTGCTCAAGAAAGTTTAGAGAGCAATGAGGCTGCCCCTCAGTCTCATTCTCTCCAAACTAGACTAGCCTAAGGTTCTCAGCTGCTCCTCACAGGACACATGTTCCAGCATTTTCACCAGCTTTGTTGTCCTCTGGAGATGTGTCCAAAGACCTTCACATCCTTCTTAAATGAAGTCCAGAATAGCACCAACTCTGAACACAGTGGGACAATCCTCTCTTTTGACCAGCTGGTGATGCTGTGTTCATGATCCAGGATGGGCTTTGCTTTCCTGGCTGCTGGACACTGCTGGCTTACATGGACCCTGCTGTCTCCCAGCACACCCAGATCCTGATCTGCAGGCCTGCTCTTCAGCCACTCCTGTCCTAATTCACACTTGTACCTGGCATTACTCCATACCAGGTGCAGAAGCTGGCAATTCAACTTGTTAAATTTCATGCCTTTAATCATTTCCCTGCTCTAATTTATCTAGATTGGTCTGTAAGGCATCTTGTCCCTCAACAGAATCAGCAGTAGTTCCCAATTTTGTATCATCAGACTTACTAATGGTGTATTCAACTCTTGGATCCAAAGAGTTGATAAACATATTGAGCACAACTCACATTAGAACTGAGCTCTGAGCAGCAGTGCTGGTGACTGGTTGCCAGACAAATCTAGTCCCATTCACTACAGCCCTTGGAGCATAATTTTGCACTCAGAACTCCTCTCACAGCTGGACTGCTTGTGCAGAAGGATGCTGAGAGGGACAGTATCAAAAGCCTTACTAAAATCCAGAGAAACTACATCCACTACCTAATCCTTAATTCAAGGTGGGTGACCTCGTTACAGAAGGTTATCAATTTAGTTAAACAGACTTTCTCTTTTTGATCCTGTGTTGATGGTGCCTGATGATTGCATTGTTCTTTAAATGCCTTTCAATAATTCTCAGCATAGCATTCACACACTTTAACTGGAAAAGTATTTAATGTATTACAGATTCTAATTTCCCTGTATCATAATTACAGTCTCACAACAGATTTCCATTACCATACTGTACAAATGCTAACCTGGAATAAAAGAATTTTGTCAGAATTTTGACAAAGAACAACATCATCACAATTAATGGATATTGCTAGTTTAGGAACAGAGGAAACTCCTAGTCAGTTTTCATTCCCTAATACTGAATTTAAATTAAAATTTTATTTCATTAAATTTTGCAATGAGTGCGATACACCAAAAACCTTGTAATGATGGTTTGGCAGAGGAAGAAATTGGAGTATTATCAGTAAGAATATAATTTGTGGGATGGTGCTCAGACTTTAATTTCCCTAGAGTTCATGATATGGTATTATAGATTCAGACAGGGGATTGGGTGACTTTCTTTTGAAAATTTTGTAAATTTTCTGTTTTTAATATTTAAGATCAAGGATTTTAGTTAGTGTATTTTATTTTTCTTCATGGAAATACTACCATGTTTTTAATAGTACATTTTCTTTTTCCTGGTGGTTATTGAAGACATAGGAGGCAGCCAATGGAAAGATTAATCTACTGTGAAAGAAATGTTTGCTCAAGCAGGCAAAAGCATAAAAAATAATAGGCTTCATGAAAAAGAGAGTGATAGGCTTTGTGAAAACTGTTTTCTTCTGTTCTAGTACTTACAGCTGAGTGTTGTGTTTCTCCCTGGTGTTTAAATGCAGAGAATATTTAAATGTCAGTTTTCAGTAACATTTCCATGGCAGCAAAAACACTGGACTACCAAATACATTTCTTTTATCTTCACCGTGTTCCTTCTGATGTTTGTTGCTATCCCTGATCTTCTGTTTCTTGGTTAGAATATGGTTGCTTATGCTTACTGCTGTTTTGAAAGATATAACCAGTTACAGACCTTAGATATGTAACCTTTAATGATAACCCATTCTTAGCAGCTGATGTAATAATCTGACTGGTGACATGGAATTTGTGTTTTGAACTCTGTTCAGGTGGAATCATCAGCCACGTTTACTACTTATATTTGTTTATATTGAATAGTTCATTCAGCTTTGTCCTGTTTAAAGAAATTATTGTAGTTTGTCTGCTTGTTTACCACTTATAAGCTTTATATAGTGCCATTTGAGTGCCCTGAAAAAAGCTATTTATCCTAGAGATTTCCTAGGGCCTATTAGAGCCCAGGCCTTCATCTCTACCTTTGGGCCAGCCTGAAGGTTGATAAATTGCTGAGAAAATACTCCATGAGTCTGGCAAGATTGTTTGGCCTACTGACAGTCATTAAGGAAGAGTGTGACAGATGTACTCTCCACTTCAGCGATTATTTCCAGAAAGACCAGGGACACTGCATATGAACTATGCTTTGTAAATGGCCAGACTATCAAAAAGAGTAGCCTTTTGACTCAAGATTTTGCATAGAGTTTATGTGCAGTAGATCCAGTTC
Organism: Petroica traversi; assembly: GCA_025920805.1. Taxonomy (NCBI): domain Eukaryota; kingdom Metazoa; phylum Chordata; class Aves; order Passeriformes; family Petroicidae; genus Petroica; species Petroica traversi. Next base: position 2,356,493 of record JAHLSL010000038.1, read on the forward strand.
ATCTCTGCTTTTTTCTTGTTTGACCATGTTTTGTTCAGGCTTCTTTTTTGTAAATGAACAGAGATAACTGATGGCCTTTCCAGGAATGTGAGCAAAAAAGAAAAAGGGGTGTCCATACAAGTGTGAGGACTACTTTTGCTACAGCTTTTGCCACTAGCTCTAGCCCTTCTGTCTAAATCACAGGAAGCTGAAACAATATGAGTGTGTGTTACAAAGAGATCTTTGAAGTGCAGTACTACTGGTATGTGGCAGCATTTGGATCAATGTACAGGTCTCTCAATCCTGTATTTCTTTCTGCAAGTCTTGACTCTTTATAATCATAGAAACAGTAGTAAAGATCCCTCGAAGGATTTTCTCTCCCTGATACTTGTACAATAGCACAACATTTCTATTCAGAAAGATAGAATGGGGACACTGTTTCCATTTGCTTTCTGGCAGAGCTGTGCATGGATTAAATAGAGCAGGCTGCCACTCCTCTGCTGATAAGGCCCAGGCACTACAATTTCCCACAGTATTATTTTGTGAGTTAGTACAATACTCCATTATTGTTTTTATCATTATGATCATTAATGCCCAGACAATGCTGTGAGCTAAGTTTTGTATATCTCATCCATTAGGAATTTTGTAAGAATGTATTTTCTCTGGTACCTCAAGCAAATCCATTGTAGGATTGCTTGAGGTACCAGAGGAACAAAAGTCTAAAGAGTAGAGAGAAAAACAAGATACCTGCTGTTAGCTTTTTCTTTGTTTTTTTGAGTATTATCAAAGGGCAAACCAGTATCTCTCATTTTAGAATCATATTAACAATAGGACCAATCTTAAGTGTGCTTGTGGAATTTTGGACCAAATAATTTAAATATCTTTTTATTAGTTATTTTCCCCCACTTAAATAGCACACAGTACATAGCTAGTAATCTTAGATTTAAAGATAGTCACTTAGCAGTTGCTTGCCTCAGAAGAAGTAATTGATTTTGCATGTTTTCGTCAGAAAGATTTACACTTAAGGAAAAAGAGACTAAAGCAGAGAACACCACTTTCTTTTTGTTTGGTATTATTTGCTGCAGTAAATTTTTTCACTTACTACTTAGCCTTTGCTTTTTAAGGGGATTATGGGAGATAAGCAGGGTTCAATTTTATCCAATTCCTCTCTGAAATTCTGATTATTTTGTAATCTGTGATGAAATTCACACGTGTCTTAAAGGACAGGATGTTCCTTTGATGTATTATCAATTATAGCTGTGCTAAAGTTACAGCAGGTTTTTTCCCAGTTGATATTCTTGCATGGCAGTCAAGCAGTTAGTTGCTTGAATGTTTTCTGGTTTAGGATTTACATGTACATCTGTGTACGTAAATACTGTATAATTTATAGATACATGTAAAACACACTGATGTGTCATTGTGTTCTAAGTGCAGTGATGCCACTATTACTCAAGACAAGCTAAGCTCCTTTTGACCTCACATTAGATTATTTAGTTCCCTTCAAGATGGAATCCAGTACTGATTATTCTGGTATCCGCAGATTCATTGCTTGCTTTTCTCAAATTTAAAACAGCATCTGTCAAGTAGGCAGTCCAAGCAAACAAATGTCTAGAAGAAACATGAACCATGACAGAAAACTTGTCTTTTATGAAAAAATTTGATTACTTCTCTGTAGTCTACCTTGTTACTGATAGAGGGAGAAACTAGTCAAGTATGTGAAAGAGAGGGCCACCTATAGTGGCCCTATAGAAAATAACAAAACCAAGGTTAAGACCTGCCTTCTGCTTCGTGTTTGTACTTTCTTTTTGGTCAGATATGCACATGTGGATCAACTTTGGTGTTGGAAACTAACACTGCTTAGTAGATACTCATACTTGGATTCTTGCCCCTAAGCTCTACCTTAATCACTTGAGCCAGCTGGTTAATCTAACCGGGATTTTTAGGTGTCCCTCTAAATTTATTGTATCTATCCCAAGTAGCTTGACAGTAGGAGAATGACAGACTCCTGCTATCACTAGCCCTTTTTAAACAGGATTACTGAATTTGCCTAATCATGACTGGTTATACAGATCTGCTTAATTCTAATCATTCTGCTATTTGGGCTTCCTTATAGGCTGAAGATCAGCAAGGCAAATATTATCCTGCCTATAACTGGAGTCAGACACCCCCTTTTTTTAAATCTTGTCATGCTTGACTGGAAGTACATGGAGCTTCTCTGAGTTGAAGGACAGAAAAAAAGAGTGATTTGCTTAGTGTTATCTCTTACTCCAAATGAGGCAGAAGCAGCATCAGCCTCTCCTTCCCCCAGGACAAGGCAGACACCAAGCGCAGAGTGGATGGAAAGAGGTGGGCTTGGCTGCCTTCCTGATCCCGTATAGTTTCTCTGTTTGCCAAGAGAAGCCTACCTTAGCAGGGTGGCACTGTGCTGACACCAGGCTGTTCCTCATTTCTGTCAAAGGAGATGCCCTACTTGGAGACAGGAGGCTTGTAAGATTTTATAGAATTCAAGGTCCTTCTTAGCAGCTGTAATGTTTCTGTGTTTCCCACCAGCAAAGCTTAGAGCTTGCTACTTGAGCTCACATAGCCCAGCCTTAGCAGAGAACCAATACTAATCTTGATGTGTCACTAGAGGCTTCATGGTTAGAGGTCAATGAGTGTTTGCACAGCAGTTCATGTGGCTGGCTGGGTTCTCACTTGTCTTGTAGGTGCTGGGATGACAGAACTCCCTGCTTTAATAAGCAGGAACCACAGAACCCTGGGTGAAAACTAAACTTGATCCAGAGCCTCCATCTCTCCTCTCCTGAGTGATATCACTAAGTGAGATTAATGTTATCTGTCTTCATCAGGGTGTTGGGAAAACTAGCTCATTTTGGTTTGCACAGGGTTTTGTATATGAAAAGGAAAGGCCCTTTATTTGCTGCAGGTGTGTTTTCCTCCCACTCAAAATGGCTATTTCTGTTCTGAAATAGAATCAACTTTTCCCAAACATATAAGGATTGAATTTTTTTGTGGTGTTTTTGCCTTCTGAATATTTGATTTTCATCCCACATATGTTGCCATTTGAAAATAAATTTATTTTTGTGAAGTTTACTGTGTGCTTTTACAAATTGCAGCTCTGAATAGGTGAGAACAAAAAGTTGATGCAAGGTAATAGGAGGATAAAAATCTGTAATGAAAAAGGTTTACATGTACATTCACTTGAAATACCTATTCAAAGATGAAGAGGTATCACAAGGCATTATCCTTGTCTCATTTGGCCATTTTCTGCTGTCTACTTGTGCGACTGATTTCTCAGAAGGAAAATTGTCCAACTTGAAAATTGTTCAACTATTGCTGAATTTTACAGCAATAAATAAGTATGTATATAAAAAAAAAGCCCACCACTTTAAAGGTTAGGCAGGTTAGGTCTGTGTTGCCCTCTCTTTCAAGATAGTCAGCTGGAAAAAGTTCTTCCAGTATGTTTAGTTCTGGTTGCTTGGTCTTGCTTGTGATTTCTGCAGCCACTGATTGCTGTGTCTCAAAGGCTATTTGCTATGTCTTGATATTTCTCAAGATGAAGTAGTCATCAGGGCTTCTCTTTCTGCATTCTTGATAATACATTTCTTCTTGCCTTAGTTCATCATTTGTTGACTAGTGGCCTGATGGTGCTGTTCCCTGTACTCAAACTGGTGCAATCTCATGTGGAGGGTTTGAAGGCTGGACTCAATCAGAGGGGGGTGATGTACCTCACCCTAATATGAACATCTTACCTGTGAGTTGTTGTTTGCACTCATTATGAAGCGTGTACCAGGAGCTGCTGTGGTGTTTGGGTGTACTATCCGATGGCATTTGGACAGAGGTAGAGCCAAAGCAGCAATGTCAGCTCTGCTGGCCACAGAATGAATCAACAGCCATCACTGCTCTAGCTGCAGCAGCATTTGCAATGGGTGAGTGCCTGCCCTTGCCAGGATGCGGCCACTCCCCATATTAAGATTACACCAGCTGCTAGAAACACAAGGACTCTTGGGCAACAATTTTTACAGCTCAGGAAAGAATGCTCAGATGGTTTGTCCTCAAACATGGAAGCACATGGGTTGTGTTTACCTTTCCCAGCCATCATCCTGCTTGGCCATCAGCCACAGGCAAGATGATGAGATTGCATTTAGAATGACAATATAGAATATTACAGGGCTACAGAACAGCTGAGGAAGTACTTAAACATTGACAGCATGGTGAGAAAAAGAGGCATTTACCCTTGGCAATTTAGAACAAAAAAATATCTTTAAGAAAAGGCCAAGTATTGGGAAGGTCGAGTCAGGAAACCTGTCAAACAGTGGTTTTTCCAATTTGCTTCCAATTTTGCCAATTTGCTTGGGGGAAAATACGGATCAGCCGTGTTCTCTCTCTCTGGTCCTGGCCACAGTCTCTCTCTCAGTGCATATCTTCTTGTTCACAGAACAAGTCCCGTGATATTTCCCTGTTGCAGAGCTCTGGAGTGCTTTGCACATGCTTGTCTTGTAGTCCAGGGTTGATATGCTTGTGTAGCAGAATTTTTGTCTCTGTAACAAAGGATATAAAGGATAAACATGTAAGATAGTTCTTTGTTACTGCTTTCAGATTTGAAGTACTGCATGACAAGATAAGTGAACTTTCTCTTCCTGTGATTTTTTTCTTAAAATGATAAATTAGGGTTAATAAAAATTTGAGTTCTAATAGTGAAGTTTTCTTTGCAAGTAGATAACGGTTTCTGAAAAGATGTCTATAGAAATGAAAATTATTTAAGTTCAAAGTATTACCACAAACATTAAACACTTCTAAATGTACATCTGTCTCAGATCTAGGTGGTTTGTGAAGTTGAATATAGCTTGTGTTTGTGGATTTGGTCGGTATAGCTGATGGTTTATCTAGTAAAGAAAAAAATCACTCCCACAGTCACGCATATGCCTTAAACAGATCTCATGATTAAGTGTGCATAGATATCTTCCAGTAAGTCACTTATCAACTAAGTAGGATTAGGGTGATATTTAAAAGCTATGCTATAGATCTACTGTAGAGTATTGGGCACACTGGAGCAGCAGTGCAAGAGTGGTTCCAAGTTGAGCCTGTTGTAAAAAATAGATTTGAGGCGGATTTATAACTACACAAAAAAAGTCATGTAGTAAACTTGAAAGAAGCTTAAAACCCCTTTGAGGAACCTACCATTCTTTTTCTTTTCTCACGCATTTTGCTGTAAGTATACCATTAAAAATTCTCAGAAAGTAGTGTTCTTTGTCTATAAAACACTAAGTTAAAAATAATATGGCTCCTGTGACTGGAGTATTGGAATGGAAGGATACAGGCTCTTAGGAACAGCAGGCAAAAGAAATTAAGTGGGGGTGTCACTCTGTATGTCAGTAACTAGCTGGAGGGTGTGGAACTACACTTGGGGAGGGATAAGGAGACAACCAAAAGCTTATGGGTCAGGATTAAAGGGAGAGCAGGGACAAGTACTCTATGATGGGCTTTGCTACAGGGAGTCCAACCAGGAGGCCATACAAGAAAATGGGAGTGACTTCATAAAAAGGCATGTAGGACAAGCAGGAATGGCTTCAAACTGAAAAAGAGTTGGCTTAGATACTAGGATAGAATCAGGCTTCACCTGAGACGTAGACACTCAGATTTTTTTGTAGTGAAAGAAATTCACTCACTCTCACATACACTGTCTCCCCCTGCCCCAGTGAGTATTGCAGACTGCATCACTGTACTGTTCTAATCTGAAGTTAAATTGGATGTTACATCACATTACCCAAAAGATCTACAGGCAGTTTGCCTACCAGTATAAATTCTGCCTATTCACCAGACTGACTGCAGAATTGGCTTAGGGGAATTAGCACAGAGCAGTAGAATAGCCTTGGTATTGCACTATCTTATGGAAGGAAAATATATCACCTTCTTAGAATTCATTTTAAAGCAATATAAAGAAAAATTCCTGATATGCAGAGCATAACAATACTAAAAAATACTATCAAATGTAGTTAATGCAGTAGTAGTTTTGGCCATGTATGTAGCCTCATCACATGAATTTTGAGCTTTAGCTTAGTGTCCTGTTAGTATAAAAGGGACCCATAGACCAGACGGCAGATTTTTAGATACATCACAGTACAAAATATGTGCTTCTCACTCAATATCCTTTGATATTCTTTATATTCTTTCCTAGAATGTAACGCCCAAAGGGATCTTTGCATGTACCTACCGTGATGTCACTTGTAACATAGATCACAAAATACCAACCAGCTTTTCCTGAGTCTTCATGTTGCTGAATGCAAGTTTATGTAATTATATGTGTGTGTATTTATGCATGTATATTTTTAGATGTTTGTCTAATCCTGGTTTGCAGATGATACAGAATTTGAGACCAGCAATTTAGTCTACATATTAATAATTATCCTATTTGAAAACATTTTCAGCTTGAGCTTTAAAAAAATCTCCCTTGTTGAAAAAGCATGTCAGCCCTTCCTTGTGTTTCTGAAGTGCAGTGCAAACACCTAGTGATTGTTGGCCCAAGTTTAGGGTCATTTCAAAAGTTAATATTTGTGCCCAAAAGCAACTGCCTTTGCCTACTTTTAATATTTATTGTTACTAAATACTTTGTAAAAAACTAATTCCTTTTCTTTTTTAGAACTTGCTAAATGATTGATTTCTTCTTTTTGGTTTTTTTCCCCTTCAGTTTTATCGGTGCATGTGTTTTGGTTTTTAAAAAATTGTTTTCCAATACCAGCATGTGACGTTTCTGCATATACTGCACACTTCATTTGGTGATGGCTGTGGCCTAGTGCCAGCACTAAAATACATTTGAAGTTTTAAGAAATAACTCAAGTGATACAGTGATGATATACTTGGCTCTTGTCATGCGTTTTTTGCCTTTCCAAATCCATGGACTGATAAAAAATTTCCCATATGATTTGATACTTTCATCTGCAGCGTTAGTGCTGTCAGAAGTCTACATTTTAACAAATTCCACCTATCAGCTGTTAAGAAAATAATGCAGGATAATCGGCTTGTCTGCCTAACTCAACTAAAAGGTGACATCTTGGAAAACCATTCCTTGTTTGCTGCAATAGTAGCGATAATATGTTCTTAAAAATAAATCAGTTAAAACTTTCCCAAACCATCTCCAAGTGTTTTTAATTATGTGCAGTTTGTATTGTAAAATGACCTCAGGCACCAAGTGAACACATTTTTTCTGTCAAAGCAGATGGTAGATAAGTGTTGCCCCCCATGTAAACAATGAAAGTCAAGATTCCTTTTTTTTGGAATTATGTTGGGTTTTATTTTGGGTTTGATGTCAGGAGAAATAAATCAAAGCACGAACATCAGAAGTAAGCATGATTGTTCCTAGAATTCTTCTAAAAGAAAAGGAAAAGCCAAAAAAATTAATTCTTTATATATAAATTTTGCGGTGCCCTGTGCAGGTTTGGTTGGAGCTAAATGCAGCAGAGCCAGGATTATGTGCTGTGGTTTTTAAATTAGGCAAAAAATAAGCATTTTGTTTCCTGTATAGGGTACACTGATCTTTATAACATTAGACAAAAAGATATGCAGCTCTAAAGCCATGGCACATCAGTGGTCACTGAACATACCTTTCTGTGTGGCACAGTCCTCGATGGATAAAGGTTAGAAGTACAGCACATCTTCCTGAGCTTTAAATACTGTGCTGTTTGGCAGCTTCAGAAAGGAAGTCATTCCTTTATTAGTCATCTGTCTCTGAGGCAACAGAAAAAAACTGTGTTCCAAATTTATATAATATAGGAAGCCTATAGTAAAACGGCTGCTGTATTGGGCTCTCAGTTGATCTCAGTGAGGGACCAGATCTGGGCCAAAAGTCTTGAAAGTGTATGTGCTCCTGCCCTTTGTCATGGGACAGCAAATGCCTGAAGGATTCATGGATTACCAGGTGACAGAAAAAGTTATGCACACGTCAGAAAGTACAACAGCGGTGGAAAGCGGGCAGAGCAGGGATGCAGAAAGAGTATGCGTGCATGGGGAACAATACAGCAGTAGTGCTCAGGGGAGCTAAGTGTTCTTTTCTGACACACATCCATTAGAGGAATAATAAAGACTTTCCTCAGCATATTTGTTTTATACGGGTCAGTGTACCCTTTTGACCTTTTTCCAATCTCAGCCCTTAGGTATCTAATTTCAGCGCATTTTCTCTGAGAAAAGTTATGTAATACAGTTCATTTTGAATGTTGTTTGGGGTGACTTATACTCCCACATTTTTTGTTCATGTTTTAGAGTACTTCATTGCCTTAATGGAAGGGTTATGAAGATAACTTTTCTTCTAGCATAGGATCCAGTTACTTAGAAAATTCGCAAAAAATTGTCATCTTTTTGTAGTTTTACAAAGAATTTTTCATACTATGTGATTGAACACCTAATCCTGCTTTGTTGTGTTGCTTGCATGCTGCTGCATTTCTGGTACTTCAGCCAGTCTTATGCAAGTTGCACAACTTGTGTCGGCTCTCAAGAGAAACCAGAGGTACCCTGTGTGTCAAATTCTCTTACAGCTGCTTTGGGTTACTCTTTCTTCACCCAAGAAGTCTCAGGGGAGTCTCGAGTGGATAGCATATTTTATCTTCTGCCTATCTTCCAGCAATACTTCTCAGCCTTGAGGCATTTCTCAGAAGGTGAAGCATGAGAAGTGCACTTGGCTGTGCTGATTTTGAGAAGGCAGCAGCCAATGCCCCATCAGGGGAAGGGAAAGGCCATGGACACTGCTCATGACAGGGATGAACTGTGTCGTTTCTTGGAAAATGAGAGGAAAGGGAAGCAAATTGAATAGGCTTTGGCAATAGTCCTAATCAGGTTGAGAAGGAGAATTAGCCACATTAATGATTAATGATAGCAAAGCTCATTCAGCCTGAAAAGTACTTTCTATAAGTGCTAAGTGCTGGCATTAAAAATGTATGTATTTTCATTTTAATCCACACTTGGCATCTGCAACTGGAGAGGAAAGAGAAGAGCCAGCAGTGTCATTACAGTAGCACTAACACATCACTACAGCTGAAATCACAGCTTGCCAAGGCACACAACTTATGCTGGGGTCTTGCAGACCTCACCCTGAGGTGGTTGCTGGTACTGGTTGTCTTGAAGTGTTCCACCTCCTGCCCTGCAGAGCTGCAAGTGAAGACTTGGAAATCTTCTGCAAGTCAAATATCTACTAAGTAAATAATTGTCCTCATTGAATCCTACTGAGGAAGACAAAGACTATGTGTAGTCCGTCACACATGGATTTCTTTGCACAATTACAAATTTTATAAATGTCAATTATCTGGTCTCTGTTTCGTTTTTTTTTCCCCCAAAATATTGACCTGCTTTCTCTAATGCATGGGAGAGACAAAGAAAGGGGGCTCAAACAGAAATGATTTGTTGTGCTATTAAGGTGATGGCAAGTTGCCACCAGAAATGCTGTACCAGAGCAGCAGAGATTATGTGGCAGGAAGTAAAGTCTCTGGCACAGTCAAGCTGTAAGAGGTAAAATCTAGAATAATTTGTTAATAGAAGTGTCTGAAAGGATCTGAGTAGACAATTTGAGAGGCAGAAGAGGAAGAGGTTTGAAGTCTGAACTTTGACAGCTACAAGCCATATGCCTGAGGGTTAGGCTGGAAGATGCGTGTTTGTGAGCTATTTGATTGCACAGGGTGAAGGAAGAATCAGTTTGGGAGAAGCAGTTTTGTGCTCTGACCTAAAGTTGTGCTCTGACTTGGCAAGGTCAAGGCAGCCCTTTGCCTTCCCAGGCTGGTGCGGAGTCAGCAGCTGCATACCTTTTGCAAATGTCTGGAAATGGTAACTGAAATCCTTGTTTGCCAGTTTGCTGCAGAGAGTATAATCCTTCTCACCTCCCACACAGCTGTATGCTGAGCTGGTTTCATATCTTCATTGCACTCTGCTGTTGGTCTAGCCTCACTCTTTATTCACACATCTGCTAACAGAGAGTTAGGGACCTCGTACTGTAATTGTCTCCAGTTTGCTTATGGCAGCTGAGCACACAGGGTGAGAAGATCACAGGGTGCTCCATCCACTGGGAAGCAGACCCTCATCTGTTCTTTGTTTGTACTGTTGGGCTGGTAGAAGTTGCGTGGTGTCAGCAGAGAGAAGGGTCTCTTCATCACTCCCTTGCCTTCCCAACAGACAGTTTGCTCTCAGATTGATGTAGGAAGGATGGAGGTGGAGGGAGTTTGTTGCTCACCCAGAATAACAAAGTTTGATCTTAATTTGCCCTTGGTCAAAAGCCACTTTTCTTCTCTGCTTTGTTGACAGCCACACTGTGCACTGCTATGTTAGAGGCTATATTTGCAGCTTTGAATTGGGTAAAATGCGTGGTTGCTAGGGGAGAAAAGTATTAGTATTACCAATATTTATTATTTGGTCCCCATGGAAACTCTAGTTCTTTAGGGAGTCCTAATTATCACATTTTTCCTTTCTATTGAAAAGTTACTTCTTTAACTGTGAAGCTCAGATAGTTATTTTCCAAGAATAGATGGCAAGATACACAACTCCCTTTGTGCTCTAGTGTGCTTGACAGATGTCTGTCTGTGAGGAATTACTGCTTACTAAGCTATGTTGTGGCTTCCAGTCACACAAAATTCTTTAGAGTGTGGTTAATCTAAATGTATCATGGTGATGTTTTACTGTTTTTTCCACCTCTGCTTGCTTTTTGATTTGTGCTTTCCCCCATGGTTATTTTTTAATTTGCTGCATATTTTAAATTGATGAAGAGCTAATTGGTTAATTTTGGTATAAGCTATCTTAGAGGTCTTTTCCAACCAAAATGATTCTATGATTTGATGGGGAAATGAACTTGCTGTTTTCTACTTAAAGATATAACTATGGCAAAAGCTATGAGTGTGGCTCATAGCTGCAAAAGGGACATACTAGTACCTGTTTTTTCAAAGTGTGAGTTCTTCAGATTTTTGGATGAATACTGAAAATTTAGTTAAAACTAGTTTCAATACTGAGTGATTGATCACTGGCAGAACAGTTAACTAAGTGTTTGGCTTTCTTACAGTGCCTAAAACAGTATGTGGAACTTCTGATCAAAGAAGGTCTAGAAACAGCAATCAGCTGCCCTGATGCTGCCTGCCCAAAGCGAGGTCATCTGCAAGAAAATGAGGTACTCTTCCTGCAAAGAGGGTGTTTTCTTTTCCTTACAGGATGTTTAAATGTGTCTTACTTTTTATGTTACAGCTTCCATTGTTGGCAGCATATGTTTTTATTAATTCTTCAAAGGTCAAATACTCTGTTTGTTTAAAATTCTTAGATTATTACTGTTCCTAACTGGAATTTTTTCTTCTATTCCTTCTTTCAACAGATTGAGTGCATGGTTGCATCAGAAATTATGCAAAGGTATAAGAAGCTACAGTTTGAAAGAGGTAACACATGTAACACTACTCATTGAAGACTGTGCAAATGGGTTTGTTCCACAGCAATCCTATAAATCAGAATCTCTGCATATATTCTTGCAGAAGCATTGTGTGTTAATTGCTTGGTCATCAGAAAGAAAAACCCCAAAACCTAAAAGTAATGCTTCTGTTCTTGCCTTCATGATTCCCAGAATTGCAGCACTCTGGGAATAAACTAAGGAAAGAAAATTACTATGTATTATATTCCTAAATAACTAAGGGAGGGAGTGACTTCTATTTTGAGCTTTGCTGTTTAAGTTGACTACAGGTGTTATAGAGGCTGGAGAGAATACTGACCTCTTTCACAGAGCCAACATTATCTCCTTGGATGGCATTTGGTACAGAATTAATGAGTGGTTCTGTGTGTAATGATACAAACACGTTAAGAACATAAGCTGACTGTGTGCCTGTGGAGATGTGAAATGCTGTGGCTGTAGAGAACTTACAGTAAGGTTTTGCTGCAGGCAGGACCTAGCCTAGAAACCACTGCAATCATTGGTAGGTTTTTATTAACTTCAGTGGGCTTTGAAATGTGAAATGACTCATCTTTAAGGAGCCTCCAAGAAAGGGATGAAACTGTATTTTATGCTGTTGTTAATCATGTGGTTACATTAGGGTAGAAGTCAATTTGAAATGGGTTCCTACTGGGCAAGGCATTGTAAAAACACTTTCTGGTGGGTTTTACCGTATAGTATATGCTGTATTTAACTTCAAAAACAACGGAAAAAAATACATCTCATTCTCAGGACAAGTTTAGTTCAGTGAATGAAAGCGGGCAATTAATTGAGGCTCATGAAACTCACTTTGGTTTGGTGCCTGTTTGCAAAGCAGGCCAGATTTATGTCAAAGTGGGTCGCATAAATTAAAAAGCTCCTTTTGAAAATTTGTGTCTTCAAATGCCCTGCCAGTCAACCTCAGCTGAAAAGCATTGTTATGGAAGGCTAATCTTGTATCTACCTTTGAATTTAGTTCTTCTATGTCCCTTTGCAGAAGTGCTTTTGGATCCATGCCGGACTTGGTGTCCATCCTCTACTTGCCAGGCAGTTTGCCAGCTCCAGGAATCAAGCCCACAGGACCCTCAGCTGGTCCAGTGCAAAGTGTGTGACATTGAGTTCTGCTCTGCTTGCAAATCTAATTGGCATCCAGGTCAAGGCTGTCAAGAGAGCATGCCAATCTCTTTTCTTCCAGGAGAAACAAGGTGAGATACTGCACAAGATTAAGTATTTAGAAGCTAAATACTCAAAGAGGCATTTTCCTGATGTTTTGTTCTAAAGCTGTTTCCTTCACTTAGTCATTCCTGTTCTTTTACTGCTGTATTCTAAAACTGAATAGCTCTTGGCAGCCTCGCTCTTTGCCGCCATTCCCAGCAAAGCACAAAGGAGCTGTTTGAGCCTTTGGCCTTTTGCCCCAGTGGGAAAAATATGACATCCAGGCAGTTCATCAGCTTCCCTCGAGAGATGATCTTGTTGCTACTGCTCTCCTGGACAATGTGAGAGTCGGTAACATCATGCCAGACAGTGATTTTTTAGGATACCCTGTCAGTCATCCGCTCTGCTGTACATTTGGCCTGTGATCTCTGGTGGCAAACTGCAGCCACTGAATAAGAAAGACCATTGTGCGTGTGTTCCACTTCATATCTGGGCTTTTTCAAAGATTGTGCTGCATTCCAAGGCATCATTAAAGCCCTGCTCAGCCTTAGACTTAGTTACTCATACCTTGTCTTCTTTCAAGCTTTGTTGTAACAGATGACTAGCTAGGATGCTGTCATGATGAGTTCCTGATCCAATGCACTAACTCTTGCACATGCTTTTGTGTGTGCTTGACTAGAACTGAAGGTTGCTAAATTTCATGACAAGGTAATAAACTTTATCTATTTTTACTTAATGTTGCGGTTGCTTTTAGTTTTTATTCCACATTTAATTTTTTAATTTTACTCCACTGAGTAAAAGTAAAATTTTTTTTTTTCATTTTCTGGACCATAGCGTGCCTGTTAGCAGCATTTGGAGTTTCATATATGTTTATGTATACAAAGCCTTTTTCTCTAGTACAGTCACCCCTAGACTTAGTAATTAGTGTGTGTCCTTTTATCCTGCTATTGGGCAAATCAATCAATCATCAGTCCTATGTTCCAGCAAATTGTTGATTCCCCATCAGTCATTCCCCATCACCTCACACTGGCAGTAGCTGCAGTAATTGTCATTTAAGGTAAATTTTACTTGGTAGTGAGAAGAAAACCTGCATACAGTTGAAAGCTACACAAGGGAAATAAAAGTTGTTCTACTGTTTCAACATTCCTCTGTGTTGTGCCCATTATATGAGGGGACACCTATGGTTTTGCACACTTGTGCAAAAACAGTCAATAGTGACCCTAACTCAGGAACAGTGGCTTGTTAGGAATCTGTCAACAGAGACAAAGTTTAACTGAAAGAACCACATGCACCAAAATTTTAGTGTTCTTAATTTGGAGGGAAACTCCTAGGGAGGATCCTCTAGGAGGGCACAGACAAATAATCTATCCCTGGTGCCCCAGTCCAAAGGAATGTGGTCTAAGGTTATTGTGCAATCAAGGGATTGTTTCTTCTCTGAGAAAGAAAGGAGAGAAAACGAAAATAATATAGATTTACAAAATATTTACATGTGAGCTACCTGCTACTCATCTGCTACATTACAGGAGAAAACTGTTTAATATCTATTAGTATCATTAGATAACAAAACCAGCTGGTTTTTACATGGTAAAGAAAATATCCTAACTTTTATGTAGACTTGGTAGTCATTAAACATCTTTTTCTAGAGATATGTCTGAAAAGTAGTGCACAGGCTTGATATCTGAATAATAAAATCACTTGAAAACCTGAATCTCTAGTAATTTTTCTTTTTTTAAGCAAAAAAATCGGGCTTGCCTTCATAGCACAGTTCTTAGACATTCTTCTCAAAACTGACATGGTCATGCATTTCACTAATTTCTCACTCTCTCCCACAGTTCAGTTTTTAAAATGGAAGATGATGATGCTCCAATCAAACGCTGTCCAAAGTGTAAAGTTTACATTGAACGAGATGAAGGCTGTGCCCAGATGATGTGTAAGAATTGCAAACATGCCTTTTGCTGGTACTGTCTGGAATCTCTTGATGTGAGTACATGCGATGCTGTCTGGCTTCTCAGAAGCTTAGAAGTTCATTGCTTTCCCATCCAGCTGTCTCTTAATCAATTAAATAAATAGCTCACTAGCTTCTGGCCACAACTCACCAGAGCTGATGCTGGGAATTTGATAGGATTTTTATCCTCTGTTTTATTTGTCTGACCCATGCGAACTTAGCGTTCGGTCTGAGTCAGTAAATAGTTATTAAAAAGTAAAATTTTATTACAATAATCTGCTTGCAATTTTTATATGGTACCTAATATGTGGAGGGGTGTTTTTTTTTTTTCCAATGCTGACTTTTCAATGTTGCCTTTCTTGAAGGCATTACAGTATGAGACTAGCAATACTCTTAGTCTGAGGATGTTTAATAAACTAGATGTGGTATGTCCCTGGCAGTCAGATTTGTTTACCATTCATTGTATTCTGTGGGACAAGAAATAGATCTGACATAGGAGAAAGAATATAATGTTCTCCCAACAGCAGGAATTTACTGGTCTATAAGCTGCTGCTGTCATATGTTTCTGTTTTTTTTTAAATCAGCCTGTTATCATGCCCACGGATCAGAGTATATACAATACACAATATCTGTTTCCATGTCATCAGTTTTACTTTACAACATTGTTAACAATAGAAAAGGAAATTAGGTTCCTGAAAGCTACTCTGACTATTCAAATCCTGTGGTTGTCCCATTTGAATACTTTACTAACTGTCCTGAAGTCACAGGCTTCTCACATGCTCTCACAGATAAACAAACAGTGTTCACTTAGAACTAGGCCTTCTATTTTGGCTGGTTTGTGAGAGGCTGACAGGACTGATAGGCACATAATATCTTCTGTTTTGTCTTTCTGTTCTTTAGTTAGATAAAGGAAACAAGTTTTGGAAGTCTGCAGCACAAGTACTGATTTTCCTTTGCTTTTTCTGTATGTGTGTAAAATATATGCAGTGTTCAGCTTCTTGGATTCTCTTGCTAAACTTCACGCTAATATTTAAATTCGTAGCTTAGGACCCTTTGTGAGAAGAATTCGTTATATATCTATAACACATGCCAAAGAAACCTCTTTGTGAACAATCGTGGCTGCAAACAAAGCATTTTGGAAAGGTTGGACATGGCCATATCTGCTTTCTTTTATCTTCCTGGGTTTAAGTTGTCAGGATATAGTATTTTGTAACTTGAAGAACTTCTGTTTATTGCCAACCTTCTCATTTAATATTTGTAGGATGATTTTCTCCTTATACATTATGACAAAGGACCTTGCCGGAACAAGCTGGGGCACTCCAGGGCATCTGTTATCTGGCACAGGACACAGGTAAAGCTCAGATCTTTAAAAGCTGTCTATAACTGTCACAGTGCCTCATTTTAAAACCTTAGGGTAAAATTCTGTGCCAAATGGTAACTGATTTTTTTAGCAGATAAAAAGAGGGTGGTAGCTTTGAGTAGAACAGTTAGCTCTCCTAGAGAAGACCCTCCTTGGCAAAATGCCACTGAGAACCAGAAAAGGTATGTTTGCAGATCCAGTTCAGATATGTTCTCACTGAACTTGGAGAATGAACTAGGTTGCCACCATCAGTATTATTTACAAGGAAGTTCTTCCTGCAAGGCATCTTTAGCTCTGGATTCAGAACTGGAAAGGAACTAACCTGAATACAGATATTATCTTGCTGTGGACTCTATCTGATACATTACTGTTGGTTGGATAGAAAGTAACCCTGAAAGTTGATCAGTAATTTTAAACACAGATTCAAATTGACAATTCCAGAGTAGGAATACCTCTTGTAGTCTAGATTGAGTGTTGCTAGACTCAGCAAAAATGCTGGTAATAAAAGAGCTCTCTGCAGCACTTCAGTGCATGCAGTATAAATGCTAATGTATGACTTGGTCCAATCTACTGCCTTTACAGTCTCTTCAGAGATATGGGGACATCTGCATATCTGAGTCATCTCTTCCTAATTTAACTGTGTGCCTGGAAAAAACTACCTTAGCTTGAGATGAGGTACTTTTCTTGAAGTACAGATTTCTTTCCATGTGAGCATAAACCCCACACCTATAGAATAATTGTGAAGGTTGGATACATAGCTAAACTGAAACAAAAGGAGAAGTATCTCACTCCTCTCCTTCTACCCACACCACTGGGTGTCTGAGCTGTGGGCTGGCTTTTGCTTGGATTAGCCAGTGGTATCTCAGGAGGTGTATGGGTACATTAAGTTTACTTGATAAACCTGTAGTATGAGGTGTTTAGTCTGATGTTTGGAATCTGTTCTAAGCCACTGCAGTTTGTGCAAATATGTTTGATATACAGAATGTTTTATGATCTGGTCATTGTTGAGAAAGAAGGTGATAATTCACTAGCCAGGATATAATTCTTCTAAACCCACTGAAGCCAAATCAACTCTGCAATTGTTTCCGTGTGTTAACTTTGAGTGAGTTATTAAGGTTCTTGGATTGATCCAGAGCAAATTGAGGTGAGTCTTTGATTTGTTGTTTGTGGGTTTAAAAAAATATTTATTTTGGCCAGAGAAAATGGCTCGATGCCTAGTAGGGCAGCAATTTCTGCAGAAGAAAAAGAACCAAGGAAAAAGTAAATAAGTAATACTCAGTGGGCAGTTTTACTTAAAAATAAACACATGCTCCCCCTTCCCCCGACAAAGCCACCCCAAAAAACAAAACCAACAAAACAAAAGAACCCGGAACTTGATGATTTCTTTGATGGCATATTGAGGCTGAAAGGAAGGTGTAAATAGATGCTTTATATTAATTACCAGTAGTCGGTGTGGTCCACTAAATTGCCAGCTTCTAGATTGGCTCTGTGACCTGACCAACGCACTCAGCCTGGGCTGCAAAGAGCAGCATGGCAATATTGCAGCTCATGGTTTTATTTAAAGATTAGAATGTAACTTTGGTTTCTGGGAAATAAATGCAAAGATTAGTAGACATTGCATCAGATTGTCAGCACCACCAAAAAAAAGAGAACGAGTTATAAAACGTGCCCACCTCTGAAGCTGAAAAAGAAGTTGCTGCTGGGGAGAAGTGAAATGGTCAGGCGAGGCAGCTGGGGCTGCTCGAGGCGCAGCAGGAGCGGAGTGCCGCTCCGTGGGCGGGGTGTGCCCGGAGCGCTGTCGCACAGCGCCATCTCCCGCGGCCCCGGAGATCCGCGGCAGCACAGCCCCAGAACCGTGGTCATCAACGCCAAATTACCCGTGGCCAGCAAAAGTGCTACTGCATCGTCCCATCTATACCATGGCTAATTTAATATTTGCCAGCTAATTGAAGTGGCGCATCTAGCCCTAACTGGAAGAATCCTTAATGTGTGCTGCTCTCTAATTTAATTTTGCCTTCTGCTGTGAGGTTTTGCTATTGCATTAGCTTTCCACTCTTGCCCTCATTATTCAAAATTATGCACAGACACTCTCATGTGAATAAATTTAAATTATTCTCTCAAATAATTTGTGGGCATATTGTTGTAGCATCACTCTTACAATTGCCTATGGCAAATGGAAACTTCCTCAGGCAGAGAAGTTCAACTTGAATGTTTTAAAAATAATTTTCCAAATTTAAGCTCTGTAGAAATTACTGCTTTGTCGCTCTGACCAGGTGGGTAAGTCTGTGGTCCTCTGCTTATGTTGGAAAGGAGGTGATCAATAAATGTCAATGAAAAAGATGCACTTAGAGTTAGATCTTGTCCCCTGGAGCAGCAGGATGAGATCAGGCCTGACTGCAAAAAGCTATTGCATATGTAAAGTCCTCCTATAGCCCTTAGTGTTTGTAATCTGTGATTGAAATTCCCTAGCTTGTGTGCATGCTGGTGGGATATTGTGAGGTTTTTCCAGATTCTCGGACTACCGCCAACACCTTGACTAATTCTCCTTGAACCTTCTCCAGAAAAAAAAAGGAGCACCTGAAAGTGGAAGTCTTTATTGTAGCCTTGATTCCAATATTTAGTATTTAGTTTTGATCAATAAACAAAGTAGTGATTTGCTTCATCAGTTGTTTGAGATACAGGAAAACTCAAAAAAGCAAATAGCCATCTGCATCACTTTGTGTGATAAAACAGAGTTTTGTGGCACAGTTCTGACTGGAGCCATAAAACATGAACATTCACATTCCGCTTCCACTCACATTTACTGATCACAGGAGCTGACTGTAGTATACATGTGGGGGAGTCCTCTGATAAGGTTAGTGGCATTTGGTGAGGTTTTTTTGATGGACACACATGGTGCAATGGTGTCCCTGACACAATGCTATCCCTTTCTCTTACAGGTGGTAGGCATTTTTGCAGGATTTGGTCTTCTACTTTTGGTGGCCTCCCCTTTCCTTCTCCTTGCTACACCATTTGTTCTGTGCTGCAAGTGCAAATGTAATAAAGGAGATGATGACCCTCTACCTACCTAGACTGAGAGGAGATTGGACTCATCACAACATGTTTTGATTTTACTGTTGCTGTTACGTTTCCCTCTTGCACTTACATTGCTGTAGCCTTACTTGCCCCATTCTGCTTTTCATTGATGCAGTCTTGATTCCAGGAACTGCTGATACTACTGTTGTACAGATCACTTGATAACAGAGACAAGGAGGGTAATAGAAGGCAAGTTTGGTGCTAAAGGGAGACCACAGACCTGGGTAACTATCTGAAATTAAGAGGTGATACTGTGTAAAATAATGCAAAAAGTTGGTGCTGCCCTACTAGTGAACTGGGAACTGTACTGAATGACATCAACAAACCAAGCTGAAAAAGCATACAAACTTCTGCATATCTGTTTGCTTCCAAATTTGGTGTCTTATACCTGCTTAATGGTTAAGTTGCCTATCATTTAAATCAGATAGTCAATTTTGTGTGACTGTATTACACATCTGTTTTTGTTAAAACCATCACAATGTCCTTTTTAGTACCTATTTTTCCAAGGATAAAAAAATTAGTAAGGTGCATATAGGCCATCCTATGCCTTTCTTGAAATTTGGGGAGGATCAGAGGGACAAAGTTGGTCCTACTGCCTTCCACGAATTTTATAAAGTCTTATAAGAAATTTGTTTAATTAAAAACTACATTTTAAAATTAATTTATGAAGCTGTAAGGTTGAATGGTGACACAAACCTGCTTTTCAATCAAGTTTATTTTAAATATGCATTAATGGTATTGATTACCCCTGGACCACTAGTGTTTTTCTGAATTGTTGTTTTTTGCTATTGTTTAGGGTTCTGCTACACTTACAGGGCTATGTAACTTCTAATCCAGGTATCTTAATCTTTTTATAGATACATAGATATATATATATAGATAGATATATATATATATAATCCTATTTAAACCAAATGTGTAAATAGCTGTGCTATTGAAGTATTTTGGAAATTCAGGATAGCTTGCTTCTGTCTTTAGGACAAATATTAAAAAATACAGGACTAACTTTACTATTTAGCAGACTCTTGGGTTATCAACGAGCCTTTCCTTTTAAGCATAAAAATACATCATGGTTATCCCTGTAGTTAATATGAAAATGCCTGGGATATTTGTGGAAGTTGTGCTTTTAAACTACTTAGCCCATTTTCAGAGTTAATATTGTATGACATGTGGTGTATTGTGTTAATAACAATACTGTGACAAAATAAGCTTTTATTTGAAAACTAATCACTTGATAGTTTTGCAGAATACAGTGCTATGTTTTCAAGGTAGTAAAATGTGCTATTCAACATACTACATCATTGAGGTTTCTCTAGAAATATTTTGCTAAAAACCGTTCTGCTCTGATTTTAAAGCCAACTAGAATTTGACTAATAACTTCTTGCCATGAAATATGAAGCACCTGAAACAATGTGTATGTCTGTAGTTCTGAAAGAAAACATTATTTTGAATGGCTTGTGAACTGAAGTTTTACTGCATTTTTCTTTATCATTTATTTCTGTCGTCAGCAATGTACTAAGATGGATTAATATCTTGAAGCCAGGATAACTTTACACTGAAAATGTCTTAAGATCCTTAAATACATCTGCTTCTGGCTGCTGTCGCAGGCTGGAAATATGTTTTCATAGATCAACCATAAAAAATTACTCTTTATTGTCTTTTGGTTTACAATGTCTATCTGTTAAATAAAAATATTGTAGGGCACGGTTTTGAAAAGGGCCAAATTCTTTTTATAAAACTATTCTCCTCCCTTAACTTCCAGGTTTAGTGGTATCCAAATTCAAACTATATGTAACCGGAGGTTTTAGCTCCAGGAGCTGGATATTATCTGCAATTCACTTACTTGGCTTGATTTTAATGAGTTCACCCTCTGCAATGTGAATAAAAAAGATAGCTGGTTTCCAGCAATCTGAACTCATGTTATCTTCAGGTTGTTTATGGCAATGCACAGTTCAGATCTTTTGTTATCTGAGTATCTTTAGTATTTTAGCTATCTTCGTTATTCAAAATTACTTAGTTATTCAGAAATACTCGTAGGGAAGTCTGGGTGGTGCATTTAATCCCTGTTTGATGGCTCCCAGGGGTGTGTGAAGCACTGCTGAGTTCAGCAGGCAGAGAAGTGCTTCTCTCCCTCTGACTCTGGCATCAGCTCAGTCCATCTCCCAGAGGGATCCCAAACCACGCACCAGAGTTGTCCTGAGTCACAGCTTCATTGTCCAGTATTAATAGAAACCCTTCTACAAAGGATAGTTTCTTGCAGGTTAGCTTCAACTATGGCCTTTCTTCCTTGGCCCTGTAATTCTGTTTAATTGGAGAAAAAAACTCGGGACAATATGATGTGAAGACTTCATAGGTTATTAGTTTTCTCGCTGGGGCACTGATGGGTTTTGCTGTATAATGGCCTTGACTGATGACCAGTTCTACTGGGATCACAGTAAAAAGGAGAGGTTCAGTGGCCTGTGAACAGTATTGAGTGTTGTGGTATGAGGAGGTTTATTATCTCTGTGCCTTTCTTAGAGGTTTTATGTGGAAATACAGCAAAACTTTACTTTTCCAAAGTGCTGTGCAGCCAGTTAATAATCAACGTCAGAATTAAAGCATTTCCAGATTTAAAAGAAAATAGATATAAGTTCTTTGCAAATACAGAAATTTTAAAATTATAATTTATAAATTATACTCACAGGTAACATTATATATAATCAGAAAACTGTGTGAGTTTATCTCTGATCTCAACATACTTGAACTGCTACTGGCAATTTTTATTACACAGCTCTTGTTTCACAACCCAGCTGTTGGAATAGATTTATATGCCTACATGTATTTACCAAATACCTACCTAGACTTTTCAGGTTTGCTAAATGTCATTCCATCTGTATTCTCGGGGATTTTTTTGTTTGTTTTTTTTTATTATTGTTAATATTATTAGTAGTACTAGTATTACTTTTAATGCTGATTTGGTTCCAAAGTAGCAACTTTTGGTGGTGATGTATTAAGTTCAGGGTGCTTTTATGTTACAGCTCATGTTGATACTGTGACATTTAATACCCCAAAACTGAATTGTAAATACATCATTTTAAACTCTGACGTTTAAAACCCCTGCCATGGGATAGGGAATGTTTGTTTCTTTTTCTTTTCAAATGAAAATCTGTTATAACAACTATGGCTTTTTGGATTTGCAGAAGAAAAATAAGCGTCTAGCATGATTTCTGCTGCATTTTTATGGATATGCTATTATTTAGGTGGCTTATATTCGCATAGAATCATAGAATATTCTGAGCTGAAAAGACCCACAAGGATCAAGTCCAGCCTTGAGTGAGTGGCCTGTTCGTAAATGCTGTTTAATGGAGTTTGTAACAGTACATCATCCACACATTGTTCCGGGGTGTCACGTGGTGTCATGTCTGGTGAGTGTGGAGTCCCATCTCCAGAGACTGTGGATGCCCTGGGCTTGCCATTTGTTGGGCTGAAGCCAGTCCTGAGAGAGATCAGGAGCACAGCCCACTTCATCTTCAATGGTGATAGCATTGGGTTTTCCCCTGTGACATTGGACAAGTCACTTACCATCTTTTATCTCAATTTAACCGTCTTTTAAGTGAATGGACCAGTGTTTACCTCAGGGGGTCTGTGAGGGCAAATTAATTGGTTTTGAGGCTCTTCAAAAGTTTGTGATGAACAATTATATATAAAAGATTACTGTACTTTTATGTTAATATTTCAGTTTTATTCATGTTGAATTCATCCTGAATTCATCCTACTACTGACTTTACCACATCAAGAATTTAGGATACTTTCCCATACTAAGAAGCATTATCTTTCCTCAGATACTCTGTTGCATAAATTGGGCTAAATCCCAAATAGCAGCTGACTGTATCAACTCTCAGTTTACCACTGAGCTCCTGACACTCAGAAAACAATCAGAATTAGTGAATAGCTCTTATTTATGGAGCTGACAGGATAAAATATCTGTAGGCCAGAAAAATAAAAAGTGCTTTTTTAAAAAATTGTTACGCGCAGGAAGATTGAAATTAAGTTCTGCGCATTTCATCTGTAGGCCTTTTACTGTATAGGAATAAATATTTTTAATGCAGGCCATTATCATTCCAGTGAGGTGCAGCATGCATTGTGCAGGTTTGCTTTTTTAAAACCAAAGTTTGTACATTTCATGTACATAATCCAAAAGCCTGAGGAAAGCAAGTAAATTACAGTTGTTGATGACAGTGATATTAAGGACATCAAAAAAGCCTGCATCGGCCCTTAATTGCTAATGCACTTGTACTAAGTAAGGCATGCTGTTTGTGTTTAGAGCCCTGTGGTCTTCATTATTGCTTTGATTTGTGTATATCTTATAAGAATTCCAGGAACATTAGGTACAGGTATATGGTACATAACTGAACCTTTCTTGATCATTTTATTACGTATTTTAAACTTGTATAGGGATAAGCATGAGGGAGTCATGCATATGTATAAATAATGTATTTGACCAGTGTAAAAATAGTTCTGTTGATGTATTTGAAATGTAAGTGCATTTTGTGCCACTAACACTGTGATGTATAAAGGAGCTGTTGAATGCCTTTTAATGTGGTGTTTTGTACTTTGAATCATATTGGAGAGTTTAATTTGTAATTTCAATAGATATTTTAAATGAATGTGTTTCCTGTGATTCTTCATAGTGACTTTTCCCTATGTTTCTCTGCCTCTCAGTGCTTTGGAACACACACAGCCTGCAGCCTGGAGACCTCCTGCCACAATTCTGGGCATCAATGTGGTTTCTGACTCACCATCTCCCAGCTTAGCTAAAAGAGGGAATCTGCACAGCTGGATCCTTGGTCCAGTTCTTGTTGCAGACCATGGATGGATGCTCTAGCCAGGTGAACGTGCTGCCCCAAGGATCATTCTGAGGTGTGTGTATGTTCTTGCACCATGGGTTTAAGTCTGGTGCAGGTGGCTGCAAACAGCTTGTATTCCCCTCAACTTGGTGGGTGGAAGTGAAACTTAAAGGCAAAACCCAGTCTCCTGAATAACTGAGCATATTTAACTCTCTGACAGTGGAAATGAGTTCTCATATTCTTCACTCCATCAACAAGTACTTTGCACAATCCAGAAATTAAGTAGAGTAACAGTCATCTGTCTAAAATGAGACAATTTAAGTTGAATTCTTAAGTGGCAAACTTCTAGCACATGTATGTTCTAGTAAACAGTGTCCAGGATTATTTCGTTTCCAGAGCTGAACCACATCCATAGTACTAAGTTCCTTAGGAGGGACCACAGCCCCAGAATAACTCCTGAGGTGTACCTGGGCATTGGATGGAAGAGCTCTGCTCAAAATCATGTCAGTAACTATGCTATAAGAACAAAGAGTTTGAGACTAGAGAATTTCACAGTAAAAAACCCTTATGCTAGTTCTAGCATTCTGCTAGTTACAGTGGTATTAATGGAATGAGTGTTGTGCACACACATATGTATGGGGGTTATTGCTAGAAATTGCCACTACCAGCTTGTGAGGACAGTGCATCCACAGCATCCACGAAGCACCTTTCTTCTTTTTTTTTTTTTTTTTTTTTATAATTGAAGATCACCTAGGAAGTTCTTCATAAGAGATTTTGTGCCATGGGTACTTGACCTGTCAGTGTGGCATCAATACCAACAGTTATTTCATGCAGGATATACTGAAACCAGTGAAACTTTTATTGATTTTGAAAATGGCAGGTAAGGCTGTTTTGTACAAGGAAGCCTTTGCTACCCAGATTCTGTGCTCTGGGAACCAAGATTCAGCCTAATAGTATCTGAGTTAAGTATCTGGCACCACTTAAGTAAGAGGTTGTCTTGATATATGTGTGTCTGGCCTTAACTGCTGGTAGTCAGTGCAAAGACAGTCCTAGGTCTTTGAGACATCTTGTTTCCCATCTTATGCTACTTTTACTAAGGTTGTAGTTTAGAAAAATTAGCTTTTTTAGCCTCTTAAGCTGCTTCTCAGGTGTGTTTTTTCTCCCCATATGCTTTGATGGCAGAAGTCTAAACTGTCCTTGTTCAGACATGTAACTTTTACATGGCTAAAACTGAGGGCAACAGTCATAGAGTGCCTTATCACAGCACTGCTTTCAGATGCCAGGGCAGAACTTGGTGGGGCAAATAAAAACCAGATTACTCTGTGTTTCCAGATGCAGCTCTGTGTGTGATAACTATAACTTAACACATGTGCCACATGTACAAAATGTTTAGATGCTGTAGATCATACAAACCAACATGCAAGCAATTAAAACACTAGAGTCCAGTTCTTTACTTGTGTGTGACAGAGAACAATGTCAAGTTGTGTGTGCTCTCTGTGAATTTATTCCAGTGTTCCTTGGTTTTTTTTGTTGTTTTATTTGGGTTTTAAAGCCAGAAATGAAATTAACACTGTAAGCCAAATAAAGAGAGCCTCTGGGAGTAAATTGTAAGCGTCCTGACTCAGTTCAGTATTCTAAAATCTGGATCTATATATGTGTGTCTAGCTGATGTGTACTTTATTTTTTATACACAGCATCTCCTTAAATGTCAAACGTGTCTTCTAATCTGTGTACTCATATATCACTACAGGAAGAAGAAATTCTATTGCATAATTTTGTAGGAAATGCAATAATTTAGCAGATTCTGTAGGCCTGACTTCCTAATACCAGTCTGAATTAAAGATGTTGGCTCAGCCATTCCTGAGATCTCACTGCTGTATGTTATTCTTGAGAGCAATTGCAAACAAGCACACATTTTATTTTTCCTCTTTACTTCCTCAGAATGATCTTTTGGTGGGTGGCAGAAATACTTGGGCTGCCACAAAATCCTGAGGTCTTACTGTATTTTGAGAATGCCACTGTCATTTTAGGGGTTAGCCACTGGAGAAATGCATGAGCTTGTGCAAAATTTTGCATTTAAAAATACTTCGGCATATGAGCAGAGTGCAGTGTTTCTTTGTTTTCATGCCTTAGTATTGTTAGTGGACTCATTTTGTGGAAGCCTCTTGTAAATGCTAGGAGGGGTACAGATTAAGTGAGGGATTCCTGAGTTGGAATAGGGATAGACTCCTCTAGCTGCCTGCCTTAGCAAAGTCCCTGGGAAGGGTGTTTCGGGCAGTGAGCGGTGCTTCTGTGAGCCAGCAGGGAGCAGCCGCTGATCACCGTGGCTCAACATGGGCTGCTGTGCAGGAGAAATCCCTGGGAACCAGATTTCTGCCTTGAGCTTGTAAAGGCTGTGTTTGAGAGCCTCTGCAGAGCTAATTGTAAAGATAGGGCTAAAAATAACGATGTTATGATGGGCCTGCTCACTCTGCTGGGGCTGTTCTAGTCTCTGATATTAACATACATTATTGCTCCTGTTCTCTGAGGGTGTATAAACATTTTCTGACAGGGAAAAAGCCCAAATGTTTGAACTTTTGAAAGCTGATATAGAGATGTTCCAGTCTACAAATGTAGGTGGAGGTGCAAAGCAGGGGTCTCTTTCAAAATGTCAAGTTCAAAAAACAGTGACTTTACTGGGAGAAGAGGGGGAACACTAAAATCAGTTGGTTGCAAACAGAGTAAGATTTGGCTAATAACTCTGATCTTCTCTATATTTTATAATGGACAGATACTGTAGCTCAGCCAAATTATTCTTTTCTCTCTCCTACCCATGCCTGCTGTTGTGTCTGTGTTCCTTGATACAGATGTTCAGCAGAAACAATGCAACTGTCCAAACAATAACTCCAACCATCCATTCAGCAGTCAAAATGTTTGGCAGGGGCGGCAGGCAAGATGCAAAGGGGGAGTTGCTGGGAGTACTTCTGCCTTTACCTCTTTGTTTATATACATTTCCGAAGTTCATGTGTCTTCCTACCTCTGCCCAGCCACCAGCAGTACATCTGAAGTACAGCAAAGTGAAAAATTTGTTTCTCCTATTTTTTGTGGACTAGAGGTTTGTTTCAGGATCCTGCCAATACTAACACTAACTTTGACTTCTTTAAAAAAAAGATACAATGTGCAGTCCTGGCTGCCACCATCTCCCTGACAAAATTCCAGGGACTCCTGGGAAACTTCTAGTTCATGCCAATTACAGCCTGTTGGGAATGTGTTTGGAGCATGTTTTTGAGCTGAATCTGTTTTTCCTTGTCCGAACCTTGAAGTTTTGTAAGGTGAAATCATGCAATTAGAGAATTGGGGTAGCACAGTGTCTCTTATCAGACCGCTAGTACTTTACTCCCACCGTATCCATGCATTTTATTCAGCAAATTTTCCCAGCCTTCAACTGGGAAATCTTCACAGTGCAGGATGCCTCCAGTCTTTCAGTGTTCCTTGCAGCTTTTCCTGGCTTTCCAGGAGCAGGGTACTGTTTCTAGAGGTAGAGTATTGGAAAATAGGCCTTGAAAGATGCAAATCAGGGAGGAGGGGGTTTGTGTGCTATCTTGCGGTTTCCCCCAACTGGAATCAGAAAGCAGAGACATCCAGAGCAGCAGAAGGGAGAGGCTCTGAGAAATTGTACTTTCTCTCTGTCACCTCCACCTATGCTGTGAATGTACGTTGCTGCTCAGTGCCATCATTCTTCCCAGCAATTTTTATCCTTTCACTTTGATCTCAGGATGTACTGCATTGCAGGTTCTGCAGTCAATTACTAGCATTACCAACTAAGACTTGGTAAGGGAGGCAGAGGAAGGTTGTGACTGGGTTAAAATGTGAGTGCCTTATGTGAGAGCTGACCCTCTGACTCAGCTTCTCCTTTGCCCAAAGACTGAGAGAATTAACCTAGGAATTTTCTCTGCCATTTCACGGTGGAATAAACAGAATATGAAATGCTACAGCACCTGCAAGCAACATTCTTTGTCCTAGAGACATGTCAGGGCTCCTTAAACCTAAAGAATTCTGTTGGGTGCAAACATCTCTCATTCCTTTTAACATTAAGCCTGAGAAAACGCCTTCTGAGTCACAGTATCTGACCTGAAGCTGCAGGGAAAAGCTGTGGCTGTGAGGAAAAGGAAACTGAGAAATGCTTGAGGTTGCAGCAACATTTGTTTTAAATCACAGGATACCTTAATGACCCTTCAGGACACTCAGTACTTAAACTCTTTAAAGTCTTTGATGGCATCCTCAGATGTGCAGCCTGTCAGCACAGCTCAGTAAGTTTATAAGGCTGCTCTCAGCTGGATGGACTCTGACTTTTCTTACTCCAGTTCAAATATGAAGCTTGCAGAGGAGCTCTAGATGCTCTCTAGTGCCAGCAAAGCAGCTGAGACCTGCCTGCCTGCTCTTTTCATGCAGCTCACAGCACCATGTAGCACTCCCTAGAAATGGTCATGATTGCCTCTGCTCAGAGATGACCATCTCCTAAAAGGAGTGTGCAGCAGCCCACAGAGACAATTGTGTTTCTTCAAGCAACAGTTACTAGTCTTGCTCAGGAGCCTGCATCAGGTGGGATTTGCCAGTAAAACAACTAACAATCCCCAGTGGAAGGGTTTTATAGAGCTTTATGTTTCTGAGTGTTCAACAACCACATGTGAAGCACTACAAACAAAGCTCCTGGATACAAGGAGCACTCAACATGTCGTTAGGGAGAAGAAAGCATTTTTCTGTTAACAAGAAAGTATCGTAATCTTCTTAAAAGCCATAAAAGCAGTTAGAACATGATGTTCAGAAAAAATTTCACTCCTCTCTAGAGTATCCTGTATGTCCTTTGTGTACAATAGGTTTTTCTGCCTGAGGAACTCATTCTCTCCCAGTTTCTCTGAAGAGCTACTAAAGGCTCAAGATAAGGTTTGTGTGAAGAGTGGGTGGGTTTCGTGCAGTGCTCAGGCTAATTGCTGCCCCTGAAGCAGCTGGGAGGGGGTGGTCACAGTGGAATATTAAATGAAGGTAGTCCATAATGATTAGAAAATGTGATAATAACTTGATTTGTCAGGAGTAGAATCAGGAAATTTAAGCAAATATCTCCAATTCATTATTATTTCCTTGAACAAGCAAAATTTCAAAATATATCTGGCATGCACCCCTCTCCCACCTCAAAGAGAGCAAAATGTCTCTTGTGTTACTGCTGGCTCTTGTTTCACTATTTTCTTCTTATTTTAAACATAAGAAGCAAACCCGAAAATTTTAATAAGCTCTTAAGCACTGCACAATGCCTGGCTTATATCTTTTCATGCATGGTGTCATGGCAACAAGAGGAATTCAAAATTAATTATAATCCAGGCAAGATGGCCTCTGCTTATGTTTTATGTAGCCTGGCCTCCTGATTTATTTTTGGCAAAGAAATGTCAGTGGCGCTCTTTGCTACTAAGGATTTTTCTTTGTCTGGTAAAGATATTGTGGTCAGTAATTTGAATATGAAGCAAGCTGCCAATGAAAATTGAATTAATACAGAGATATGAGACAAAAGAATATTCAAATGGAAAAGCAGGAGGAGGT
The DNA here is from genome assembly GCA_025920805.1 of Petroica traversi. NCBI lineage: Eukaryota > Metazoa > Chordata > Aves > Passeriformes > Petroicidae > Petroica > Petroica traversi. Next base: position 2,385,817 of record JAHLSL010000038.1, read on the forward strand.
AGTGATTAAGTGAAACAGATCGTGTTAAACTTTTGCAAACTCTCTGAGTAAAACAAAGCATGCTCTTTTTAACAGGAGCAGCTCAACAACTATTACTGTTAATTTCCCTAAAAAGATTTGATTTATGACATATTAGTCAGATATGAGAAGGTGTTTCATCTGAGAAATGCTCAGTACCTGCTTTGATATGGTGATGCCTTAAATTGAAAGATACCTTGATGGTACACAAAGGAAACTCAATAAAAATCCAGCCTAACAGGTGTTTCACTTCCTTATTCAAAGTCAAAGTACTTAATTCTTCATTTTTCTCTTCTGCTCTGCATTGCTAAAGAGTCATATATTGTACAGTTTTTATGTAGGGAGGACCAAATTCAATTTTTAACCACTAGATAGAATTCTTACACCTAGAAAGCCATCTCTGGTTTTCCAGCTCTGGCAAACCTGCAAATCTTTACCAGCAAGTCTATTTTGCACTTCCACCTGCAGGCGTAGCATGCATCCTGTGAAGGACCACAGTGTGGACTGAGACCCTGCAGCAGATTCCTTCAGCCTCTATCTGCATTATGCGGAATTAGTCCCCATGTAATGTGTGAGTGACCCATTTATGAGGCAACTTCTGGAAAACCGTGGGAGGTGAAAAGGCATTTATCATAAAGAAAAAGGAAGTTCTGGATTATCTGTGTCAATCTTTTTGGCCTTTGAATGATAAACATTCATGTATGCAAGTTTTTGTTCATTAGGATCACCAGAACCAGATGTTGAGAAAAAAACCCAAAACAAATAAAATCTGAGATGCAGCACAAGCTCCAAAGTAGAATTTTGAATAAATAATAGATACAACAAGGTGTTGAATTTTATTCTTTGTTTTGTACAAAATATTTTGCATACAGCTTAGTTCCTTTATGCAAAATCAGTCTGAATTACATGTTCCAGGTATAAGGTACCCAGAAAGAACCTACCATTGACTTTTTTTTTTTTAAATGGGAAAGAGAAATGGTTTTTTTTTATTGGCATGAAAAACTATCTATCTGGGGACAAAAAGTCCCCAACAACCTGTATTCAGATGTCTCAGTGCCTTTAGTTCTTGACTTAGTGAAGAATGAAGGAGATCTTTAACTAGGCTGATAATCCCCCAGAAGTTAGGCACTAGGTAGTCCTGCAGCTTGTGAACATCACTGTTGTTCAAGATTTTGCATGCAGTGAGAGCTACTTGGAGGACACTTTGGCCCTAAGTTTCTCCACACTTATTTACATCTGTGGTCTCAACGCAATTTCTAGAGCTATTGCACAATATGTGCTGATGACTGGAAATTCCAGAAGCTAATGCCCTTGCAGACTGGCATCAGGGATCAGTGGTATTGCATAAATAACCTCTGAATATTGTGACTAGTTTCTGTCAGAACAACAGCTAACTCATTGCAACTGAGAACGAACATGTGGGAAAAGTAGCAACAAGCAATGAACAATGTCTTGACATGTCCTCCATGCAGAGAGTTGAGGAATTGATCCATTTACCAGACGTAAGAGACAAGTTCTGATTCCTCAAGTCCACATATGGAGCATCAAAGAGATTAACTCTGCCAGCCATATTTTTGAAGATGGAAAGTTACTCAGTTCAACAGAAATATTTGGGGGTGTAGACACTTCCCCAAGATGCAGGATGAAGATATTCTGGTATGTGATATCACTTCAGTATCAGCTTTCTGAAGAAATTTGTGAGACTAAAGGAGAGTAGGTCAGAGACAAGGAAATAACCAGATTCACTAGTCCACAGTTACTCTGAGGACTAGGGCTTTCCTCATGGCTCTCTTACGGTGGCTTTCTTTCAGTGGCTTGAATTGCTACTGCCTGCAGCTAGCACTGGTTATAGATTATACTGGAGGATTTCTAGCATCTGAATTGCTCTAGCATGTTTTCAGATAGTTCCACAAATTACTATTGCCATTTATTTTGGATAAGTTTTAAATTACTCTGTTTCTTTCATGCATGATGGTAATGAGACCCAGGTTTTGTTCCATATAGACTGACAAACAGGCAGCAATCAAGAGTCCTGATGTGCACCAGTTAACCCTTCCAAAATACTCCCAAATTGTCACTTCTGAAAAATGTGGTCCCAGCTAGCAAAACAGTGAGACCTTGCAGGCAGCTGAAGAGAGGCTGTCTGTTTAATCCATAGTTAAACAGAAGTGGGAAAGCAGTAGGAGCTCAGTAACTTCCTGGATATGAACAATGTTATGTCAGCTGAAAACCTGGCAAAGCAGATTCATGTGGGGGCAAGGACAAAAGTGTAAAGAATAAGGGGAGAATTGTCCAGTAGAGTACAAGAGGATGCTGTACTTAATGGAAAAAAGGAAACACGTAGCAGTGTAATTAAAAACAAAACCAAGCCACCACACAAGCTCATCATGCAAACACAAGTGAAAGGAGGAAAAAAAAACACAATATGCAAATGAGACAAATGTAAAACATTCATGTGAAAAAAAGTACATACTTTATTTCATAGAATACCTGTGTGAAAAACTACTTCTACTGTGTTTAATAAACTGTCTGTGAAGAAAAATGCATATCAGGGTTACTTTACTTCTGCTATGCAAATCTGCTTGAGCCAGGACTGCTGGCGGAACACTTCCCTTGTCAGCAGCAGCATTCCCACCTGGCTGCGTACAAACTGACTTGCCTTCATTCAGCACTCCAACCAGGGTCACTGAAAAGAGTCACTGCTCATCTTCATACAGGGCAAGTTCAAGGGCCAAACCTTGAAATACTGTAATTATAGCATCTTACAGCTTAACGTTTAATGAGAGTTAGATCAGTATAAAGAACGATGAAGCAGTTCTAAAGGTGTCCATGGGAAATTCATCTTAATCACAGGGAATAATACTAAATGAAAAGAGTTTGGAAACTGAGAGGAATTTGACCTTGGCAGAAGGTGGACTGAAATCAGCGACTGGCACCTTTTCAAGGGTATTTTTCCAGTCAGTATTTTTCCTGCCCAAGCTAGAGGTTAAGCATCCTACCAGGAAGCTGATGGGAGCCAGAGACACCATTCTCAACTGAACAATGTATCACTGATGAAAGGTTCAAACCCCTCAGGAGACAGGGATGGAAACTGCTGCCTTTTGTAGACTAGACATTTAGGTGGCAGCCTATGCTGGCCTTGGTAGTAGAACCTGACATTTTTCCAAAGAAATACAACTGTATTCCACCTTTGAAAAGTTTCTGACCCTGATTTTCCCATCCTTTCTTTCTAAGAACATTTTGTTGTATTCAGTGTTGCAAGCAAATGCTACAACCAGTCAAGAAATCAACCCCAAAGGTAACCACAGATGTCACTTGTATTATATTATTCAGCATCTTCTCTTGCTTTTATTTTTTTTCTATCAAAAAACCGAATCATTAAGTATCTTGGAAAAACTTCTGATATTGGAAAACAATAAAGGAATATGCATCGAACAGCAGTGATGGCTCTAGTAGTGGTGGCAAAACATGCAACAAAACCTTGCAGTAAGACAGCAAGTTTGCATCCCACTTTAGTCCGGGGACTGGGATATAAATAGGAAGAGTGAAAATGTGTCCAAGATAAATAGAGATTGACAAGACAGTCTTATTTCTTCAAAATCTTCTACTCTCTTCCTTTTATATGCATACATGCAAATTTCCAGCATTTACATTTGGTGAACTTAATTACTATATTCTGCAAAATCATTCATTTCACAGAGCTGTAATGAGGAGCTCAAAACTGAGTTTCTCACACTGATTCTCACATTTTTTATCTCACCCAAACTGCATGTCTATGAATTAGAGCTAGACAGCAAAGCCTCCCATTACATCCAACAGAAATGAACAGATCCCTCCAGAGGAGGCGTATCTCACAAGTTATGCAAGTTTTAGACTTGTCTCTAGGTTTGTTTCTAAGAAGAGTGAGATGGGTTAAACTCTCCCTCTTTCAGTCCACTGATGTTGAAGAACCATAGGGTTGGTTTCTCATACTCAAGGCAAGCCTGACAGAAGGTTCTTCTCTTTCCAAGAGCCAACACTGCAGCTTGTGGGGTAGTTTTCCACATGTACATTCAGCAGCCCCTCAGAGGTATCACTGTAGTCACTGTAAAATTGTAGTCTGAGATGAATAAGTTTTTGTGGCTTAAACTTCCTGAGATAAATTTATTTCTGAGGAGTTCTGTATGTAGAGGGTTATGTTCCTGACTACCTGCTAACAGAGGTTGGTTCTCATTTTAGTTTCTAAGCTGACAGGATAGGCTTGCTGTTTTCAAGTGCTACTTCTGTGGAGGGAGAAAAAAAAGTCTAGAAATCTTCTGGGGAAATGTAAACAGCATGTTGCACATGCTCTGTATTTCATCAATTGAATTCCTGAGGGAACTACCTGATAGTGGAGAAATTAAAACAGTGAACTTGATGTAGCCATACATGGGAAACTCAAAGTGAATTTGATTAAGAGTAAAAATGCAAGTTTTTGGGCCTGTTCTGAACTGTGATTAGAAACAGTCATCTGAGCTATCTGTGGGGGACTCTTACCTAAACCCATCTTAAACACATGGGGCCTTCTTGGTGATTCTTTGTTTGTAGTTGTTCATATCCACCAGGTTTGTCAGGTGTGCCTTTTCCAGAAAGTTGTTCACAATTTCATAGACCCAGGTGTAGCCCATATATAAGAAGATTCATATCAGGACATTAACATTTTAAATCAATATAATTTTGGGTAATATTCCTTCTTTCCTCTCTCTTCCAGCAGAATTGCAGAACATGGGTGCCAAAGCCATATGTCTTCACTTTGAATATTTATATGTAGTGTATATCCCCTCTGGTTTATGGTTTTTAGTGCAATTCATCATTTTAAAAATAGATGGGTGTGTTACATTCAAAAATCCCAATGAAGGAGGAATGCTTTGGCATTTTCTTATTGAAAATGCTAAAAAATAATTCTTTATATAATGTGACTCTCTAAGACTTGCTTAACACAAGTATTTATGTGTTTCTGGGCAGTTCAGAAAATGCAGGTCAAAATAAATTCTCTTACTATTGCCATTATAATATTTTCAGCAAGTCTTACCTGTTTAATGTATTTTGGCTGAAATTGATTCTCATGCTTGCGTCTTATATTCACTTTTGTTTCAAAGCATAATCTCCTAAATCTGAAGGCCATGACCAATTATATTATTTCTAGAGTAGTAAGACCTGGGATGAAACATCTGTTCCTTTTTTTTTTTTTTTTTTAGATCTTCTATTTTTGTTCTAAGTCCCTTCCTAACTCAAAGTGACAAGGTTCTGGGGATCAGAATGAAAAATAAAATAGTTTATATTTTAGTCACTTGGTTTGGAGATTCTACAGTTAGTGACCTACAAGGCTACTGAAGAATATGTGACATTTAAGAAAGGCTCTGCAACATCCTCCACCAGAGTCTGAGTTGAGCAAATGAGATGTCGGGAGAGTATGTCCCAGCTCCTGGCTGTACAGGAAACACATGTGCCTGTATGAAAAATGGAAGGGATTTCTTCAGATCTCTTCTGTTTAGGCATGTCATTTAACATCTGGATAGATGTTGAGTTTCCACCTGAAGACTGGTCACCCTCAGCTAATTATTTTCATCTGCAGGTATGCAGCCCCCGAAAACCTAATCAGTAATCTTACAGAATCACAGTCATAGAGTGGTTTGGGTTGGAAGGGACCTTAAAGATCATCCAGTTCCAATCTCACTGCCATGGGCAGGGACACTTTTCACTAGACCAGATTGCTCAGAATCCCATCCACCCTGGCCTGGAACGCTTTCAGCGATGGGGCATCTTCAGCTTCTCTGGCAACCTGTGCCAGAGCTTCATCAGTCTCATAGCAGAAATTTTCTTCCTAACACCTAATCTAAACCGACTCTTGATTTGAAACCACTACCCCTTGTCCTGTCACTGCACGCCCTTAATAAAAAGTGCCCCTTCAGCTTTTTCATAGTCCCTTTTCATGTACAGAAAGTCAACTATAACTTTTCCAAGTTATGAACCAATACTTATGGAATAATTTTAAAATAGGTACTTTACATGGCTAAATCAAAGATTATAATGAAATTCACCTGGCAGGGGTTTGTTATCATTTCCTATCACCTTTTCCAAATATGTCAAGCTATCCTGCAATACAAAAGCTGTTTTGCTTTTCTCAGAGCAAGATATTGAATGGTTGAGGCATGTTCTGTCTGTAGTGGATAGGTGTACAGTGGCCTTAGCTTGCAAAAGAGGACAATGAAGTGAAACAAAGATTTACTAATTGAAGAGTTAGTGAGCCAAAGAGCAGGCTAAAGATTTTCAGATTTCTCTGTGATAGAAGTTTTAATAAGAGATTGAAAATTTTCATATTCCTATTTCATATTCGTATTTCATAGGAAGGTTGTTCTGGTGATGGACTGGGACCTCACAAAACACCTGAGCTCTGCTGCTTCAATGATTTTAAATCCACTATGAGACCTTGGAAAAGTCACTATGGCCACTAAAGTATTTTATAACATAGGAATCCTACTAAAATCTCACTTCCTGGAATCAAATACTCAAGACAGCACATGGAGAAGGCAACCTGAGTTTGCCCAGCTGATGCTTCACATGATTACCAGGATGTTGTCATCCATGTCACTAATAAGTGGCTGTTTGTGAACAAAGGAGAAGTCTTACTCGATTGCAAGATGCTTAAATGCAAGAGGATTTTCCTTCCCCTTCCAACAGCCTAAAATTGGGTGAAAATAAAAGGGCAGACCACCCTGTGCAATGAGCTCGGTTTTGTAGAGGCTTTGAGAAAAGACAGTAAGAGGGAAAAATATCTGACTTTTGAATAGTTTCAACATAAGTTTGGGAGTGAAGATAGCTCAAGAAAAAAAAAAAAGAGAGAAAATGGTATTTAGGAAAGAATTATGATAAATGAAAGCCTTGTTTCAAAGTCCTATGTCAAACCAAGTTTGCTTGTCCAGAAGGTGTGATGCAGACATATGCAATAACCTTATTTTCTTTTTAATAACCACACAGTGGGACAGTTTAACACACCAGCTCTGCCAGGCTGATTAGATTTAAAATAGAATTAAATACTCCTCTGGTTGGAGACAAGATTTGCTGTCTTATAGATATCAGCTGCAGTGCTTAAAGAAAGCTTTTTATGAGGGAAAAGAAATAATGTTTGCCAATTATTTGGAAAGTCAATAGGCTAAATCTCTACTCTGTTTTCCTATTGTTTTACTGATGTGAAATTATCTTTAAAAGCCTGCCATGTCATGGTGTTTCTGGAATCTAGAGGCCCTTTCTGGACCTACACATCCTCAGTGCACAAACCCAAGTTGCTCCTGCTCCCAGTTTGTGTAGATAAAAGTGGAGATAACATCCCCACATACTAACACCGTGCTGTTTTCCAGGGGTGCATTAGAGACTTTCTCAGTCCCTTTGGGCTTGCTGTGAGCTGGACAATGGCACTGCAGAATAATGCATGCACTGAGGAGCAGTCAGCCAGCTCACTAGTACTCATGCAGGCTTTTCACAGGTTGAACTCACACAACTTTGCACATGTTTAGGAGACCTAAACTGGACCTAAACTCTCTCCTAATCCCAAAGCAATGCAATAAAATCATATCAATGTGTTTTCCTGTGAAATGGAAAGCAAGGAAGCAACTGCACTTTCATTTTTTCCTGCATATTTCTAATGTAAGATGACATCAGAACTTACACATGGAGAAGTAGCACGAAAACGTGTTGTAATTTCATCTCAGATGGGAAAGAAGTAATGGTGTTATTTCTCAGGAAATACAAATATAATACTGTATTTAATTTCCACCCTTCTTACCTTTATTGTATTGTATTTGTGGAAGAAAAAACCCAGAAAACAAATGCTATAGAGTAAAACAGAAAGTGTAGAGTGTGACTTGTCCCAGAATGATGTTTTACATTGTATGTGTTATTACTTAACCTTGTGAAAGGAAAAAAAAAATTAAAAAAAAAAAAAGGAAGAGAATTAAATCAAAGTAGGAAACAGAAAAGAGCCATGGGAAACAGATGAATGATGACATCCAAAGTATGGCATGAAAAACTGAAGAAATGCTACACAAAGCCAGGAAATTGTCATTTTACAGCAATGGCATCTATCGGTGATCGTCTCCAGCACAGTTTCACCACATCCATCAATGAAGGATGCACAGATGTCACCATGAGAAATTCACAATTTGAATAAAGTTCCACAGCAAGCAATGGAAAAACTTTGATTAACTCCAGAGGGCTTTGGATGTGGCTCTTTCCATATTCTGGCTCTTTTTGGCTCAGGACCTGAAATCATTGTTTTTATTTTTTATAACAACACTTTCCATTTCTGTGGTGACTTACATCCACAAAGCTTAGTGAAAGCTCATAATATTTCCTTTTATGAGTTCTGTTATTATCAAGCAAGATAAAGACCTTTTGGCTTGAAACACAGGTCTTCTGACCTTCTACTCCTCTCACAGTTCAGAGGCAGCTCAAAATTGTAATTAATTTTGAATAAGAAATTGTAAGATGTTGAAGATTTTTTTCATTCTGATTTAGAAAAATACAGTGTCATGAAGCTGAGTCAGGGGGAGGTTTAGGAGGCATATCAGGGAAAGGCTGTTCACCTAGAGGTTTTTTTGGAACAGGCTCTCCAGCGCAGCGGTCACAGCAGCAGCCTGGCAGAGCTCAAGAAGCGTTGGGACGATGCTCTTGGGCACATGGTGTGACTTTTGGGGATGGTGCTGTGCAGGGCCAGGAATTGGACTTGGTGATCCTTGTGAGTCCCTTCCAACTCAGCATATTCTATAATTCTTTGATTTCTTATGACACCAATATTATAAAATATAATAACCTAAGAAGTTATTCACATTTTGAAATACCAAGTCAGAGATCATTCTTCAGTTTTATGTTTTACTTGTGAAATTATTTTCTTGTTTTATACATATGACAGTCAATATCTATCATTAATTCTGAAATCATTAAGTCTGAAATACAAGCTATCACTGCCTGCAACACATTGTAATGTGATAGAAATATGGTTGGAAAATCCAGTTTGATTTGGTTTTCTTTTTTAGATTGTGGAGGAAACTGCTCTCTAGTAGCATAGCAACAAATGAAATCTCTCAATTTTTTTCCTTTTTTTAATCGGCATCTCCTGTTTATGTTACTACAAAATTGTTTTGTTATATAAGGCAGGACAACTCACTATGAAAAGTAACAGAAATAAAGTAAGAGAATCTCCCTTGAGCACAGGGAGTAGTGCATTTGTTGTTCTGCTACATGTTTAAGAAATGGAAAGAGTGCTTGTTTATAGCAATATGATAGTGGATTCTTCTGGGAAATCTGTCCTGGATTACACATAAGTAAAAAAAAAATAATATATAACTAGTGAATTGTAGACACTGAAGTTAAAATACCTCTGCAGAAATATAGGCAGCAATGAGCACACATGATTGGTGTGTGCCTCTGTGGGTAGGGGGGGCTTGGGGGAATGTTGTGTGCGTGCAGGTTGCCTGCCCTAGAAGGGATTTCCATATCCCAAAAGACAAGACCAATAAAGCAAACAATTGCACTGCTATTTTAGCAACAAGAAACAAGAAAAGAGCAGCTCCAGCAGGAACAGCTTGATGCAAGAAAAGGGCTTTTATCTCTTCTTCCATCCTGATATCATAGCCAAGCATCAAGATGAGACTTTCAGTTCCAGGGTAACAGTACACTCCATTTTTAAAGGCCAAAACGGATTCCAGTGAGGCTGTCTTGATTAATTAAAAATAGCCTTGTGCTGAAGTGGAAGAGGGCTTGTTCCAAAGCCCACTGAAGTCAATAGGAGTTGACTTCAATTGCCTCTGGATCTAGGCCATGATAGAGGCACCATGAGGTCATAGTTTAACAACGTTGTTTTAAGGACAAAGCCTAAAATGTTCCAACACTCGTGAGATCCTTACTCAGCTCCAGGAGGCTTCAGTAGACAGTTTGTGTTATGAATTGAATCCACTTTCCTTTCAGCTGAGAGGATGCTACTGAGTGCTCGAGTCAGGAAAGCTTGTGGTTGCAGTGGTTGGGGTTGCCACTAGAACAGGAGGGGTCTCAGGGAGCTCTGAAGCTTTCTCCATAAATTACAGCCATGCATCTCAACTCTCTGCTTCAGCTGCCACCACAGATGGCCTGGACTGGCTCAGTAACTGTGTGTCACCATAGCTGTGATTGCAGGGATTGTCTTGAGGGCTTGCGTCAGGAGCTCAGCATCCAGCCCTCTGCAGCAACTTGCTCACAGGATTTTCATTTTAGATTTCCAATAAATAAGTAAAAAGACCCATAAATCTATTGAACACTATTTCCTGCACTCTCTCTCATTTGTAGAAGCTTTTCTCTTTTTTCTCTCCTGGCTCCTAGCACCACTCTACCAGCAGGCAAGCAGGCAAGTCTAGCAGAGCACAGTGCCCTTCCTTTGGCCATGTGAGGGGAGCTCATACTGGGTGATCCTGGGCCCATAAAATGTTGGTTTTGCCTTTGCCCCACAGCCATGGCGTGGGTTTTGCTTAGTGCACGATTGCCCTCACAGGAGTGCTCTCCCCAGCCCAGGGATGGGGTTTGTCACTGTGCTCTGCAGTAGCACCACTGAGCTGCTGTGGGGCAGTGAGGGCTGAGGTGTTCTCTGGGAAATATCCCAGAGGGGCAGCTCTGTGGGAAGGTGGTGACAGCTTCAGGATGAAGCAGGGCCCACATGAATTGGGCTTTGCTTGAAATTGTCTGATTTTGATCCAGTCTAGACCAACACACAGTCTTGCAAGCAAAATACAAAATACTTTCATCTTGTCCCTGAAACTTTTTGTGAAAGTTTGCTTAAATCAGGTAAGAGCCCCAAAATATAAGTTCAAATGTAAGAAGCATAAGAAGAATCTATTACAAATGAAACTGTGACAAGAAAATGGGTCCCACCTGCCTCTCTAAAAGAAATACTATGACAGTCTTATTTTTCTTTTTTTTTCTTCTTTTTTTTCTTTTTCTTTTTCTTTTTTCTTTTTCTTTTTCTTATTTTTACTCTTTATTTTTCTTATTCTTTTTCTTCTTTTTCTTTTTTTTCCTTTTTCCTTTTTCTTTCCATTTTACTTTCTTATTTTTTTCTGTTTTTCTTTCTTTTTCCTTTTTTTCCCTCCTTTTTTCTTTTTTCTTTTCTGTAATGGTTGCAAAATCAAAAGAAACAAAATAGGACAGAAGAAAATGCTATGACAGAGGGCTAGATTTGCCAATGTAAAAGAGCCTCATACAATTAACAGCCTAGTTCTGTGTAACTGTGTCTCAGATGATTTGGCTGACATACATGCTCATCAGAAATATCTTAAATAAATATTTCCGAAAGCATCAGGTTTTAAGAAATATTTAGCATCTATAAAAGGGTTGTAATATTAAGACAGGCTTATTCCTAAGAAAGGGTAACATGAGCTTTGTTATGATCAGAAATGTATACATTCAATATCCCAACAACAACACAGCACCCACCCCACTCCCCACCCCTCATCTATCTTAGGCAAATGTATTTCCTTGTAGAATTATTTGCTGTTACACGTGATAGATACAGTCCCCTGTCTGGTTCCAGTAGTTTGAGCTCTAGTCTGGTGAGTTCTGCTGCTGAGGATGTTTGCTGGTTCTTATCCTTGATCAAAGCTTATGTCAGGAAGTATTTTGCACCAGTACTGATAAAAAGGTAGCTTAAATAAATAACACAATTTTTATTTTCTGTACATGAAGTGATTCTTTCATGGACAGTAAAGTTTTTGTCCATTCTTACTGAATAAACAGTATTTTTAGTCTATTATCTCCCATCATTATTGTAATGTTACTCAATAAACTAAATGCTTTATTTGTTCAGCAGGGTGACAGTGTATTTCCTTAACAACACAACATCATTGTGTGCTTTAGGAAACAGCTGCACAAACCAGTAAAGTGATGACACATACTTGGAATTTTCTCCATCTCTCAACCACATTTTGATGAATATCCCATGAAATGAATAAAAGCTATCTGCTGTAAATGTCAGGCAGGTGCTATGCAGCTGCACACCAAACACGGAAAGACTATTTCATGAGAATCTATCTGCTCTATCTATCTCTTCATCTCTCCATCTCTGCGCTGTGTCTACCCATCTACATCTTTTCTGTCCGCTCTGCCTAAATCTCGTCTCTAAATCTGTTTCAATCTAAACATCAGCTTGCTTGTCTCTAAACCCAGGTTTTACTTCCTGCTCTGGCTATGACATCCGAAGCCTTTTGTTAAAGGCATTAAATACAGCTTGTTTTCTAGATTTGGCATTGGTTGGAATGTCCTATTAAAGGACATTCAAGAATTTCAGCTCTCCTTTAGACACCATTTAATTAAGTTGTTTTAAATGCTTATCAAAATGCAACTAAATTCTGAATTTTGAATATAATGGTTTGCACAGCTGTTGCAGCATAGAGAATTTTTAAAAGGAGTTTTGACTCTATAGTGCACTGGATGGAGGCAAAGAGGCATTTTAATGCCATCTTCTCCATGATTTGCTGCCAATTTAGGTATATTTGGTTCAGCTGGGTGACAGACAGTATGTGTTTGCTTCAATGAACCCTGATATTATGTAGGTACAACAATCTTTACACTTCTGAAAAACTGACAGATCCAGGAGAGTGTTGGTGTGTGCCATCCTTGTGCTGTGCTTGGCACATTCTGATGGTCACATTGGGGGTCCACTGTCCAGCATCATGCTTCTCTCCATTGTCTCTTCTGTGACTTATGGATGGGACTGACACATTCCAAAATGTGCTCTAAATGACAGTCATCTACCTAAAAGCTACTCATACCCCATGAATTTTTCTACTACACCTGATGTATACCTATCAGTGTGTATATGTATATATATATATATATATATATATAAAATAGAGTAATAAAATACTTCAGTTGTGAGGAGGCTACAATGCTCATCTGGTCCTACATACTTATTTTATATATTCCAGTGCATCATATGTATATTTGTATGTATGTCTCTGTTTAAAGAAGAACCATCAATGTTGTGGGTAAATTCAGGGTGTCAGCTTGTACCCATGTAATTGCAAAACTGGGAGGAGTAGGGTTAGGATTAGACTTAACACACCAACACACCAGGTGCTTGCCCTGCAGAGGGACCTCAGCTAGCTGGAGAAATAGTCCAGCAAGAATCTTTAAAAGTTCAACAAAGGGAAATGCCAAGTCCTGCAGCTGGGGAGGAGTGACCCTGTGCATCAGGACACGCTAGGGGCCAGCCAGGAAGAAAACAACCCTGCAGAGGCAGCCTGGGGGGTACCCTTGTACACCAAGTTGGCCATGAACCAGCAATGTGCCCTCACAGCAAAAGCCTGCAGCATCCTGGCCTGAATCAGGAGCTGCATTACCAGCAGGTCAGGGTAAGTGACCCTTCCTCTCTATTCAGTCTGGAGTGCTTGGCTCAGTTCTGGATACAAGTACACTCTGGACCCAGAACAAGACAGACATGTACAAACTGGAACAGATCCAGGGAAGGACCACAAAGATGATGAAGAAAGTGGAGCATCCGACCTGAGTAAAGGTTGATTCACCCTGCAGAAGAGAAACTTAGGGGAAATCTTGTCAGTGTGTACCTACCTGCTCAGTAGGTACAAACAGACTCTCTCAGTGGTATCTAGTGAGAATACAAGAGGCAATGCCACAAATTCAAATACTGACAATTGTGTTTAAACATCAGGAAAAAGCTTTTTTACTGTGAGGCTGGTTTAACACCCTAATAGATTGCCCTGAGAGGTTGTGGCATCTCCAGCTTGGTGATATCTAACACCTGACAGGACACAGTCCTGGAAACCTGCTCTAGCTGAGCAGGGAGTTGTACCAGGTGAACTCCAGAGGTGCTTTCGAATTTCAACAATTTTGTGGTTCTTTGGGAGTGTGATTCTGTGGATAGAGGTGCCCAGATTTTCTTATTTGCTTAGCATTTTACCTTAATTTTGGATCACAAGAAATCTGGAAGAAACCTACCCTAAATGCATTCAACAAACTTCTAGAAATACTGGCATTGCTAATTCAATGCCTGAGACACCAATGCATGGAGTGACTTTCCTGTTATTCCACACACTCTCTCACCTGCCCAAGAGGTACTTATCTTTTTTTTTGTTGTTTTGTTTTGGTACAGAGTATTTTATCCAATAGATATATTATAAAGATTGTATCATCCTCATGTTTTCCTTTCAGTTCCAGTCCCTTTGCGTTGCAAGCTACGCAAAGTTTATTCAGTCAGATTAATCCCATGATCTTCACCATTAGGCTGATCCCAAGACTAAGAAAACCTCAAAATCAATTTTCAGCTTAGCTAGTTCTGTTACCTTGGTTTTACTGACATTGATTATTTGCACTCAAAATCCTTACCAGGGAGAAGAGTAGCCGAGATCTCTTTTTTCAGCTTTCCAAAGAAGGATACAACATTTAAGTAAACTAGGGTTCAGTCCTAGCCTTACATACCATTCTCAAAAAACAAGGGATTTTCAGCTGCAGTGAACAACCATGGCATGGACCATTTTTCTTATGACACTGTAAAAGCTGGATGAACACAATCATTTCCCAACTTACCCCAGACTAAGCCTTATGTGTTTTCATAGGACAAATATATGAGAATCTTTGTCCCCTGAAAAGTTTTCTAAAATCAGTTTCTTTAAACTTCCAATGCAATGAAATACATATGTTAAAAAAATCCTCTGACTTTAATTGATCAGATTTTCATTAATTCCTGAATGTTAAATTTGCTTTTGGTAGAGTTGATAATAAGCATTCACCAAGTAGGCATACAAGGCTTATAACTCCCATGTTTTATGTGAAATTAGAAAAAAATTATCTACTACCTAACAGGGTTTGCTGAATGCTTACTTTTATTTGAGTTTTCCTCCTTAGTTAATAAACAAATATGAATCAATAAGGTTAGCTAGGTGATAGAAAGAATTTTGTAAAATGATAGATTCTCTATAAAAATAAAAATGTCTCCTTGTTTTGTTTTTTTTTTTCCTATTAACTTTTAAAAAAAATATCGTTTTCTTGGAGTACATAAGCAAAATCAATGCAGCCATCCATGAAATACTAATTCTTCCCATACACACATAAGAAAAAATAAAATTTACCTTAGTAAGGATGAAACTGTAGATTAAGATATGCTTTAAAGACCAGAGAGATATATGACAATTCCACGATAATTAGAATGGAAATTCAAGTTCTTTTTTTTTTTTTTTTTGCCATAAAGGAGACCACCTGTGTTTATTTACTTTTCACACAGAGCAAGACATTATCCTTTATTAAATCAAAAAAGCAACAAAAATTCTTTTTGTCTCTAGCACTCAACCTGAAGATAAACAATAATGCTCTACCCGAGTGATAAGGAATGGTCTGTGTCTTTTTCACCCCTCAAATGGACTAATTTTGTCTCCTATTTCAGAACATGAACCTGTCAGCAGCACAACTTGTCTTCCAAGCCTTTGACATACTTTGTAGTCCAAACCAAGGATATCTAAAAATAGCTCCCTAAATCTAGGGCCATCGATGGCACAGTTCCTTTGGAATAACTGAATACTGTACAATGAGTCTCATCTGCAAGTTAGATGAAGTTTCTCAAAGGAGTAGCAGTGGTGTCCATCACAGATCTTTCATCCTTCTGGAGCTATTTGTAATCCCAGTGTCATGACCATCATATTCTCTTCTCCACATTTATCTTTCTCAAAATGGATACCATTTCCAGCAATTGGCAACAGGATTGAAGCACCAAAAAGAGGTTAATGCTGCTCTGAATAATTTTTATTCCCTAAGATTATGTATTCAAAGAAAGTATGTAGGAAATAGCCTTAAAGAAGTAACCCAAAATGCCTAAACCTAATGCAAAATTCCTTCTTCTCTCCCTCCCTCATTACCATGTATAATACCTGTTTGTCTAACTTGGTGAACAAACTTTGAGGATACTGTAATCATCTTTGACAAAACAATCTGGAATTCCCTTCTCCTTACAGTGAGAAGACTTTGTGAAAATTTCTACTGTTTCAATTTAAATTATTTAAATACCTGTTCTGTTTCCAGTGTGCATGAAAATAAAATTCAAAACAACTAATGCCAAAACTTTTTTGCTCCTTTTCAGTAAGCTTTTATATAGTGGAAAACTGCTTTAAAGTCTCTCCTTCACTTCAGTTTGCACTTTAAAAAATCCCAACAAAAATCCCAACAAAAATCCCAACAAAAATCCCAACAAAATTAGTTCAAGTCTTCTTGCTAGATCTTTTAAGTCTTCAGATTTTTAATCAGAGTTGTCAGCAACCTCTGGACCCTCTCCAAAAGTGGCCTATTTTTCCAAAATATTTAGAATGGAGCTCTGACTAAAGTCACACTTTATTTGAACCATCAGTTTATGCACTGTGTTACTCACTGTAACTTCTAGAGCTTTACTTGTGGCCAGCTGATTTAGTGTTGTATTTGTACTTCACTTTTATTTATCTCTCACAGTACCATGTTTTGCAACATATGCCTTGTTGAATTGTGTCCCATTTAGTTCATGTCATTTATTCAATATCTCAATGTCATTCTTGAAATCAGGAATATATTCAATTTATCAAAGTAATTTTGAATTCTAATTTTCCTGTCTACTATATTTACAATTAGAGAATTGTACAGCCTCAGATTTCAAAAACTTATTTCTGTTCTCCTGTCCAAATTATTTAATGTTTAAATAATTTAGATGTTAGTCTCGAGACTACCAGATCAACCACAGAACCTCGTAGATCCCCTCTTTATGCATCTTCCCATCTTGATGTTGCATTTATTTTTTGTAAACATATATTCATAACCTGCTTAGAGAATTGGGATAGAAGACAGTCAAATCTTGAAGAAACACTTCTATGTCATACTTGATTAATTCTTCTTTCCTATCCACATACCCCTTTATTCTGTCATCAAAGGTCTTACAATAGATTCATTTTTCTTCTTTACTAATCTATGTGTCAAATACTTACAGCCTTTTTCTTTATATTTTTTTATTCCAGTGTCATTATACAGCTGAAGTGGAGCACCATTGATCTGTAAATGACTGAGGACTCCTTTGCTCTTTTTTATAAACATTACATTTTGTTTTCTGTCTTCTGGAGCCCAGCTATCCTCCGTAATGACTACATTTTCTGGCATTCCCTAATTTCTCTGAGGAGAATTTACAGACAAAACAGTTAACTTATTTAGATAGACTCCAAGATGCTCTTTTCTTATGCCAGCAAACTTCATACTCCTTTGACATTGATGCTAATTGTGTTAGCTATCTAATCAGACTTGGTGAAGACTAAAGCAAAAAACCCATGAAACTCTTCAGATCCATCAGCAACATCTGTCATTAGCCTTCCCTTTCCATTAAGCAGAAGAGTAGATCTTACTACTTTAAAAATTGTGGAATGCTTTAATGTTGCTCTTTTCCTTTTTTTTTTTTTTTTTGTGACAACTGTACTGAAATTATCGTGTGTTTTATTCTTTCTGGCATTGGATATTCACATTTATGCCATTTGTCATGCCTGTCATTAACAATTTGGCCAGTTTGTATTTTATATTAATTTCTTTCTTGAGAGGGAAATACTGGGGAGGTAGTTAAAGCATCTTGCTATTATGTTTATTCATTTGCTTTCAAGGAGAATCTGAGGTGGAACATATAAGGCATATTTTTCATTACAGCTAACAGGAAACTAAGAGACAAGGGAGAAAGGAACTTGTGAGGGAGTGAAAGATTTCACTTCTGTTTCCAATGCTGCTGAAAAGAAGTTAAATCAAGACCTGCAGTGGCCACTCTTCCTTACACTTACTTATACTTCATCTTTTTTGTGCCTTATTTAAGAAACTGCAACTCCCTTGGACTCTTTCCTGTGGTTGTATTTTCCAATGGGTCTTATTTTTCAGTTAACTGAGTTATGAAAATCTCTTTTCCTGAAGCCCACTGTCCTGTTTTCCAGTGTTCTCTCCTCCTCCATTTCCAAGGTGTATCAATTCTACCACTTCAGAGCTCATTCTCTCTTAATTTACCTGCCCCTCCTTAGTTTCAGTCATATTTTCCTTTTTCATCAGATTCAAGTCAAGAAGGGATTGGATTTCCACTCAGATCTGTGAGAGAGATAATATTTTTAGCTATCTTAGGCACTCAGTCATCTAAGTTTCCTTCAGAGTCCTTGTAGAGAAACAAACTCCTTCAGAGGCAGTTCTTCTCATCATAAAATAGCAGTCTAGGACAGGTGAAAGGTTCTGACTGCAATATGAGCCTCCATGGCTAGTTTAGATTTCAAACTATGAAAAAAGCTACAATAAATTTAAGCACACCCCGGGGTGCGTTCTCTGCATCCTGTTTTATTTCTTTCCCAAAGATGTCCTTTCCTCCTTCTGTTATTACCCTGGAGAATTTCAACAGGTCTGTCTCCCTCCAGACTCCTTCCAGATCTCAGAGTGAACATGTGCATCCTGCATCATATAAGGCTAAATACTTTACACATATCTACAACCGATTCAGTCATTTCCTTCTCATCCCTCTTATGACCCTATTATGAATACAACCTCCCCCTTCAGGAAACCCAAGTACTCTAAGCCTCACCATCTGTCCAGCCATATATTTATCTCCAGGATGTGTCTGTACTTGCCTGGGCTTTTACCCTCTCTGATGGGATCGATAAGAACACCAGCTGAGGCTCCAATTCTCTCACCATCGCTTCAGGATCCCTGCTGACCTTATGGTTTTCCCTTGCTTGTTCCTGGAGCAGTGGCATTAGCTCTCAAGTGACTGAGCCATGTGGAGGAGGTGTCAGAGGGCTGAACGAGCCTTGGCAATAGCTCTGGTTTGGGCAAAGCCTCTCCATAAGCATTAGGTCATACCAGCAAATGGATGTCTCTGCTTCCCAGAGGAGTGAGTCACCAACCACTGCCACCTTTCATTTTCTTTTGTGAGCAGGAGTCATGAACCACTCAGCTGTCAGAGCATGTGATTTTTCTTCCTTCAGCAATGCAGTTGGTTTCCCTCTCATTGCCAAGACAGTTTACTACTTTTTTTTTAAAGCCTAATAGATTGCCAGCTGAGGCTGAAGCTCCATCTGCCAGCAATAGTAGGTCACAGCCAACTTTCTCCCTGTGGAGAAATGTGTTCCTTTTCTTTTGCTGGGGCTTCTGCAGATTCAGCTTCTTTGTTCTTGGAGTCTCCATGTCCAGTACATCTATGAAGTTTTTGCTTTCCCTCATACTTCTCAGCCCACCCTCTCTTCCTATAATTCTTCTATTAGATTTCTAGGAAATTGTACTTCCTGGCTCTCTGGATTCCACTATAAACCACATTCCCTGAAAATCCAGACTGTGACCCAGATAAAAACATCTACAGTGGGGATCCTAGTCTGGTCATAGCTCCCCTGAGGGCAGGTGGAGGAAGAGCTGGATGCTGAGACAGCTCTAGCAGCCTTATTACCTTCTTGTCCTTAGCCTGTAAATTCTTGCTTTATTCCAGTTTCATTATCAAGTTCTCTCTTGTTGCTGTTTAAGTGATCTCAACATTTCTTTGGGAAAGGGGGCTTCTAAGTAAGCCCCTGATTTAATACTTCAAACCTGAAATGGAAATTTGAATCCAAATATGATGCCCTGCCAGCTGATGTTCTGAAGAGGTTTTTAGTTACGTTTTACTAATCAGGATTTCTCCAGTGGTAGCTAACCCTCACAGTTGCTGCCTCTGAGCTACAAGCTAAGACCAGCCCAACAGTGAGGACTAAAGCTCCGTGTTTAAGTACAATGATTTGACCAGGGCCTCATTTATTTAGTACTGACTTCTCCACTGAGGTCAGCAGCAATCTCCACCTCCCGTATCTCAAGGGGGAGAGCACCAAAACTTCCCGAAGCTGACATCTTTTTTGACACAAACTAAACAAAACAAGGTCAATATCAACATGCTTTTGGCAGGGCAGTGAAAAGGGCTCTAAAGGAAAGCTGCAACTGAGTCTGAATTAAGTCATTGTAGTTAACAGGATATTTTATACTAATTTCAATTATATTCAGAGTCAACTGCTACTGCATTTTTACATTATATCAATATATATAATACTTTAAAAGAAAATTCCTTTAAAGAAGAGCCACCTGTGAATCAGGTGTTACTTATCTGTTGATAGAAAAAAACTATTTCAGTTTTATTCAGAACAGATATATTCCAGAAAATCTTCTGAGAACTACTAGTAAACAATGTGCCTTAAAATAAGGACTTTTATTATTTCAGTCAGTAAACTTCTATGCCTAATGCAATTTTTAATGTGTCTTTAATTTGACATAATATGTCATCTATGTGTCATTCACACTCTTCAGGTTCCCTGAAACTCTCACCAGTCCTAATGAAATACTGGTTTTAGCAGGGATGCCCTGTCCTTTTTTTAAATTTTACAATTTCATCCTCTTCTGGTTTTTCTTCATTCACTTTGACCCCTGTGGAGGTCAGTAGGCCTGTGGACGTTGTGAGGACCTACTGGTGACATAGCCCTAGGGCTGTGTCATCCTCCGCAGCCAGGGTGACCCCAGGCTCTCCCCAAGACGCCCCAGGGCCTGTTTTACATTTATATTAATCTCTGTACCCCAGCTGGCTCGTTGGCCTCCCTGCCCCTTCTTACCATAGACAGCTATGTTCTGGAAGGTTCCTTTGTATTTGATGACCTGTTGGTCCATTCCCTTTAATCCCACCTCCTGTGTTGCCCTGTTGGCTCCCTGGCCCATCCATTCCAGTTGCACAACCCCCTTGCCTTTTCCTCACTGGTTGGTGTAAACCCCGTCTCCCCTGTATTTAAGGTTTGTTCCCCCTTTATTCTGAGTCTTCTGTCTCGGACCCTTCAGGCATAAGGGGAAACCCAGTTCCTGGAGCCCATACAGAAGATCCCTCCACTCCTTGCTGCTGGCTCTGTGTGCTTTCCCTATTGTGTGCATGCTCCGAGTTGGTGTGAGTGGTGGTTTTATCTCTGGATATTGCCGCTGCCCCAACCAACCAGGCCATCCACCCAAAGGAGTCAGTGACAGACCCTTAATTTGTAATTTCATTAGGCAAGTTGGTTTTTTCCCCCACTTTTCCTGTCATCTGTTTATGTGCAGTTTTCACCTCCACCTTTCCTTGTTTTACTTTTTCTCCCTAAGTCGTCAAGTCTGTTCCCCCCCCCGCTGTACATTTGCAGGGCCAGTAACTCAAAACTGACCTTCCTGTTCATTCAGCCTGGATTTAGTGCCTGTATAAATAGAAATTCCTGTTCCCTACTCTCACCTTCAGCACAAGGTGACTAACAGGCTACTCCTCCTCCTCAGTCTAACTCTGCTGCTTCATTTCTCTAGGGGCAGATCTCATATACTTCCCACTCTGAGAGGTGTGGGGGTCTGGGTTACCTGACTGGGAGAGGAGTGAGGTGGGATGAGCCAGCATGGAACACCTGCTCCTGGAGGGTATCTTTTCAAGATTTCACAATATCTCTGCTCACTTTGGAGCCTTGTGGAGGCTGAGATATTTAGGCTCTTTCCAAACTCTAGCACTACCTCCTATATAATGTTTCCTTTCAATTCTTACAACGGCTTTCATCACCTTACCTCTCAGTAGCTGCATTGTTCTTTTTTCAGCATCTTTTTAGCTTTTCTGATCCATGAGAGAGAAAAGGCTGTTGAGGAGAAGTTCCTGTCCCTTCTGCTTGGCACAGCAACCTGCAGCTGCACTCAGAATAAACCAGGGCCAGCCTCTCCTGCCCCGACCTAGATGATGCACTGGTGGCTACATGTGGCACCTGGAGTTTTGGATCTGTCAGTACTCTTGAGTCTGTCCATGGCCAGCAAGGCTCTCTGGTGTGGAAAGAAGTTCCTGAGCTAAATTTCAAGGCAAAGAAAAAAGGGGAAATAGCTTACAAATACAATGGTAATTTTTATTTTAGTATTGTTCTTCACTATATATCCAACTCATAATATTCTTCCTGCTATCTTCTATTAGATAGCCCAAAACCCTTTACCAGTCTGTTTCAGATTGCATTTACAGTGTCATACCTTTTCTGCTATTCCTGAAACAGGAAAATAGTGGGCTGTAAAGTTCATAAAACTACTTCTTTAAGGGAAGACTTTAATCTTCACAATCTTGATTACACAGATTTGAAAATAAGACTGACTTGTTTCCACGTTTCTCTTATATTTCTGATCCGGAAGCAATTTTCAAACTGGATCTTGAAGTAAGTCTATTTTACAACTGTGAGAAAGCAGAGAATGAGAAATGGTACAAGTAAAGTTGCTTAAGATATTAAAAATGTCAGAGGTAACAGGTACAAATCAAGACCATCACCACATCACTATGTACTTTCTCATGACTGAGAGTTTATTAAAAATGCTATGTTTAAGGGCACTGCATTCCTACATCCAAAGGAGCAACACTATCTTCTCTATCTTACACTTCAGTGTTGTGAACACTTAAAATTATTGATGGCCTTCATGAAGGGTATTAGAGAGATTTATGCAATGCTATTTCGGTTGTCATGATGTAATGTCAATAGTTGAAGCAACATATGTCCAGGTGGTTTTGATATGTAACATATGCAGTGTTTCAACATTCTTTCTCCTGGAATTTAACAAAAATAATAAAAAAATATGTGATCTACAGCTGATGTCGGCATGACTCTTTAGCTTAGAAGCCCTCTGAGCCAGGTGTGATGGATAGAAGCTCAGGCCAACTGTGTTTTGCCATTGTTCTAAATGGAACCAATACAGCCCATTTGGTTTCTGTCTTCTTGTTGGACTGTAACATTCATCACAAAGTCAGTCTTGACGTGACCCCAGTCTGTGTTTTGAGGATGAGAGTGTATTGACTTTGAAGAGCTCACATGCTAAAAAGACTGGATTTCCAAGTGGAGGGTGTGCTTTTATCCATTTTAGAATTTTGAATAATATAATAAAATACAATATACATTTGATGACAGAATACCACAAGAACATAAAAGAAAGCAGATATCTTTTTATCTAAAAAGAAAACCTAACCAAAACTACAAAAAGCCAAAATAAATACTGCTAACAAATGTTTTCTGCTTTCTGCTAAGGACTTGGACCACTACAGCTGTTCTTGAGTAGCACATCTCTGAGTGCTGTACTGCAAGAATTAAGTGGACCTTCTGGAGAGTCTGGAAGCTGAATTCCTCATGAGTAATGAGGAAATATTGTCATGAATAGCTAAAGGGGAGGGGAGGAGAAGGCAGGGCAACCTGAAGAAAAGAAACCTGAAGGAAGACAAAACAACAAAGGCTTCAATAATGGAAAGAGCTCACGCAGAGAGGAAAAGGATAATCTTTTTTACATCCAGTACAGCTATACTGAACAACAGGGGAATTGAAGACATACAAAAGACATCAGTTCAGACACTGAGGAAGCTTACTAAAATAAAAATCTAAAAGTTAATGAATCAGTGGAAGAGGTTGATTGGTGATTAGGAGACTTAGTGTATCTATGGTATATAGCTATACTTACAAGGGTTAGTTAGGGTATAATTAGAAAGTATAACTAAATTCAGATTAGTAAGGTTTTGAAGTTCCTTCAAATCATATTTTTTTATGATTCTAGTTTTCAATATGAAACAATTCAGTGTTTAGCCATTATGGAATGACTGGAATAATTTTTGAAAATCCCTATGCTAAGTATTATCTTAAAATGGGATTTTTTTCGATTATTTTTCTGCACAGGAGTTTACTTTCTATGTTGAAAGCACTGTTGTATCAACCGGTAGTGTACCCAGTTTGAGTTCCTGTCTTGGTGAAAGTAGATGGGATCAGCAATGCTCAGAGGAGAAGAATTTGAAGCCCTTCCTCCTGAGACACTGAGCGGTCTCTGTTGTGTCATTCAGCGAACTCCAGACCATGCTGCAATTTGGCACAAGGAAGCGAGCCAGGGCAGCAAGGATGCACCGCAAGAGGGAACGTGCGGCGTTAGGGACGAGCTGGCGATGGAGCTGAGGAGCAGGCGGCGCTGTCCCGGATCTGGCAGGCGGTGTGGGCTCCGCAGCCGGGCGCTACCCGGTGCGATCCCGGGTGCGATGCCCGGCGCAATCCAGGGTGCAATCCCGGGTGCGATGCCCAGTGCAATCCAGGGTGCAATCCCGGGTGCGATGCCTGGCGCTGGAGCTGCAGCCGCCCGAGGCGAGCCCGGCAGCGCTGCCGCAGGGAGCGGAGCTGCCCCCGCTGCCAAACTTGGCTGAGACGCTTCTCACTGTAAATTTGAAACAGAAATGCGAATACGGCAAAAACATAAGCTGTTTCTGGATGTGTCTCAACAAGACACGGCTTCTTGCAGAGAGCAGGAGGAAAAGGGGGAAGAATTGAGTATAAAAAAAAAAAAGCCAAAATATGTCTCGGTAGTGGTACATGAGGGCAAATTGTCTTAAAGCCTATTGAGCCCTGTTGAGTGCCTGTTATGCATATCAATATTGCTGATCTGAGTTGTAGCAAAGGAAACCACTTTCCAGGGCTCTCTGAGTTGTTATTGCCTGGACATTACTTTTTAAAATGGTGTCTACCCCTCTGCAGATAAAATGCATATGGAACAAAAATAGGGTAAGGGGAGATTTAGTCCCAACAGAAAACACCTGAACTGGACAACAGAGCTGACCTGCCAAACCCTGCTTGTGAACCCTGTTTGCCTCCGTCAGGACTCTTTAGACTGCAGCTCCCACCCCATGAGCCCTGAGAGTCAACATGAGTTCAGGGAGATACTGTACCTGGGAGAAGCTATGGGCCATTCCCATTGGGGACAGGTTCCAAGCCAGAACAGGTGATAAGCAGGACATTTATTGAGGGAGTCATCTTCAGCAGAAGTAGGAAATTGCTCTCTTTACATGGAGGAAAACCTCTGGTTTTGGGAAAAGCTTGCCTGGACATACTATGACCAACTAAAAAATTCAGTAGGTATTTGGCAGGAAATCATCAAGAATCCTCATGGCTAAAGGATATAACACTTTTACTTAAAGAAAACCAAACTTATTTACATTGTGACTGTCTTTCTTTAAAAAAAAACCCAAAATTTATGCCACTGGGTTATAAAGCTGATTCTGGGACAGCAAAAAATGATAATGTAAATTCTCAAAATCTTAAATACTACATTTAGTGCTTTTTTTCCAGAATGTTAGAATTTTTTTCTGGAATTAGTTCAGTATTTTTATTGTTATCTCACAATAAATTACTAAAAACTATCCAAATAAATTTTTGTTGAAAGACAATCTCTTACCAAATTTACTGTCAAATTTTATGACTCCCTTTTCTCATGATTTAGCATGAAATGCTTGAATTTAAGGACTAAGTACTGTCTGATGGCAGTGAGCTCCTATAAAGAAAAGTTTACCTGAAAATATTACAGGTCATGGGAATCGTTTTATTAGCTCTATATTTTTAAAAAAAAACATTTTTGTGAAGAGAAATGTTTTAAATTAACCCCAAGGTAAATTTCACATCTCTGTGTGACTGTGCATTACATTTGGTCTAGAAATTCAGAAATTACTGACTTCCAGGAGATGGTGCTGTAGCACTTTAGCTGCATTCCTACTGGCATACGTGTTCAAGTTTCCAACTCTGATAAAAATTTTCTTTTTCACTGTGATTCCTCAGAAAATCAGGAGCCCCCTCCCTAAAATACACATTTTTTTTTCTCCTCCCAAGAGACCCTTTAATTTTTCTTACACAAGAAAAATAGAGCACAATACTCTCTGGCAATTAATGTAGGGATAAGAAAGATAATTATCAAGGAATGAGATGTGAGATCAAGCTGCTTATTTTAGACCTGGCTCAAACCAGGTTTGAATTAAGTTCTGCTGTTTTGGTTGATCTGCTTCTGGAGGTTCTGTAACTAAAGCTTTTGCATGAACTGGTCTCAGTTCAACAATATTTAAATCCAGATTTTCATTCTAGCCTATCTTTGCTCCTAGACTACCCTCAACTATTAATTAAAAATGTCATCTCTGAAGGCATTCTTGTCTTTCCCTTATAGTCCTTGTTCCAGCAGCTTACATGGAATGATCCCACTGTTTGCTTCAAAAAAAGTAATAGGGGAAGGGGGAAAAAAGCCCCCAAACCACCAAATGAAATATCAGAAAGATTAAAAAGTTATTTGGAATTACTTTTTTGAAAAAAAGGAATAGATTAAAAAAAGAATTATTTAAAAGCTCCTTCCTCTCCTCATTGCCAGACCATGGCCTTGATTTATGGCCCTGCAAACCTTGGCAGTAGAGCCTGCAGGAGAGATAATTTGGGTCTGACAACTAATTCTGTAGCTGTGGCATTGCAGATGTGGAAAGCCTATCAGTGCTGGAAAAGCATGGTATCTTTTTGCAGCATGCTGCCCTAACTTTTGTCTTGTAAGTGTCGCAGGAAACCAGGAGTCCTGGACACAATCCAGCATCTACACTTCTGTTTGCTTTATGCAGATCACTTGGAGCTGCATTTTGGGAGTTTTCTTTCTTTTCTCTTTTTTTTTTTCCCCTTTTCTTTATATTTTTTCTTTAATTTTTTAAATCATAGTATTTCTGAAATACTGAAACATAAAATGAAATACTTAAGTACAAAGGTCTGGAAATCAGTACTTCCAGATTCCACAACTGGCACCGACTACAGCTAAGAGGGATGCAATATTGTCCACACAAAACACTGGAAAGACATGAAAAATGCAGGGTCTTAAAAAATCCTAAATGATAAATCAAGCATTTGTTCATTACTTGTATGGAAAAACTGAACAAAAAAAGAAAAAACATACATTCTTTGAGGAAATTTGCATTTCGAAAAGAGAGCAAGAGCTTTCTTTTTTTCCTGTGGGAGGCTTTCAATATATGTTTTTCCACTGGGTTAACAGTGGCTTTGGCAGACTCTGCTTGACCTTGAGCAAACCCGTCATCTGCTAGTTACCTAAGTGCCTCCCACCTGTATTAGCAAGGTGTCTATAGAAAGATAATGAAGCTTATCTCAAGTGTTCTTCTGCAGACATGTTTAGTGGAAAGAGTATAGCTTCATCCCCTACAGCTACATTTGCAACATTTATTCCTTCTGCTTCTTTTGTGTCCCTTCTAGTGCAGAAGTACTTTAACTTTCATATTTTATCTTCTTTTGCAAAGGCAATAGCCGGTAGCATGTGCAATCAGGAGGCATCAGTGTGTTTTTCTGCAGAATTGGAAGAAACCTTTTCCCAGTCATGTTTCCTTCCCTAGGGGACATCCAGAACCTTTGTCGGAGACCAGTTGGAACCCGATTAGATTTGTGGGGGGACCTCATGAGCACTCACAGAAAGAAATATTGCCTAAGAAGGAAACCTGCTTAGTGCTCTCATGCTTTCTAGAGCCTTTGTAAAAGCTGTAAAATGTCCATGAGAAAGCTGGGTGTGTGCATGTAAAAGCCTGCACGCAGCTATTTCTCCAAGGGAGTTTGAGGGTGCAACTGACCACCCCTGTAAATCTCTTCACAACCCTGTTTAAAGGAAGGACAGTTCCATTTCAGAGATAACCACTGGAATCACAGACAAATAAAATAATGCAAGGTCTCTGCAAAAGTCTGGGGCAGAGAGAGGGCTTGGGCCAGGACTTCTCTCCATCTGGCAGCTGCAGGCGGTGCTGGGGCTGCTGGTCTCACCTTAAAAGCAGGTGAGACTGTAGGACAAACTGCAAAAGAGAGCACAGAAAGTGCTACCAAAAACTGAACAAAAAAGTCAGTTTAAGGTAATTTTTATGCACTAGCTTGTTCACTTCCTTTGAGAAGATATCTGATTTTTGAGACGAAGAAAATCTGGGAAATCTACCTGGCCTTCTGCAAAGCCTCTGATTCTATGGAGGCGTCTGATTTCAGAATACAAATACAAATTTTTAAATTAGACTGAGAAAATTGAATTAAAACTAGAATTGTAAGTGTTTTATCTATGTCATAGTGAAAATCATTTCTATTATCCTCAAAAAAACCCCCTTAAATCTCTGGATCTTGAAGAATTGTGTCTGTTTAGCAGACTGAAGAAATATTTTTAGTGATATAAAAGCATTGTAAAAAGTTCTGATAAAAAATCATTTTACATAGTTCTTTCCTTATGTTCCTTTTCATTTGCTTGTTCTCTTGTTTGTTTTCTAGAGGGGTTTAGGTTTTTTTTAGTGTATTTGTCATAATTTTTTTTATCTTTGGGAGATCTTCTGGCTATATTTGTAACATCCATCATTCTGAAGCTTTCTTCCCTGACCTTGGATTTTTGTAAACCCGTTGCAACTTGGAAAACTATGGACACCAAAATATGGTGTAGATAAAATAAGAATACAAACCATCTTCCCCACTTTAGTCAACAATACAATGCAGAACAGGAAACATTTTCTCTAAGCATCACTACACAATTTAAATTTTTGTTACTGACTATAAAATGTTCACTCTTAATCAAAACCTTATAAAAATGCTTCCTTATTCACAAAGAAAAACTTGTTCCTAGACACACCCTTTCAAAAATTTGGCCTGAGTGGTTGTGTTTTGGCTTGGGTTTTGATGTGCTGGATAATGTGAAAACAATAAAGCTGTAAGTACCGTTGCTCTTAAGTGATTTAACCAGGAGATTAATCTTACAGATCACAAAAAATTGAAGAACAAAGGAGAATCTGACACTGAATATGAGTTTGTAAAATTTGTCATTTTTAGTTCAGCAGAGACAGCACGCTTTTGCTGAGCTACTATCCATATTGCAATGCACAGGAGAGTAATTGTCATAGAGATAATAAGCTCTCTTCCCAGCATGGATACTGAATGGTAGGGAAAAGTGATAATTTAGCTCCTTTCTCATACAGCTATATCAACACAAGTAAGTCTATCTCTTCCACCTGTCAGCAGAAGTACATTTGTTCCAAGCTGTATTCGTACAAGGTGCTTAAATAGTAAAGACACTGATTCTTCACTGATTTTTTTCCTCTTTTGTTCAGCCTCACTGAAAGCTCACTTGCTTCCTAGAAGTAGGATGGGAAAGAAAACTATTCCAATCTGAAAGAGAATTACATGGAGCCAAAAAAGAAAAGAGACACTTTTTCACTTTACCTTCAGCCTGGTTAAGTAAATTACCTATTGTTCTGGAGTTACTCACATCACATCCAGGGCTGAAAGAGATGTATCAGTCTGCCTTGCTATTAGGAACTGCAGCATTGTTAATATTGCTGTGCAACTCTAGGTGGTATCTTTGCATTGCTCTGGTTGGCACTATATGCACACACCAGCTTAATGTGGAATTCAGCTGCTGCTGAGGAAATTGAGCACTTGGAAGGATCGGCCTTGGTTGTTACTTTTTAAATAGTATCACTATTAAACTTAGCAAAAGAAGAAAATCTTGAAACTTTAAAGTTAAGTAAAACATCTACTCAGGCTGGAGTTCCATGCATAGATACTTCACTCCCTACTTTTCACAGTCAGCAGTGTCTACTGTGCAATTGTTAACTGAGCCAAGAAAAGAAATGTTGGCTATGACATTCTTGATGCTCACTAGCACTACAGCTGACTTCATACAAAACAAGCAGCAACATGCTGAGTATCTGAGAACTATGGTATACATTCCAAAAACTGCCTTTCACCAGAAATGACCCTTAGATGCCTCCATCTTTGGCTTCCCAAATGAGAAATTATGAATTTTTTATTACCTTGCTCTCTTTCAAAGCAAAATATTGGAGCAAATTTCATTAAAGACAGGGCTTGGTGTCCAGATGCAGCTTAAGCCACTATTCAAGGACAAAGGTAAGTTTCACAGTTCTGCTGAATTATTTACTTTTTGTTATAATTTCACAGCAATTTTGTGTTTCTCAGGCAGCAACACAGTTTGAGTGTGTGGAAATGGATAACAATTTATTTTTATTTTACAATTTGAGGGCTCTTTATGTTGCAAGTTTTAGTAAAGGAGCCATAGGGTGAAGGAGAATGGAGTGCATTGTGTCAGAGTGTTTAGAGTCATATCACAAGTGTGAGAATTTGTGGGTTCGCTAAACCTTCCTACTGGTTCCTTCTTTGACCTGGATTAATTGCAAACTACTTAATCCAGTGATCATTTCTTTAACTTTGTATAAACACTGTGGTTCTGAAGATAGGCTGAATGAAGTTTGTATTTCTATGTTGTTACATCCCAGCAGCTAATGGTTGTGCAGTTATTCCTCCTTTTCTGCTTTCAGTTTGGCCAGAAAACCTACCCTGACTAGTGAAACTTCTTACTAAAGATTTTTCAAGACTGGAATATTCCTGAAGAAATACTAAGTTTCTACAAACAGGCATTTTCTAAGAATAAATACTTTGGTGAACTGTTCTTGCCTAGCTTGACAAAGAGTCTCAGCTGCTGTACCAGTAAATCCTTGTTCTCATTTCCATTAGAACTGAAGGTAGACGTGGACTCTTCATCCAGAGAAGAGCAGTTGGAAGAAAATATTATTAAGCCATGGATTTTTTGAATAATACATATAGGATAGATTCATCATTGTATCTCAGAACACAAGAACTAGAAAGCAGCCAATGGCAGACCAAGGTTTGCAGGAAGAGAGACTGTTTTTAATTCCAGCAACTGGCATAGTTGGAAAATTTTCACTTGTACCTGTGGACTCTGGTAAAACAAAGAACAGTAAGGGAAAACAGCAAAACTGGCTGTCAGTAGATTTTTTAAAAAGCAAGCAAACAAAAAGCTGAAAATAGAAACCATTTCTCTGCCATTACAACAGGAAGATGTTATGTATTTCATTTAACAAAAGTCAGAACATCTAGATTATCAAAAACTAGAGATGCATAGTAGGGCAGGGATCACTCCACACATGAACTCCTTTTATTCTTTCCTGAGAATCCATGGCTGCTCACTGCAAGTCAAGTTACTAAACTGGATGAACCTTTGATCTGACTCATTACAAGGAGGATCAAAATCATGCAGATAGACTTCCCCTTAGAGGAAAGGTGTTGGTTTCCTATAGGACAATAAGGGAGAGAGTGGAGGCGTGGTTTTTAATAAAGTTCTGATAGCAAAGGCACTAATTTTAGCATTTCTATATGACTTTACAGCTTAATACTGGAAATTATAGCAGTGGATTAAATCTCTCATGAGACAGTCCCTCCTGCACTGCAGTAACATTCTCAGTGCTGAAGTAAGGCTGCTATTCTTGCTGCTATTCCTGCATCTTTGGTGTAATACCATTCCTCCAGTGGTGACTGGGTCACACACTGAGAATGATGGCACTGTTGAAGCCCTGATTACCATAAGAGAATTATTTCAATGAGGCTATAAAATCTGCCTAAAGAGGGAAATCACCTGAGTTATACCAATAAAATGGGGTCGAATACCTTTAAAGATATTCTTGCATCTTGATTTATGGCCACGTCAGTGCTATATCTAAGGTGATTTGCCCTCTCCGAAAAAAGAAGTTTTAGCTCCTGCTCCCATTTATGCAGAAATTGTCCCACCATTTCACATTTGCTATTAGTCCTGTGGGTTAGGTACTTACTCAATTCAACCATGAAGATCTGCCATCCACTCTGGATGTGTCAGAAACTGTTTCTATCTGGAAAACTTTTAATGATGCATTTTTGTTCCTGCAGCAGAACGAAATAATTAAAGTGCACTGGTGATGGGTGATATTTATTCCTCTTTGCCTAGTTGTGAAATTTTGAAAAAAAAATGAAATCTTCTGGCTTTTTGTTAAGTGTGGAAGTTTTCATATGCCTCCAGGGGATGACAGGGCATGTGAGCAGTTGCATTCTAGGATCTGCAGGTCTCAGGTGTCCTGCTTCCCTCTCCTCAAAATCTGTGTTCATGAGCACATTTGCCAGGGTCTGCTGTTTTGCTTTTCCAGGTGTATTCTGGGTAATCTCTAAACAGCATTCAAATACATGGATTATGTGGCAAATACCTCTGTCTGGTACATAAGGTCCAAACCCAAGAAAGGTCACACAATACAACATGAGGATGCATAAGCCTTTTTTCATTAAACACAGAAAACATCTGTTTTTCCTTATTTCAGGTTTGCTTTAACAGATATTGATCGGTTAATGGTTATATAGCAATTTACTATTATTATGCAGGTGAGTACAGCACAAAAAGGCATTCTTCAGAGCCAGTGGAAAATGACACTGTTCCCCAAAGAGCACAGCACACACATGGCTCAGGAGCTGTAGGAAAGCAGGTTCAGAAATGCCATACTGCTAACAAGCTTTCCAGAGGAAATGTCTCTAAAATAAATGCCTCTGAAATACATGACTCTAAAATAAACTCAGGTTCAAAAGAACTCCACAGCAAATTATGCTGGGGTTCATTTTAGCTCTCAGAGTAACACACAAAACTCCTGAAAAAGTCAGAGAGCTTGAGCTAACACTTCAGAAAACAAATAAATGAACCATGTTGTGTTTGTGGACAGACACGTTTCACTGTGCTTGAGAACAGAGAGGCCACAGGACAGCAAACTGAATTTTTGATCATATTTTAGATTACACTCACCTCTTGATATTGGGAGTGGACTTTAGAAATACACTTTCTGCTCAGCAACCATTCTTGTTAGAAATAAAATTAAACTTCCCCGTAAGTAAAGAATTTTTGTATTTGTCTGTGTTTTTCAACTCTGAATAACCCTGCTGAGTTATTGGTGGGACTTCCTTTATATCAAAGAGTACACTTTACTTGAGTGCTACAAAAACTTGACTTTTGTAGTTGTTACATCTATAACAAACTTGTTGGTTACAACTCTATGAGAAGAAGTTGGAGAATATAATCACATTGTGAAATTAGCTGTTTTCTGCCTAGATATAGGTAGCTCAAGCTGTTTTTAGGGCCCAGTTTTAAACCCCTTATGTTTCCTTTGCTACTACATTGGATAGACCTCAATGAAATAAAGTTAATGGAATGAGCAAGGACAATTAATTCTGTGAGAAAGGCAAAGGTCGGAGGAGAACTTCATTCCAGGTTTCTCTAGGGTAATGCATACTCTCACTTCCCAAATGTTAGTACCTGGGAAGGTCACAGTTTGGACTTCTGTCCCAAATTCCCTTCAGTCTCTTAGCATACAAGCCCTTGCTGTCATGCATTGCTTAACTAATCAGTTTATATATGGCTATGGTTAATTTCTTGTGGGATTCCATTCATATAAGAGCTCTCCAAAAAAAGAACAGGGACAAAGTCAATGAGGAGAGCTATTGAGAACAGAAAAGAAAATCTTTGTCTGGTAAAAAAAAAATCAACGTATTATCCTATTAAAATTGGAGAGTTCCTCAGTCTAGATTTTATTATTTCCATTATCTTGGTTTTCTGTAAATACATTAGCCTTATTATACAATTCAACTATTGACATTGATAGGATCTTACAAGTTAGAGATGGAAGAAGGCTATTAGATAATGTGGCCATTTCCCTGCTGATACAGGACAAGTCATTGAATTACTTATGTTCATTGAAGAAGAGAGACAAAAAGGATTGAACCTGCCCTTTCAAGGGTAAGTTACATCAAATAAAATCAGCCACTGTTATTGTATTGTTTTTAAGCCTTAAGATCAGTGGTGGATTTTTCCAGAAAAATTGGTAGAAAATAAAAAAAATGATACAGCTCAGTATTGCTTCTGTAGGAAATAATAGTATACAGGAGGTTGGGTTCTTACAGGCAAGTATATTTCTTATCAGCATAAATAATACTAAGCAAAGTCAAGTAATATTAAGTTTTTGAAAGGTGCAATATTAAGTTCTGAAAGGCCTTTATTTCTAGTCTTTGTCTAATGTGTAATGTACAGTTATTTTCTACAGATTCCCTGCTCTTGTCCACCAGATCAAGCTGGATGGACAAGTGTAGGTCTTGTCTGTTTGAGTCTGTGGTTGCTGGTGAAAGCAAGCAGTATCTGCACCACAGCACATCTCTGGGAACTGCAGTGCCCAGCTCAAGGCTGAACACTGGTGCTCAGATTTTGCACTGTGTTTATTTTTTCTGGTTTTAGGTTTCCTTTACATGAAAACCCTAGCATTTGACATGGGGAGAGAAGTGTATCTTCCACCAGCACAATCTCTTAATGCAGTATCAGGATACAGCTGGGAGACACTTTGCTCAAGAACTTAAAGACTTCCCACTTTTGGTAGCTGCAGTAACTAGTTTTCTTGAATTAATAGTTTAAAACTGGAAGCAAAACATCAAGAGAAAAATAATTTGAGAACAGCAAGGCCCCTCAACACCCTCCTTACCAAAACCCCCAAAAAAAGAATTATGTAGGAACACCTCACAAGAAATTCCCATCTCCCCTGTGGAGAGATTTTTCCATTTGGCCACTAATCCTTGATGGCCCCTTATACCCAAGCTAGTAACAAACCATATTAATTACTTTGGAACCAGGACTTTGTATCCTCACAAGATATAGACTGCCTATTGTCCCTTCACAGTATATTAGCATTTACTACAGAATCCATATCTTATCTCACACCATTCTTTGTACTTCCTGCTTGTTTCTCTTATAACTGAAGTCAGGATAAGCTGGCATGTTCACATTATAATTATTAAATAGCCAGGTTATATGAAATATTAATAAATCATTGCAAAACAGCCCCATCAACCATCATACTGATGTTAAAAAGAGAGAAAATATCCTGAAAAATAATTACCAATTTTTATTTTGCTATCTCCCAACATAGACATATTTTCTTCTTTCCTTGCTCTACTCTATTTGCTTCCCATTTAAAAAGTTAGGTAAAAAAGTTTTAGCAATTTATCTGATGGCTGAGTTGCAGTTATTTATAATTATGGAATATTCTTGGGTGTTTGTTTAAAGTGTGCTGGAGGGCTGCTGGTTTTGTTTTTTTTCTGGTAGGCAGCTCATTACTTCATAAATCTGTGACTGAATGGGAATTGTGGCTGGGGAGCAACTGTGCTGTTCATGCATCATGACCAAGTGTGTGTGGGAGTCAGGAACAGCACCTCTCTAGACCAGCTGCTCCATCCATCTGCAGCTGGGTCTAGGTACAGTGATCTACGGTCAAGATCTGCACTGGGAGTATTTTTATAGCTGCTTTATAGCAGCTGGTATGAATGGCAGTAGAAAAATGAACAATCAACTTCCTAACCATCAGGAACAAACCAAGAAAGAAAAATAAGCATAAAAATTAGCATATTTTTGTTAGTATTATAAAGACACTATTTGAAGTTCAGTTTCTCAGAAGAGCTACTGTAAGCCTACATATTTACTGGTTTGTCACTCAGCTGAAAATTTTCTTTATACCAAAACTTGGCACAAAAATATATTTGAGTGACAAATGATGTTCATAATTTCAGATGCCTCTATTTTCCCTTAAAAATGAAAAATAGCTATTTAAAAGGAAAATGTTTTCTGAAGCTAATCTGTTTTTGCCAGTTTTATAGAGAAAAATAAGGATACATGATAAAAATGAATTAATTTAAAAACTAAGGTAGAGTGGGACAACTAAAACTTTATTAGTAAAAGGGCCACATTTAGTTTGCTGTGCATTCAGTAGAGTGAAGGATTTTCTTTATTATCCTAGTTTCAGCAAAATATGATGAGAAATATTTCTATTCAGCTCTGACTTTTAATTTGGGATTTAAATAAATCATGAGGGATCTCAGCACATTTTAGATTATATCTGCATCTTTCATGGAGGAGGCTCTATATGATGTGGCTCTGCAACCCCTATCAGAGGAAGTACTGACATCACATAAGTCTCCTTTGCCATACATCTACAATGGCATAATGAAAAATTGCAGAGAGGGTGGAATTGGTGGCTTTTTGTCAGAGTTCTTTTTAAAATTAACTCAGTGATTATTTAGACTTCCACTACAGAAAACAAAGAAAGTGGACAAAATGAAAGGTTCTGTGTGTCTGGTAAGAGGATTCTTGGCATCTCCTGGGTAGAGTTCCCTTCCATGGAGGGAGGAGAGGAACCTTATTATATCTCTCAGAGTCTTCCTTCTCTTTAGAGTTGTTCATAAAAGTTCTTCAGAAAAGTAGTATCTTGAATACAGCAACTTGCACCCAGTTCCAGGATATATTTGTCAAGGACATAATACCTGGGGAGCATAATCTCTTCAGTCTGTGTTGTTTTCCTCAAAATGACATATGCTGAACAGAATGTTTCAGAAAAGTGTTGCTGTGCTCAGCCAGTCTTTAAGAAGGATTCCCTGCCCATGAACAATAGTCATGTAATGGCCAAGTCCTGATGTGCCCATTCAGTTTTTCATTATATCAAAGAAGAATTGAAGTTCTCACAGCACAGGCAATCCCCACATTGTCACAGTGTGCTTCTTACTGCACTGGATACAAGCATAGAATCACAGAATGGTTTGGATTGGAAGGACCTTAAAGGTGATCTAGTTCCATCCAAGGTGACTTCCACCTATCGGGTTTCTCAAAGTTCCATCAAACCTCTTTTTGAACATTGCTAGGGTTGGGGCATCCATGACTTCTCTTAGAAACCTGTTCCAGTGTCTCAGAACCCTCACAGTAAGGAATTTCTTTGCAATATCTATTGTAAGCCTATTCACTTTCATTTTGAAGCCATTCCCCCTTGTCCTATCGCTACAGTTCCTGATGAAGCACAGGATCTAGCACAAGTCATGGAATATCCTCTCTAAAATATTGCCAGCATATTGCTATTTCTGAGACTGTAAAACTGCTTACTCCCTTGCTCATTCCTCTGCTCTGGTTTAGAGAAACAAAGGAGGGCTGGTCAAGCACCTAAGATACCATTTTGTTCACATACAAAATAATTTCAAAGCACGTTTACTTCTTGGACAGGTTTTTTTTCCTGAAAGTGACTGCACAAAAATAATCATAGAATCATAGAATGGCTTGAGTTCCCCCTTATCCTATCACTACATGCCCTTATAAAAAGTCTTGCCCCATCTTTCCTGTAAGTTCCTTTCAGATACCGGCATATTTGATAAAATAGACACAGTTTGATCAGAATAAGGAATAAGGTGGAGATACCAAAGTAGGAGATATCTCCAAGAAGTCTCTTAGGTTCTTTCAGAATCTGAGTTACCTGAGCATTTAGCAAGAATCCGATTTGTGTCTGTCTTTCAGCTTTTAAATTTAGCTGGAACTTAGATGTCTACTAAGTGGATATATATTACATTGAGATTTATACTGCTTGTGTCTGCCTTATTTCTTCAGAAAAATTTTAACCAAAGTGTAACTCTGTTCTCCTCTTCAGGGAAACAAACAAACAAACAAACAAACAAAAAAACACCAAAAAACCCCAGATGTTCAAATTGCAGTTATATAATTTAGAAATTAATGATTAATTTGATACTGAGTATCAATCTAATGAAACATTGCTGTAACCAATGGGATAGCATAAAATATTCAGAAAAGCTCCTTTAAGGCTGAGTGTGTTATGACTGAAGATAGTACCTGGGAAAGATGGTTATTCCCTGAACATTCATAGGCCAGCTTCGACGATTCGTGCCTGATCATGAACTGCTCTGTGCAGAGCTGAATCCTTTTGCACCACCTTATAGCCCTTTCTGGTCAGTGTTTTAACCCTTGGATGATTGTGATGTGACTTCTCAAACAAATATGAAGGCATGGGGAAGAACAGATATAATCACCATTCAATCACAGCCTGTCTCAGGCACTTGATAGGAAAATGTAGAATCAAACTTGTATCTCAAAATTTAGGACAATCATTTCAACTAAAAGTAAGAGAAGAGCATCCATGAGATATGAAAGAGTCTGATCTAAAAAAACACAAACCCTCAGCTGCTCTTTCATGGCCATGCACAGCTTAGAGCTAAAGAATTAGAAAATGCTACTGTATATTCAATGGGAAAACAGGTCTCTTTAGTGTTTTCCAGTCAGCAGTGACAGTCTGTCTTCCCTGAGCTTGGTGCAGAGGGTCAATTTGAATCCTCTGAAGTGCCAAGAGCTCCATCTGCTCTTCCATCTGAAATGGGAATATTTTTGCTCTTTTTTTTTTTAATCTTGATTTGGTCTTTCGGTGTTTGTGTTAGAACACACAGCCCAGATGCCAATAATGAGGAAAATATATTAAGTGATAAGGGAGAAAACAGAGAAATTAAAATGAACGAGGAAGGAAAATTGTAAGTGGAAAATGGGAGCTGATTGCAATATCTAACCCAGGTGTGGCTGTGAATTAAAGTGCTTTCCTGAGAGATTCCAGAAGATATATCCTATAATCCAACACATCTGGGAAAGTGTTGGTCAAGACAGTCCTGGAAGTTGTGCCAAAAACACCTTAAAGATATTCCACACAAAGATCCAGCTTGCTATATACTCCAGCTGCTGTTTATTAGAGATGCTCATATTTTATGTATGCTAGCACTCAGGAATTCTGTTACAGAAAAAACTGTAATATGGATTTAAATCCATTGATTGTATATTCCATTTAGACTTTATTGAAGCATTTTTCTATATTCAATCACAAAACTACATTTCTTCAGTTGAAACAGAAACATATGTATATAATACATACACAGACATACAAAGGAATGCTTTAATTTTCCTTTTTTTTCCTTTAATTTTTTTTTTTTTACCATCGATATTTTTTCCTCAGGAAAAAAGTATATACAGGGATATTTCAGTCTCTCTTTGATTTATTGTCACAGACACCTCGAGCTTTTCTAAATCCAGTGAATTTGAGAAGTTGCTATTGTGAGGTTGAAAAATTAACCCTGGCAACTGTGCTAATGTCTGAATCAGTCTTTAGTGTAGTAGAGTTATTTGACAATTTTGTTCTATATAAGACCATGACCAAGGGACATCAGAATTAAACCAAATAATTTTTATAATTTTTTTGGGAGAAATCTTATCCATGCAGCAACTGATAAGTATACTTATGAAAATGTTATCTTCCTTCCTTCCTTCCTTCCTTCCTTCCTTCCTTCCTTCCTTCCTTCCTTCCTTCCTTCCTTCCTTCCTTCCTTCCTTCCTTCCTTCCTTCCTTCCTTCCTTTCTTCCTCCCTCCCTCCCTCCCTCCCCCCCTCCCCATCCTTCCCTCCTTCCCCCTTGCTCTTCTTCTCCTACTCCCTCTCCCTTTCCTTCTCTTCCAAGTTAACAGGTGCTGAAAAGAGATGCTGGTGGGTTTAAGACAATACATTCTATGAAATGGATTCTCATATACCTGTAAGCCACTAACAACTTTGCTTTCAACACCAGGTGTCACTGCAGTGATAGAAAAACCTTAAAATATTTCCTAGAACTGGTTAACAAAGCAGGATTTGCCATTAAATATAGGGAAATAATTCTAGATACAAGGTAGCAATGGAAAAAACAAAGTAGCTGGTGTAACTTTGAAAACAAAGTTCTAGATAATAACACTTTCACTGTAATATACCACTGATAGCATACTCTAGAAGTAAATTAACCCATTTCTATAATTGTCCATAGTGTTACCAAGGTCCTTTTAAACAGCATCAATTATCAAGTGATGCAAGCTCATGTAGGTAAGTTCATCAAACTAAAAATATATCTATTCTTTACTGAAATTGAAATTGCTTTGTGATAAGAACAATCCCACTGCACTTACCAGTGTTTCGGGGATACAAATTCTGCAGTAGATATCAAATACA
Source organism: Petroica traversi (assembly GCA_025920805.1). NCBI lineage: Eukaryota > Metazoa > Chordata > Aves > Passeriformes > Petroicidae > Petroica > Petroica traversi. The sequence continues at coordinate 2,425,374 of JAHLSL010000038.1, forward strand.
TTCAGAATAGCTTTGGAAGCAGTATTTCACAGCGGTGTTTCACAGAGATTACTTCAGCATGTCAGAGAGGTTTCACTGAATTTTAACAACACTAATCTGTTACATTTTGCATTGAATTTATTTACTATTTTTATCACTTTTATGGTTTTTTTTGGGAAAGGATTTGAATCTTTAAAAAGCAGAACACTGTTCAGAAATATTTTTCACTGAAAATTATTTATATTTTTAGAATAGCTCTAGAAATAACAACAAATAGTTTCACAGAACAAACACTTTTCTGTTTTCTCTGTTTTGGTATTTTTAATGCCTGAGGGAAAATAAGAATGGTATAAAGTAATTGTGTCTAAAATGATTGCTGAAATAAAGTTGCACTGCTATCTGTTTAAAAATATAATAAGTGTAGGGGTAAGAAACAAAAAATAAAAATATGTCATTTAAAATAAAGCAGAAGGAAAAGATAAAAAAATAAATTAAAGGAAATTAAAATATTAGTTTAGTAGAGATGAGCCTAGAAAAAGGGGAAGGAAAGGTGTTTTTCCAAATTGTGAGGGTTTTGTTTTTTACTATATGATTCACCTGTAATTAGGAATAAATTAAATTAAGTATTTCATAGAAGAATTTGTTTTATCCACCAAAATAACCTGACTTTATCTCAACCCACAGGCTTTTTCATCCTATTTTTGTTTCTGTCCTGCTAAGGAAGGGGGGTGAGGGAGAGGCTGGATGGGTGTTTGGCCCTTAGCCAAGCATTATCCCCTGCATAGCCAAAGGCACACTAATGTCACACAAATGCTTTTTCTAAAGTGCTTCAGAACTTTGTTCCTTCCTTCCTCAATACATGTTTTTACTGTAACTATAGACAGAAAGCTACTTGCCATAAAAAGATCTACCATCATCCAAATACCTAGATATAACATGGTCATGGTACTGAAAGTGACAACATACCAATTTAATTTGATTATCTGTTCTTTAGGTTTTTTCATGAGAGAAAAACTCAAGGGTGTTTACATCACAATAAATTCAATATATTAAAATGTTAACATCAGTTGAATGGCATATCCACTAAAGCGGTCTGAAAACTTTTGAAATCACTCTGCTAATAGTCCTGAAGGTCATCCAATGAAACATAGTTCAGGAAATATAACATGACAGTTTGTAACATGATCTTGAATCTGTTCTCTTCAATCACTGTTTTCATTATTTCATTTTCTCAAAAGGGCTGAGAAGTTGTATTCACAAGAAATGTTTGATTCTCTGAGTGTGAAACCCCATGATCTTGATATTGTGCAAAAGAGGGACTCTTAATGCTGCTATATAGCAACTCCTGTAAATCAAATTGATGCAAATGGAAATACCTTTTAGTGCACTTTAAAATGATAAGAGACCAAAGATGTGAATAAGTACCTAAAGAGGCAAATTCATTCTGATAATGATCAGGAAAGAAAATGTCTGAAATAGAAAATCTGACTTGAGAATTTTATATGCTGAATATTATGTCAATGTTTATAAATAATTCAATCCATACCCTGGTGTCTTATCCTTTCTAGATGTCCATGAAAAACAGCTTCTGAAGGAAACAGAATTGCCTTAGCTGGACTTAGGATCTTTCTTTGAATTCTAGTGTCTAACTCTTAACCCACAGAAAACAGAAGTGTTCCTACCTACCAATCTACAGGATGCCTGGTGGAAATTTTGTGAATGTAGAAACCAATATAACAGAAATAAAGTATGAGTCCATGAGCAAATGCAGTGTATTACTAAGTTATGTTGATTAGTTCAGCATAAATCTTACTGCATATACTTTTTCACTGAGTTGGAGTATGGCCAGTTTATACAACTTAACCAAAAGAAGCAAGCATATTTTGCCTTATAAAAGGTTCAGGGTAAGAGTACACACAGGAGCAATGTTGTGACTCACGGGATGGGCCATGACTGCTGTAGCTGTCTGAAGTGGAGCAGGAAGGACCAGTACCTGCATTGCGGTAGGCAAGGTATTCATTGCTTAGTTGATGGGGTATTCCTCCATCAAGACGTAATCTGTTCAGTGTTTTCAGTTTAAAACATAAATTAAATAGGACTCAAAGAAGTTCCAAAATGGTCAACTACAGCTTTAATATCTGAGTTGTACAGCCTTTTGTATGGCAGGAGCATAATGATGCTGCTACCAGTGTAACCAGCTAAAACCACCTAAAGACCAGGACCTGTCAGGGGTCTGAATTCAGAAAGTCTGGTGTTTGCCAGAGGCAAGATCAAGTCTTGATTTACTGTGATGCCTTTTTCCTGGTGTTAGGAAAATGAAGCTAGATATGGTTAGAGGGTTGGGGGTCGTTACTTCGGTATTTTAATCAGGACCCTGTTTGATGCATCCACTTCACCCAGGTGACAGCGTCACAATGCACACCCCCCTTCAATCACACATACCAGTTATAGACTTTACACATCAGCATATCTAACAAGGGAGCCCAATAATGGGGCTGGGGTGGGCTAACCTCTAGTTTACAGAATCTGTTGCTAGGAGACCTTGGGTTCCTGAGATAGTAGGAATGTTTGGTCTCCCTGGTTCTGCAGTTCTGGGGTGTTTAGTCTCAGGGCCTGAAGAACACTTATAGAACACTAAGCACTAAACTAAGTGAAGGGTTACAAGTATGCATGCTAATACTTGTGGATACACAGAGCTGTGTAAAAGGTATATAAAAGGCAAAAATCATTTTGGCATCAACTGTTTCTCTGCTCTTATTTTGGGGTGCAAACACATTCTTCTTTAATGTGCTATGCTTTTCAAATACCTGTTTTCCTGATTTTGAAATAAGTCTTGCTGATAAATGATAGAAATTTTTCTAACTTTTCTATGTGTACTTTCTTCTGTTAATATTTAATCAGGCTGTAGTCAGAAAGTAATGGAGTTTCAGATTTTCACTGAGATGGTAGCAAAATGAAAGTAACATTGTGTTCTTTGAATATTATCCAAGTTTGGAACAGATTTTTCTTTTCTACATTGTTTATAATAAGAAGTAAAAAATTGTATATCTTGACATGTCAGATTCCTGAACTCACCATCCTTCTCCTGTCTTGAAATGGCTGGGAATTTGGAACCCTCTGAGCCGAAAAATACTTTTTAAAAAGTGTATTTTCCCACAGAACTTGAACAACAAAAAAGTGTTTCTATTTCCAGAAAAAAGTACGGTGAACTTAAGGTACCTGAGAAGCTATTTTTTTTCCAATAAACATATACAGCACTCCTGTCAAGCAAGAGAATACTCTAATCCACATTTCACAGATAATATATGAACGGTAAAAGGATGTAGAAAGTCAACTTTTCAAACAAATGTTGATCTAATGAATTTTCCTGACTTTGGAAAAATTACACAAACCAAATCTTTGAGACATACTCATTTTCTAATAAAAATGTTTACAAATGAAGCAAAGTCCTGCCTTTGGAAAGCTTCCTACTATCCCACCTGATATATATCCTCAGAAAGAATGTGAAGCCATATATTTCAGACTGGCAAAACTATGATTTTGCTGGCTGAGTTTGTACCCTCTTTCCTAAATTAAAGACATGGTTTAGGCACGTAAAAAACTTTGCTAGAAAATCACATCTAAGCTAGCAGTTTGTACTGCCATAGTTCTGACAATCACACCTCGTCACAACGCCTAACTAACTATAGCAAGTCAGAATTTATTGTGCAGACCTGGCCTCTGTGTCAGTGTCTAGACCTGATATACCACAGTTTGGCCAGGGAAATGTCTGACTGAATTCCTGATCCAGAGTAATTTCTGCAGTGGCCTAACAGCATATCAAACTGTGAGCACTGCTGTGTACCCCTGTTGGAATATTGGCCTTGTGGATGCATTAATTTAGCCACATGGAGGATCAATTAGGCTGTATTCCAGGTAATTGTTGTTGTGGTTTTGGTGTGGTTTTGGTTTGTTTTGGGATTTTTTTGGGGTTTTTTTTTTGTTTGTTTTATTGTGTTTTGGTTTGTTTGAATTTTTTTCTTCTTTTTTTTCTGTTTGTTTTTTTGGATTTTTGGTGGTGGTGGCTTTGGTTTTGGTTTTGCTTTGCTTTGGTTTTGTTTCTTTGGTGGGGAGGGGTGTTTGGTTTTTGTTTGTTTGTTTGTTTTGAGTATTCTAGGTTTTGTTTTTTCTTTCTGGGGAAAGATCTTGACAATTCTTTGGAAGACCAAGGGCTACCCAGGCTTTCAGCATGGCTCAACAGATGTTCAGTTGTTCACCATTCACCCATACACACAGATGATAAGCTCTTCCCTATGGAAACAGAGAATAGTTTTAATAGGATATATAGTTTTAAAGGTTATATAATTTCATGATCTAGGTATCCTGCATTAAGTTAGAAGTCCCATTTAAAGCTCTTTAGGGTTTTCTTTCACACCTGGCATGACTGTCTAGAGGATGAACTTGCAAGATACTTCTGGTCAAAGAAGAGGGATCTGTGAATGTTGAACAAAAATTTTGGATAAAGATGAAATGTGATTTTGAAATACTCTGGAAGTCTTCTGTCATTTCAATGACCAGAACTGTTGCATGGCACTATCTCATCACTGAAGGAAAAACATCAGCAACAAAGCAAACCTAGAAAAATGCAGTAAAATTCTTAGAAATTCTGGTTAGGCAACATCAGAATCAGCTGGCTTGAAATCATGTCAGACTTAAGAGACACTGGGATAATTTGTAACAATAGTCCTTACTTTTATAAGATTTTATTGCTTCAAACTTTCTGAACAAATCAGTTCTGGAGAGGCACTGAATTATGCTCCTTTTTGAAGGATGCTACATGTAATATTTTTTTTGTATATCCACTACAAAACACTTTTATTCTGCTAAAATATTATCAATGTACATAAAAGAGTGACATCAGCTACACACACACATCTGCAAGAAAACTTATTTGTCACTAAAATATTCATATTTTAAAAACATAGTTATCTTAAATATTTGCCTTTTGATAACTGCTATGCAGAGGTGCAAAAGCACCCAGAACAGACTGCTCTGCCTTCAGAAATTCAAATTCTGACATCAAGTTTCTCTTTAGACAGCAAGATAAATTATTTGCATTAACAACAGTTGTATTCACAGATTATGCAGATACAGCTAAAAAATTGAGTCAGAAAAGGACTTCTAGTGCTGGAATCATTCATTTTACAGGGCTTTGTAAAGCATAATTTGGTTTAGAAAAGAAAAAAGTTGTTACAATCTATTCCATCTCTCCTCTCTCTACTGAAGTCTCACCAGCCTAAAAAGCTAAAATGACAAGAATTCTCTCTGGAGATCACAGTCGATGGCACAAAAAAACATGCAGCAGTTTTCAAAGTATGTTCACAGCAATGTAACATTAGTCCTTTCTCTACTGAGGAAATAACCACAGCTATTTTAAATATTAGTGCTTGTGTTGCTGTCATTTGGCATGTTTTATTTGCCATCATTTAAATATTGCTGGTTTTGCTTTCTATCTTTGCAGACTTCAGGCATAGGGAAATAATGTAGGACAACAAACGGCAAAATACTGGGGTCCCGCTGCTTGTTTTTCTTGGGAAAGCCAGGATAGCAACACCTCCAGCAGCTGCACCACTTCACACAGTAACCTCTGCCAACCAACCCAGGAAATTCAGAATTCATTCTCCTTCCCAATTGTTTCATACATTTTATCTTTCCCATAGCAGAATGTGGGATTTCTGCATTCCTTCTCACCCTTCAGGCAGTACATTCCATTTTGACTATTTTTCTAGCCTTCTAACCTAACCCTAAATATAAATAGCATTTATTAGATCTCTGTCCACATTCAGATAACTGACTTTGTAAACCAATAATCTTAGTTTCCTGATCTGTTGTTTCCCACTGATTTTTTTCTGAGGATTGCTAAAAAAGCACATTGATAAGCCACTAAAAAAATGTAATACTCCTGTACTGCCTAGAAATACTGAGACCAGTCACTCCAGAGAGGAATATGTCAGCTATGGAAGGGAGAGATATGGGGCCAGCAGTATTTCACACTCTCCACTCATCTAAACTGCTCAGAGAATTATGCTTTATAGGAGCAATAAAACAAATGAAATTGTGAAAGATGGGGCAAATTATATGATTAATGTATATGGTTTAGCCTTTTATAAATGCTGTAAATATCAGGAGATACTTCATCATCCATAAAAGAAGAAAACTATTTAAAATATTTTTCTATTTTACAAATTACTTGATTCTACTGCAGTCAGAACATAGTCTGTAGCTTATTACTATGATTCCGTGTTTTTAACATGTCTATCACATTAGCAAGAATCTTACATGTAAAATTTAGGTCCAGGGCATATTTTCCTCCTTATTTATACTGCAAACACAGTCCTAATACTGATAAAATAGTGATTTAAAAATGTATAAAACTAGACATAGTGTGTTCTTTACAGCTTCTTTCTTATTATTCTGTTATCTGAATACTGCTAGTTTTCAGTCATCAGGAGACTAGATGTTAAGGCCATGGTTGTAGTCCATTTTATGAGAAGTGCGTAAAAATGCTCCTGGAGTAGCTCATCAGGCAGATGAGCTTTCAAACTCCCTAGGAGGACAGCACCTAGAGACAGTGGCTGAGGGAGATATTACCTTGCCTCTTCTGAACTCTTCTGATCCATTTTTGATCTTTTATCCCATTCCATGTACTATGCACGTTTTTCACCATCCCATCTCAGAATCACAGCATCACAGAATGGGTCAGGTTGGAAGGGACCACTGCAGGTGATCACATCCAACCCCCCCTGCTCCAGCAGTGTCACCTAGTGCCTGTTACTCAGGATTGTCTCCAGGTGTTTTTCTAACATCTCCAGGAAAGGAGACTCTCCTACTTCTCTGGGCAGCCAGTTCTAGTGCTCAGTTCAGATGCATCAATTTCATTGAATCACAGATCATTAGGGTTGGAAAAGGCCTCCAAGATCATCAAGTCTAACTTTTGATTGAATACCACCATGCCAACTAAACCTCAGCACTAAGTGGCACATACAGTCATATCTTGAACACTTCCAGGGATGGTGACTCCACCACCTCCCTGGGTAGCCCATTCCAGTGTTTAACCACCTTTTCAGTGAAAAAATCCTTCCTGATGTCAAACTTCAACAGCTTGAGGCCATTTCCTTGAGGCCATTTCCTCATCCTGCTGCTGGCTGCCTGTTTCTGCCCCTTGTCTCTTGTTCTATTGCTTGGCACCACCATTTGGCTCCATCCTCTTGACACCCTGCCTTCAGACACTTGTGTACATTGAGAAGGTACCTTATCAGTTGTTTCTTCTCAAGGCTAAACAGAGCCAACTCAATTAGCCTTTCCGCATAAAAGAGATGCTCCAGTTCCTTAATCCTCTTTGTCACCATCCATTGGACCCACTCCAGGTGCTCCATGTCTCTCTTGTCCTGAGGAGCCCAGAACTGGACACAGCACTCCAGATGTGCCTCACCAGGGCTCAGTAGAGGGGAAGGCTCATCGCCCCCAACATGCTGGAAATATTTATAGTAATATCTCTCAGGATACCTTTGGTTTTCTTGGCCACAAGGGCATTGCTGGCTCATGAACAGCTTGTTGTCCATGAGGACCCCCAGGTCCTTCTCTGCAGAGCTGCTTCCCAGCAGATCAGCCCCCCAGCCTGTGCTACTGCCGGTGGTTATTCCTCCCCAGGTTCAGGACCTTGCATTTGCCTTTGTTGAGCTTCAGAAGTTTCCTCTCTGCCCATCTCTCAACCCTGCTGAGATCCTCCTGAATGGCAGGACAGCCACTGTGGAGTATCAACCACATAAGTGGATTTCTTTGAAATGGAGGCTTCCTTGGCTTCAAATGCAGTTGCCAGCACCAGGAAAAGAGAACCTTATTTTGCAAAAACTGAGGAAGCAATAGCCCATTGAATCTGAACATTAATTGTTTCTGGAGACTGTAACTGCCCATACAATGATCATTAAACAAATCCAGACACCAAATGGATGCTTATATTGTTACAGTAGATCCTTCACAGGAATTACCACTTCAGTATCTCGGATGGCACCATATAGCATTCCCTAAGGACCTGATGTTTTCTTAATAGATAGAATCGGTCAGAAATTTTCTGCTGAAACAAAGTTTGCTGAAAAATTCCAGTTGGTTGAGTGTGAAATATTTCACTCTAAACAGCTTGGGCTTGATAAAATTTTGCCAATTCCAAGGCATGATTCCAATAGAAACTGTGTTTCTGGCAGGCCTACCAAGTTCTGGGAACTCTGTAAGCTACAGTATGGCCAGCCTGAAGGCAGGAGTCCCAAATGGGTCTGCGTCATGGCTAGGGATGCTGGAAAACTTCAAGGCCCCCCAGTAGAAGAGAGCCTGGATATGCTCCAGACAGAGATGAGCCTGGATTTGTCCCAGCTGGGGAACTCCCTAAAGCTACTAGAATTAGTTACAGGATGTGGAGAGTCTGTAAATTTGAAACTTAGAAAATTTGCACTATGGATTATAACAAAAATAATAGTAAGATTCCTCCTTTCCAAATACTTCTATTGATAGGTGTGTTATAAAAAACTAGGAGCACAGAGTCTGACCTTACTAGCTAAATCTTCATTAGTCTTTACTGAGGAGAGGACTAGGCTCTAAACACTGTAAAACTAAATCATCACAGTTCAAAACATGGCCCGTGGGTCACATCAGGCAGAGAAATTTCTTCCATCTGATCCAATCACTGGTCCCAGGGATGGAGGAGTGGGTGTTCAGACAGCTAATACAGATATATCAGCCAAACAACTTCTGACCCTGCACATAGTCCTGTGCAGCTGTGGAACCTCTGGGTTCTCTTGAGGTGTGGGAGTGAGACTGGAGAACAGTGGGATCCTTGAGGCCCAGTGTGATCTCCGTCGTTGCTCTTGAACCATTCTGCTCTCAGCCCTCTGTTCCATGGGTGCTTTCAGCTGAAAATGGTGTGCTGTGGTTCACTTTCTTACCTGATGAGTTTCCTGTCCAGGAGCTGAAAGCAAGGTTCTCTAGAAAACAGTAGGGTTTACTATATTTTGAACTAAAATTGTGAGTGTCAGATTGTTTCCATGAGACATCATAGGTTACTGATCTCACTTATGAATGATCCCAGTGTTCCTTTAAAATGTTCAAGTCTCTTTCCAACTAGATGACTTAAAAGTTTGTAACTAAAACTTCAGCTGAACAAGTTTCATATGGCTTTTTGTTCATAAGTGCTATTATTGTTAGTGTTAGTCTCAGTTATAACAATTGCTTTTAAAATACTGTGAATAACACATTGGTTGGATACTTGATATTATTGACAGTTATTCCCCTACCTTGCAGGCACAATTCCTTACTCCATCCTTGTCTTGTCACTGTTTGTGGAGTATGGAACAGGCTGGTTTGTAATTATGATTTCAAGGATTCAACATTGTTTAGAGCAGTGCAGTGAGGTTGGTGGGGATGGATACAGTAAATGGGGATAGTTTCTTGTGTGTTCTTCTGTGTCCTTTGGGTTTTCTGATGATGGGCTAAGAAGCTGCTCTGTGGAACTTCAGCTCTTTATCCTGGATGGAGAGCAGGAATAAGTCTGAAGAAATCACACCCCCCCCATAAGTTTGAAGCAGCCCTTAATCGTTTTATTTCCTAGATAAGCAGTTGGAGGTGGTCCCAGAATTCACTGAAGTCTTGTGAGAGGGCAGGAGGTGACAGATGATTTCAGCATAAATGAATCCAATGGTCCTTTGCAATGAATCAGGCTCAAAAGGAAAAGCTGGAAAAGAGAGGGTTGAGTGCATGTTGGAACTGAGGAAGAAGGAGAGGAGGTATGGGACAATGCACAGAGCTTGAGGAAGGGAATATTGAGGGGATATTGCCTAGGTAGAAAGTAGAAGAGCAGAAGAGATCTTAATGGAATTGATCAGATTCTCAATTATGGAGTGCGATAAAGAACACTATTCCTAAAATGACATCTAGCAATAGTCAGCAGGATCCTGCTAGCTTTTTTTCCCATTGATCATAATCGTAAAAAGAGTGGAAACATCCATTGAGTATTAACTGAGCTGCAGTAAGAGCAAGTTTCTCTTTTCTCTTTACAGGAACAGGAAACCACAAATATTGCCCTTTTAGCCACACCACTTGGTAAGAGCAAGGTCAGAGCAGCTAAGCCTCAACAGATCTCAGAAAGTTTGTTTATGTCTAAAGTTTACAGAATAGGAAATGTCAGCCTTTTGCTTGTTGGCATATCCAGACTTGCTTGTCCACCCACACAGGGACTGTGCATATTCTAGCTCCCACACATTAATGTTTCCTTCCATGATTCCTTAATATCTTTTTTTTTTTTCCCTAGGTTTTGTTCTGCAACACATTTTTTATTTGACTTGGGTTTTTTTGGGTTTGAGTTTGTTTTTCATATTTTGTTTGGGTTTTTTTTTGTTGGTTTTTGCTGGTTTTGTTTTATGATTTTTTCCCCCAGAACTGGTCTAGGCCAAGCCCAGTGTTTCTTAGAAGTGTTCCTTTGGTGAGATATATCTCAAAGTAGCTATCATCCATTCTTCATGATTCTTGTAGGAGAAACGTCCTGTAGTTCTCAACTGCCTCCCAGAAATATGATCTCTCAGTCTCTTTTTTCTTCTGCTACTCAGAAACAGCAAATTAAAGTTTCCAGGACAAGAAAATGGTTTCCTTTTGTAACAGACCAATTCATACAACTGAATAGAGAGAATTTGGAAGTCAACACCAAGAATTTTTTAGTTATGTAAATAGCTATTATATATGATTTTTTCAATGTGTTAATGGATTGTATATTGACCACCTATTTACCTGTTTAAATAGGGAATATTTTAGGTAAGATAAGTGCCCAATTCCAGAAAGGAATTATTTCTGGCAGATCATAGTCTCATGGCCTTAAACTAGTAGCCTGAGACAATATTAATATAGGAAGGATAGGCCTGCAATGCATTCAGCCCAGGATCATAGGTTAATTCAGTCTCAAAAGAGACTCAGGATATTTGTAAGAAGATGGTTTCTTTCTCCCAAATGCATAACAGAATTTGATTCTTCTGTGGTTCTGCAAGTACCTGAGCTGGTTTGTCTTTATACAAAGTGTCAAGTGCAGCCAAGGGACAAGAATCAACAAGCAACCTTCAATACAATCTGTGAAGATATTTAACTCTGAAGGTGGGCAAATACTGGAACAGGAACTTAGAGAAGCTGAAGAATCTTTGTCCTCAGAGATAATCAAAATCTGACTGGGTAAGACCCAGAGTTCCTAGACCTGATTTGATCACGTGGTTAAACTAGAAACCCCTGGAGATTCCTTCCATCCTGCTTAGTTCTGCAATTCTGAGACTTAAAGAAATTTCCTCCTATCCATCAGACTATGCATTTAACATGTACTTAGATGCATACTTAAAAGATGCATAAACAAAAATAACACAAGGTGAAGAATGATGTTGCCAAATTGTAACATGTCAGAGAGCAACACCTCATCAGGAGTAAAAAATACGACTAAAAAATGCTTACACTTAGGGAAAAGGAAAAGAAGTAGTCAACATCTTTGGACTTTCACACACTGTCACTCAGGAAGGTGATTTTTCATCCCTGTTAGCACCTGTTTTTTTTGAGGATGTGTGTGCTCTTCAGTATAGTAAGGAAAATGTTTCTTTTACAATGAAGCAAACAAAACCATAAAGGAGAAAAAATTCACTTTTTCATGAAGTCAGTAGAGCCACTAAATCACTCTGAACATAAAGCAAAAATATAAGGTCAGCATAGAGCAGTAAAACTATTTTGTTTTATCCATTCACCAAAAAGGGTGATGGTAAAATATTTACCAGAGGGATACTTCATGTTGATGAAAGTGGATTATTCAGAAAACAAGGTAACAAAGTAGTTAGAACAAACTTATAGTTTAAACATGAATAGGTCTTCAAGAGTTCTTCACAAATTTAAGAGCCCTACTTGAGATGTTATGCTGGAGGGAGCATTTTGGTCCTATACTAGGAATTAGAAGGTAATTTACCTCTGCTATAAGAGGTGTTAAACTGCAGATTTTTTTTTCCTGTTGTTGCTGTTGTTTTTTTGGTTTTGGTTTGATTTGGTTTGGTTTGGTTTTTTTCCCATGGTCAGTAAAATGATCCAAAAAAAAGACAAGTAGCTCAATATCAGAGCATGAGATGTCTGTGATGTGTCCAGGCCTTAGCCGGTATTTTTGTGAATAATTCTGGTGAAAAAAAAATAAGGTTTCCAATGAAAACTCTATTAAGTTATCTTACAGTACATTATTATATCATGGATATTTTCAAAGTAGAGCAAATTTGGACTTTTTCTGAAAAGGTTAGTGCTAAAAATCAACAGAAATAAAATATTTCAGTTTTAACAGCAAACTTACACTTCTAATAAGGAAGGATTCTTACTACTTCATATATAAAATTCATGTGATATTAAACGCAAATACAGCACACCAAACAAGTTCCATTCTCTTCTACTCTTTGTTTATAAGGTTTCCTTAAATGAAACCCAAAGGGGCCAGAGAACAGCCCTTTAATTGCCAGTGAATTTAACATGTTTAGTACATTTATGCAAAAAAACAATGTGATGGAGAGAAGAGGGAGAAGCCATAACTGTTGCATAAATCTGAGATGAAGCAACGTTTTTGAAGGCAGAGTCTCTGCACTTGCTTAAAAGAGCTTTATACCAGACCCCAATACAAAGAGCTGCCTTCAGGGTGAGCATTTCTGTGGCAGAGTTGGGAGTGTTAAAGAGCAGCACAGCCATGCAGTACTGTGTAGCCTGCTAAAAGCCCATGGAAATACACTAATAACTTCTGGTGTCTGTAGTGCTGAGAAAGTTATGTAAAATGACTCAGAAGGAGCTGAAGAAGCATGAGACCTAGAAACTCTGCTCATGATGGGAAATTGAGGGGATCAGTCTACTGACTCTGCTCAAGAGAAGCTTCAGAAATTACCTAATTTCAATGTTTAAGTGTCCCCCATGCAGAAAATGTTAGCAGCTGCCTCTTCACTGTAAAGAGAAAGATGTGTAACAATGTATTGGGAGTTATCTGAAATCCAGATTTGTTTTATATTTTGAAATTCATGCTATCTATTAGAACTACTTGCTCTAGAGAAGTTAATTTTCCATTATTAGAAAGTTTTAATCAAAATTTGTTACTTTTCTAATATTTACAGTATGGATCAAGCAGAAGATATTGAGTCAGAACATAAATTATTTCATTAAATCTGTTAAATTTCTGGCCAGTGCAGTTTACTTTCCTAGCTCTGCCATATCAGCTTGTCAGACCTGCCTTCATGCAGCCTTAACCGTTTCACCCTCTGTTCAGATTCTAGTCTGTCATCCCCTAAAACTCTTGGTTAGTCAGTTCACAGCTTCCATTCCATGTTTCAGTCTGGCCAGCTTTCATGGTTGACATTTTTCTCCTACAAAACTCCTCTTACTCCTCTGCATTCAGATTAACAAGAACAACTGCTCAGGACTAGAACAGAAGACTGCTGAATCCTATTGTTTAATGGTTTGAATGCTCACTTGAATAAGTTTCACTCACAGTCAGTAACATTTTGTTACTGAGAGAACCACCATTAATGGCTTAGGTCATAACTAGTTCCAAGTATGAAAGACACAGGCAAGTTTTCAGGGAAAAGAGTATTTAATCACATGGATGCAAACTGCATTAAGCCATTTATTCTCATATAAAGGGCATATCCTGGATGATTTTATTTATTATTAGAGCAGCAACTGATGATCAGGGAAGGGAGGAAACTCTGCTCCATATTTACTTCTACAGTCCTGGATACAATAAATCCCATTCTGTGGCAGTCCAGAAATGCACTTTTGGGGAAAACCTGTGATGGTGCCTACACTCTTCTGGAAAATGTTTCATCAAAATTCTCTTCAGAGAATGAGTGAATTGCATCTTTCCAAAGGCAGTGCCAGGATGTTGACCAATAAAATGTTTTCTTACGCGTCCTGAAAGCTGAGCCCTGTCCAAACGCTGCTGCCTACAAGAAGGGTATTTTCTGATGTAATGCATTTTAGAAAAGTTCACCAAGACTCAACAAGTTTTTCTTAAATTCCCTTCAAAATTCTTTCCAAAAGAGGACAGAAGACACCCAGTTTGGAGATCTTCTCACCCAACTTGGTGTGCAAAAGGTTAAAAATCAGTGCTATCAACCAAGCAAATAATAAAACAGTTCAATAGGCAAGCTAAAAAAGATGAGCTCCACTCTATTTAATATGAAGTAGATGACACATAGTGATTTAAAATTTTTGGATTTGGATTAGTTTACTAAGGTGATTTAAAACTGGCTTCAGAGTGAGTGCAGAAATAACTGGCTTGTGTTGCAGGCACTCTCAAAGCCCAGAGTAGCTGGGCTAGGCCTTCTCACTTCCCTTTGGAGAATGAGAAACTTGTCCCTCCAGAAGACAGTTTCAGGTTTCCATCTAGAAATTAACTTTAGGCGCTCTGTATTACCCCAAGAGGAACACACCACTCTACCATCTAAAGACTCCCTTGCTTAGGTTCAGGCAGACATTTATGAATATCCTGTTCCCAAATCCCTGTTCAACAGTCCTGTCCAGCAGGAATGTTTGCTACTTCTATACCTTCCCCAGCATGTCTATTGCCTTATGCTCCATAAAAGGGCGCATGAAGGACAGAGATTTACAGGATTTAATTTTTATGGTCTTTTGCAGATTTTAGCAGAGATTTTTCAAATTGTGTGTTGTTTGTTCTTTATTAATGGCATGTTTTGCTTTTCTTTTTATTTCTTTTAATTAGGGGTATTTTTCTGAGGCTGATGGTGTGTGAAATGACATCCCATCCTGCACCATCAGCCCATAAATAATTCACATCTACTCTGTCTGTCTCACAGTAAGTCTAGTTACAAGAATCAGGGCTTTCAAAAGATTATTAATATCTGTGCTTTTATTTTCTGTTTTTCTATTAGTTTTTTGTTTGTTTGTTTGTTTGTTTGTTTTCTAGATAAAGTTATTTTCCCTTTAATAAGACATATAGGACATAGATTTTACTCTAATTGCTTAGGCATCAACATAAGATAAAGGGCTAATTAAGAAGCGTTAATGTACCCTACAGCATTTCAAAGGGTGATGTGAGTTTCATTTCATTACTTCTCTTATTAAGTCCTATAAGTTCCTGTCATGTCCTGTGTCCCACAATAGGTGTCAGTGAAAGAAATATCACCTCTTACAGTCTCACAAAGACTGATGTCTAACTTGAACCATAACCATGAGCTCGGAAATGCACCCTCATTAACAACTTTTTATAACCCACATTTTAGTAAATCCCATGCACATCAGTTGAAAAAAAAAATATTTTGTAGGTAAGACAACAAACTAAGAAAATTAAAATTATTTCCATCAATTGCCCTTACAATTGCTTCCTTTATACCTGAAATCCTCAGACAAATCTTGCTTCCTCTCTTACAGTCTCTGGCAGTGTATGGCAAACATATTCAAGTAGGATCTAGGAATGACATTATTACATTATACATATATATATGTTTATATATGCTTATATATTACTTATATTATTTCTTATATTATAAATATTACTTATATTACTGTAGCTAGAGACAAAAACACTAAAAATTATTTAGCTGTATCACAACTCTAATTACTAAGCTGTAGAATTGCACAGTGATTTTACCCCTTCAAGTTTTTGGTGTTTTTTTTTAAAGTATGTTAGGACCTCAGAAAGTCAGTAAAAACAAATCATTAGTCAGCTGCCTCAAACTATCCTATTCATCTTTAGACAGTCTAATTTCATCCCTGGTAAGCTTGGAGAAGCTGAGCTGCTGGTTACCAGGGGGTTAGCTGGTGTTAGGGCCCTACTGCAGCTCTGCTTTGCTCTTTACAAATACCACAAGGTATTGACAATTCAGATCTTTTTATTTTTTTCCTTTTTAAACACTGCACTCAGTTTTGTCCAGTGTCTTTGTTCATTATTCATGGCTAATGAAGTGTTTGCTCAAGCTGTGTCCCAGTCATCCTCCAGTCTCAGCACATATCCTCACCATTGGACTTGAGCTTATCCCTAAATGCACTGAACCCTCTCACAGACAGCTTTTACACAGGATGATTTCTGTCACTGCTTACCAAACCATTTTTATGTCTCTTGTCCATTTTGTTAAACAGTGTGACTCACACAAAAGAAAATAAGTACACAGTTTCAAATATAGGCAGAATAACATTAATGTGATAATTTACCTTAGAGCCAGATGGATGCACTTTTAATCATGACTGTTTGCCAGTGATGGCAAATATTGCACTGTGGAAAATGAAGTATTGTATCTTAATAATTTGGCAGGCATGGAACTGAATCTGACCATGGACCTGACCATGCCTGAGAAATATAAGAAGTTCTTGACCTGTGGGACTCTGCACAGCGGCTCCCCAGGCCCTGCAATATCTGATTGAGGGCAATAATCTTTCTTAAAGGGGGGCAGCTGAACTGACATTGTTTTGCAGACTTGAAATCATAATCAGCTTTTGCTTCAGTTCAGAGTTAGTCAGAGGTAACTTTTATTAAACTTATTTTTATTGATAAGAGGAAATGTTAAATTCTGGTGAAAAAATAGCAGCATGAGGCACTCACAAGCAAACTTTGCTATGTATGACTTAAGGCTATATATATCTTTGATATATATAGATATTTGATATTCATTGCAAGGTTGAAATTGAGATGTCAGAGGGCTCACAAAAAGGAGTAAGTCCAGAAACTATCCTCCTCTTCTGCAGTGTTCATAAATGAAAGAGGCTGCATGATATGCACGTCAGGGTGAGAATTAGTCTGCGATTTTCAGTGACACATAGATCTTTGATAATGAGTAAGATTTACCTGTAAAATAAAACTGGACAAACTAAAGGCAAATAACAGGAATAAACACAATCTGTTCTGTGTTCCTACCAATGATGATGTGTGAAATGTGGCTTTGAATATATTTGAACTATGCAGACTGATTTCTAGTTAATGTGAAATTGTTTTTGTGTGACTTGTGAAGAATATATACAAAAAAATAATAAATCTAGTTTGTCTTAAAGTTTTAATTGCATTACAGAATCACAGAATCACAGAATCACCAGGTTGGAAGAGACTTTCAAGATCATCGAGTCCAACCTCTGTCCCAACACCTCAACTAAACTAAACCATGGCACTGAGTGCCACATCCAATCTTTTTTTAAACACTTCCAGGGATGGTGATTCTACCACCTCCCTGAGTAGACCATTCCAATATTTTGTCACTCTTTCTGGAAAAAATTTTCTCCTGATATCCAACCTATATTTCCCTTGGGGCAACTTAAGACTGTGTCCACTTGTTCTGTCAGTTGCTGCCCGGAAAAAGAGACCAACCCCCACCTCACTACAACCACCTTTCAAGAAGTTGTAGACAGTGATAAGGTCATCTCTGAGTAAACCTGCGCTACTCCATCTTTTTGACCAGACTTCTTTACACTGTAATTTCATTAAAGACGCTATGCTACAAGGTGCTAAAATCTTCTGAAAATCCTTTTCTTCCTTCAGCTGTATTTGCTCCACATTAAACCATGAGTGTTCAGCAACAATCTGATCCCTTTCTTATGAACTGAACTCTCTGCTCAGGTCTGCCAGAATTTACCATCACTCATACAAGCAGTGAAAATTTTGTAGCAACTATAGATCTTCTCAAGTGGTCAAACACATTCACTTATTGAAATTCCAATAGAAAACAGTACATAGACTTGTGTGAGAGAGTCTAATACTAAATTGAATGATGTTTGTGAAATATAACGTACCATTAACTGATGCCACAGTGGTGTTGATGCTTCTTCTGAACTTGAACAATTAATTTTAGATTTAACTTCTTGAGCTAAAGAAATAGCTTTACAAATGGACTGTTTGCATTACATCTGAAGATGCATTATTGCATCCTGTTCATGCTGTTTCTGCTTTTTGTAGAGCAATTTTAAGTACTTATATATAAAGTTGTTCCCTGAGTAAATTAGATTAATTTACTGCTTGTGAAAATTCAGTCCAGTGCTGAGTAAGATTATATTTTTTCAGATATTTTTAAAGAATCTGTACTGCTCTGTGGAAAATACTTTCCCCTTTCTAATTTTTTCATAAATAGGAATCGTTGTGCCCAGGAAGGATTCTCTCTGTAGGGAAAAATTACACAAGCAGTCAGGACTCCAGAACACTCCAAGGAGTTGTCAGCCTTTGCAATCTTACCATGGTGCTCTGGCTTTTTAGCAGTGGAATCTGTTTGGGAAAAAAAAAATGTCATTGTACTCTGGAAATGGCCATCTCAGACTGCTACCAGTAACTGCTTCTCAGATCTCTCCTGAAATGCCATCTTTGCTGCCCCTTTAACTCCTAATGCAGTTACAGCTTCCATGACACAAACTGACCCAATGACAGAAGGAGCTAAGAGCAGTGGCAAAAATCTGAGTGCCACAGCCTTTCATCCCTTGTCTCCTGGTTCAGGAGCTCAGGACCAGCTTTCCTCTGTCAAAGGCCTTGACTGTTTTCCAACCCTGTCATTCAGGTGATCCTTATCTACATTGAAAAAGACTGGAAAAACTTTTCCACTTTTTTTATATCCTTTGATAAATCCCTCCAGAAATGCACTATGTGCATGCTGTTATACATTTTTCGAAGAACAATCAATGTGAAGTCAATGTGATTCCAGTAGGCAAAACCCAATACCAGTAAACAGAGTGGGGACCAAAGCAAAAAGTAAAGGAAAAGAAAAGAGAAATAACTAAATAACTCACAACACTAGTATGTTGTTATATACATCTATATAAAATATACGTGCAATTAAAACATACATACTGCAATGAAAATTCACTCATTAACTATTTGTTAATTAAAAATCTATGTTGAATCTGAAGTGAGCAATAATTCTCTACCACAGACCAAGACTAAGCTCAATAGTGAGTCTAGTCTCTATTGTTTTCCATTCCAGAGAGGAATCATTGTCATCACTGCTATGGCAATTAATGTCTAGTTAAAACACATACCTCTCACCGAGAGTCCTGTCCCTACTGCATCAAGGCAGAGCAAACATTCCCTTTCAGGATGAGTATTCAGCCCCACCAACCTGTCTGCCAAAGTATGGAAACTTCACTCAAACCTATTAACTCTAAAGGCAGCCACACAGATGTTTGCACATTGAAGAGGGTATTATTTGAAGGAGCGAGGGTGCTGCCACCCCAGTCTTTGAATTCTCCACAGAGAAGGAAACATCACCTGGAGCAGGAAATGATCCAGGGACAAGCAACCAAAGAGAAAAGGGTGGGTGGAAAGAAAGCAGGAGGAAAACTACTGAAGGAAGAATTCTGTCATGTTCTTGCCAGCTGCTTTTTCTTTTTGTTGAAATGCAGGTTTGTCTCTGTTCGTGCTCGTGCTTGGGGGGGTGGGTCCGTGTGTGAGTAGGAATCTCAATCTGCTGTGTTTGCCCCACAGAAGGTGGGAGTCAGCCCATGAAGCTCAGCAACTCCCAAAACCATATGGGAGGCTTGGGAAAAGACGTGAGAAAAGTATGTGGGGGCTCAACCTGAACAGGAGGTTGAGCAGTGGTATATCTATTGCAGCACAGCAGCATGCATATCACGAGTCTTTATCCAATGTGCCAGAAGGCTTTTTCAGTCAGGATTACACCATCAAAGCATCTCAGTATCACTCAGTAGTGTTGATTTTGAAAAAAAAAATTGTGAAAATAAAACATCTGCCAGAGCAGCACATATATTATTACAAAAAAAAGAAGGAGAAAAACAACAACAACTTGCATTGCATGAAAATCTGGCCATGAAGTCAAAGTCTAGTTCAAATCACTCAGGAGACGATCTCTGGAATAAGGCCATCTCAGAGTTCCTAGGCAAAATGGATGTCACTAATTTCTGCTATAGCAATAATAAAGTTTGTGGCTGCATCAGCCATGTTGCCTTTCAGGACCTTTTCCTTCACCAAAAGCTTTATTTAATTATAAACCTTAAATATCCATTGTGCCTCATGACAAAATGCAAACTATTGTTTCCTGATTCTTATGCATCTTAAGAAGAGTATCTGCAGTGGATATAGCCATATGTTTAAAGTTTATATGGCAATAAAAGAGTCTCATTTCCATCATAATACCAAATGTAAATGAAGGCTGTGAAGGACTGCACAAAGGCCAGAGAAACAGCCTCAAGACCAGGTCACTCTGTTCCCCATTACATAATAAACCTTCCAGCCTGCAGAGAAACGCCTGCCAGCTGTGGGGAGCCCTTGCAAGGGGCTCCAAGCCAGAACCATGCACTGAAGTGGGGCTGGTCTGAGAGCACAACCCAACCCACAGCTCCAACAAAAAAAAAACCAACAAACTGAACATTTCCCACGCTGCTTTTGCACAGCTTGTGTGGCCTGTAATGAGCACAATGACTGGGTGCAGTGCTAGCACTGGAATCACCACATGTACTAAGAGCAGACTGCATTTGAAAAGACAAATGCTAGCTTTGGACCACTCAGAAGGTTAATAATGATCATTCAAGACACATTTATTTTTAATTGAAATCCTTGTATACTTTCTGATATTTTAACCTTCCTCAATTAATCTCTCTGTCATACTTCTAACATACTTTTTTTTTTTTCTGTCCCAATCATTTAATTCTCAGATGTTAATCCATATAGCATCTACTCCACTTTCTCTGGAACTTATTTTCTTGTCTGGGATCTGGAAAACCAATTGAGATAAACTGAATAATTTCTTAGGACTAACAAATTAAAGAGAAAGACTCTTAACAAGACATGGTGTATAAAGTAACTATGAATGTAATTCCTACTGCCCTGAGTCAGATTTTAGTCACCATATGCCCATGTTATTCAGATATGACTTCTTTTTCTCCTAAAAGCTCTGTCCAGATATTCTTAGATATTGAATGTCTAGAATTTCATGAAGGTAGCAGCCCAAGGAAGCAACAACTGTAGCAACACATCTCCATTTCTTCCCTCCTGTACCTAGGCTGACCCACTCTGTAGCATATGGGGAGCTGCTCAGACATATCTGCATAGAATTGTTGCTATCCAACTTCTTTTCAAAAGTTAATGCAACCTGATTTGGAATTTGCTGGAGTTCTACACACATGGATATTATCTAAAAATCAGCAGATTAGGTCTGCTTCCCTGACAGAGTCCATTTCAGATCAAGCTGACAATCACACATAAGGGTATCACTGGATTTGATTACACATGGACATATTGAAAGGTAGAACTTTGCCTATGTGCAAATTTGAAAGAGCATCACCAAAAGGAATTTGCTCTCAGTGACAAGACTGACATTTGGCTTACAGTAGGAATCTGGGAGGCTGCTTTGTGCTATGAACCAACACCAGGTATGTAGTTAGGTGTTTCTGAAACTGCTGCATTTAGCACCAGGACAGCTTCAGTGCCCCCCTTTCTAATGCACTGCCCAAGCCATCACTGGTGTCGTCTGGTGATAGCCTGTGCTAGGAAATAAAATATGCAGGAATACTATCTGCTTCAAGACCTGCCAGAAGTTTGTTGCAATACCATCTGGGCTGTTTTTATTTATCCAGCTGTGGTTTCTTTGGGTTTTGCATTTTTAATTAACACAGTTATGAAAAAGGGGCAACTTTTGTTTAACCTCTTCAGCACTGCCTCATGTAGGTGAGGCAAATACAATTCAGGACAAAGGCCCAAAATTTCAAGGAATCATCATTTGAGCTGGTTTTACCTTCAAAAAGTTATCATTGGTTGTTATCCCACAGTCTGTGATGAATTCTGAAACCGGGTAATGACTTATTTCCAATTGGAAAAAGACATACACAGGTGGTGAATGGAAGGTTGTAGAAATCAAGACTCAGTTATCCTATTATTAAGTTACTATCTCCAGTTTTCCCTCTCCTTTTTTCCTCTCCTCTCTTCTCAGGTCTAGGAACACATTATAAAGAGTTTGACCTCACCAGTAAGCACACTATTGTGCCTGTGCCTGCTTAAATGTTCACTGCTGCTTTAAAAACACTATGAACAGAGATTTGACAATCACATCCATTTAGACAGGCAACAGTGGGCTAGCACACGCAAATGGAACCCTGCTGACATCAGTTACAGCAGGAAAAGACAGTGATCTTGGCAATCCCTGTCCATGGGCTTAACTTGATGAGAAGATGACTCCAAATGGGTTTAAAATTTAAGCATGAGAGTGCCTGAATGAATAAAACCTAGTGCTTTGATCATTTGCATTGCAGGGTTTTAAAAAGATTCTGGCTGAATTTTTCCTTTCCATAACTTAAAGGGAGAAAATACAACTTTCTGTTACTATTTTTCATGTTTTTTGTGGTGCAGTTTTTGTGCTTGTTTCAATCTTTTCTTTCAACATGATCAGTGTGATTGTTTCCTTTAGTACCTCACACAATCCCACCCAACTGCCTGATCAGAAGTCTTCTACTGACTTAATCCCACATGAATGTCTGAGGCATTCTGGGCATATCAAATGGGACTCACAGGTATATTTAGAAACAAAAATTTCCCTACACAAGTAAAACACACAGCTTTGCTTCCCTTTTTAAAGCCTGATCACCCTCAGACAAGTGGTGCATGTCAGGAAGGAAAATGGCAGTCCATGACTCTAATTTTCTCACACATATATTGAAATATAAAAATTTTAAAAAATCAAGCCCTTACTGTCACAAACAGTGAAATTAAACAGGAATGTCATGCTCCATTAAGATTATCATACTTCTCAATGCAGAAGATAACCCAAATAATATAGACAGCAACTCTAAGGTCTGTGCCTGTGGTGGGTTGACCCTGACTGGGTGCCAGATGTCCTCTAAAGCCACTCTGTCACTGTCCTACTCAGCTGGGCAGAGGAGAGAAAGTATAATGCATGGCTTGTGAGTCAAGATAAGGACAGGGAGAGATCACTCACCAGTGACCATCATGGGAAAAACAGATTCCACTGGGGAAATCAATTTAATCAATTACCAATAAAATCAGAATACGGTAAAGCTTTAAACAAAAATCTTAAAAACATCTTTCTTCCCACTCCTCCTTCTTCCTGAGCTGAACTTTACTCCTAATTTTCTGTACTTCCTCCCTGCCAGTGGTGCAGGGATTTGGGAAATGGAGCCTGCAGTCAGTTAATTACAAATTGTCTCTGTCACTGCTTCCTCCTCAGGGGCAGGACTCCTCACACTCTTCCACTGCCCCATTGTGGGGTCCCTCCCCCAGAAAACAGTTCTCCACAAACTTCTCCAACATCAGTACTTCACAAAGGCTGCAGTTCATCAACTGCTGCAGGGTGGGCTATGTGAACTGTCTAGAGAATGCATCAGCTTCCAGAATCCAATCTGGGTAGAAACTTCTGCCCCTGACTGAGTATATGATACAGGGAATTGCAGATCACAGTAATACACATGACATTTGAAGCACTGGCATCTAAATGATGCTGAGAGTTGTGTGATTTGGCCGCTCCACCATTTTGCAACTGCTGAAAGGAAAACTGGATGTTCTTCTCATAGCTCCATACTTTGTGCCATGAGTCATGCCAGGAGAAGAGTAGATGCTCCCACTGATGATCATTTCTTTTCCATCTTGCCCAGCAGTGCTCTTCACAGCACCCTGCTGTATCTGGAATAATGTTCATGAGCCAACTCAAGGGAAAACTTTAGCCAAACAGAAGAAAGTCATATCTATTGCAGTTAACACATCTGCAAACACGTTTGGAGAAAGGCCTGGAGAATATGAATGCAATCTGCTCATTTTAGGTGCCTAAATTTTAAGCTTAAATTTCAGGCACTGTCTGAAACAGCTCTAAAGTAAGAGTTTCAATTCCCTATGCAGATGCATAAGGGCTCTTCAAGGTTTCCAAAAAGAAGACTTTTCCGATGATTTTCAGATCGGATCTTGCTCTTAGTGTTCCTTCAAACCTCAGATAAAGACTAATGCTCAAATTCCCATGTCAAAGGTTTAAGGAGTCAAAAACCGAGTGTTAGTAAGATAGAGACCCTAAGAACATCAAAATTTCCAGGCGACTACTAGCACTACCTAAAATAATATGAAAATGAACCGTAAGTTGTAGAGAAGTGTGGCCTCAGACATTGCTGTCCTGGAGCAGCGTGACTTCAATCCACTCTTTGCACATCCTCAATAGGCATGGAGTTAAATGTATGGATTCTCAAGGAAGGAAAACTCATAGAAATCTTGGAATTATTTCTTCACTCTCTTTTGGGAGTGACAATTTGAATTCTCAGGAACTATTTTTTAATATTCCTGAGGTTTTACAGCACTGAAAATGCAGAGTAGACATCACTAGACAGAGAATTCAGTTATCAGCACTTCTTTCTTTTTGTTCATCTTAACATTGTCTTAAATGTAGGCTTAAATCATTTCATTGCTAACTGTGAATAACACTGCTAGTCTGAGAAACCGCAAGTTTATATGAATGCATGTCTGTACAATCCAAATTTCAGGAATTAATTTTCTGAGTGTCTCAAATCTTGTAAAATGTTTTGCAGTAAATTTATTCTACTACATCTAATAAGGCTTTTTTTTTCTGCACTATCATTACATTTCTTCAAAGCATTTCCAATAAGAACACTCCAAATTATGTCCCCTCAGCTAGTTCATCTGTTCAGTCAATAAGCAACATTTTATTGCTTTTATGAATTAAGCCCACTTTACATCCAATCACTTTGCAAACATCTGTAGCCGAATCAGTCTAGGGAGCTTTTGAAAAATCAATCAGCAGGGAACAGCTTTCACTTTTTCTTTTTCTTTTTTTTTTTTTAATTTTAATAAAGTGTTTACACATGTTTGCTCCATATGAAATAGGAAAAGCACTAAGCTTGGTTGTTATATCTGTGAAGCTTACCTCATATACGTAGATTTTTTCTACAAAGGAGACATGATGAGAGCCTTAAAATGATAAAGTATTGATAATTTGTGTCCTAGCTATGAGCAGTTAAACCAGAGGTATTATAGCAGCTCAGGAGTAAGTGTTAGGGACCATAATGAAATTTCTAAGTTGCAGAGCAAGGCTGCAGTATTTAAAATCTCTTTCCTCTACTGTGTTGTGTTTGTTAGGAAACCATAAAGAAAGAAAGAAAAAAAAAGTTTTGAAAGAACCTAAAAGACAATTAGAAAATATTGAGGCTTCATTATTTTTCATTTGAAAATTGCTAATTCATTCATTTCAAACTTCTCCAAATAGTGTGATATGAAGTTCTGGTGAGAATAAAATTGTTGCTTAAAATTGGAAATAATTCTACCCCAGATTAACCCAAAGGTTAGGACAATCACCTCAAATTAACAAAAAAAAAACCCCAATCAAAATTGATTTTCATTTAACCTAAGGACCTGAACCCATTTCTTACTTGCACCTAAAATTCTGGAAATCTCCAAGGTTAAATGGAGGTTTTTTAACTTTGAAAGGGCTCAGTTTCATTAGATTATACAATTTTAAGGTTTTGGATACTTTTTTGATATGGGAAAATACTTTTTTTCCCCAGCTATCCTTGGAATCGAGACACAGTAGTACCTTCTAGCTTGATAATTTCTAAGCCAAGCTGATTTCAGTGTGTCATTCTCTTAAAAAGAGATAATTCCCTTCATTCTACACCTTTGTATTTTCTGTAAGTGAGCTGGAAATAGTTTAGGCTTGTTTGCTATATTTTTTTACAATGCTGTACAAATTAATAACAGTAAGCTGCGCCCATCTGGTGTTTCCTCTGCTTGATGTGGGAGTGAAGAGGGACATATTTCTGTCTGAATAACCTTGGAAGAAAAGCATATCAATTATGAAGAACCAGAGCAAACTGTGAAAAACTGAAGCAAAACTCTGGAGTGGTGACTTTTAAAAGTTTACCAATTTATGCAAAGTTAATTATATTCACCTAAGGTGATTATCTCAATGGCCAGAATACTTCCTGATATCAGTTATTGCTCCCTTACTGAATCCAATATGGAGAATTGTTGTGAGGTTGAAGGTATTGGGAACCAGGTTCTTAGTTTTCTAAAACAACTGTCAAATTATTGTTTTAGTATCTAAATACATATTCCTTGAAAATGTAATCTGTTTCATAAATTGAGTAAATTTGCATATAAAATACTTAATTTTACATTTTGAAGCTTAGCAAAGGGCAGGTCTAATATTTCACCTTGTTATGAATGTTACTTTTGATATCATGTTAGGAGAATTCACTTGAAAAGTTATAAGTCTTTTATACCTTGAAGAGATTTTTACACACTTATGAAAGAAACCAGTGTTACTTCTGCTGGGTATTTTTGGCTGCTTTTTGCTCTGGTGAAGGTGTGAAAACTGACACTGCAAGAAGGTGGTGTATTTCTGCTGCCCAGCAGCAGAACTGTTTTATGCAGAACTGCTCTGGCCCAGTCCTTGAAACCACTTGAAGTCATTTGGGAGAAGCAACAAAGATCCTCCCCTGAAATTCAAGCCCTGTTTGGCACCAGTCAGCCTGTGCAGGAATGGTCTGGAGTCAAACTCTCTTGGAGAAACTGCCAGGAATTGTGTTCTGGAGCCAGCAGAAGGGAGTGACCATGCAGGCTGCATCCACTGGTGGTGGAAATGTCCCTGTTCTACAGGACAGCACCGTGGCAGCTTCACCCCTCATCTCTCCTCACCACCTCAGGACACGTGGGACCACTTCCTGCAGGACTTCTATGCACTGACTCCTTGTTTTCACACTGCAGGAAGGGCTGGTAAAATGAAACATCTTGATGCTACTCAGTCTTCTTAAGTTTGTGTAGGTTTCTTCCTTACTCTGCTTGGTTGCTTTTGCTAGGTGGTTTTGCTTTTGTTCTCTTAATTTTTTCTTTTGCTCTGTGATCCATGGGAATAACCTGGCTGTGCAATTAACATGGGTGACCGATCTATTTGGACGCATTTGGCATGCTAACTATTTTTAAAAATATTCTTACAGGTGTTTAATATACATAATTGGAATTTTATTTGGGAAGGTCATTTGAACATTTTCTCAGAATTGCTTTATTTTTTATTGATGTCATAAGTAATTGTGTTACTTCTGATGTTTGCTTTCCTGGGCACCGTTTCATGTTATTAAATAAAACAAAAACCCAAACAACCACAAAGAAAACAAAACCAAACAAAAAAAAACCCTCAAAATTAAAATATAATTAATGACTTGATTTTTTAATGTATGTTTTTTTTTCCCTGGCTTTTTCTTAGCATTTCTTTTTTTAAAAAAGGAAGGAAATTGAATTAAAAATGTCACTAATATATTTTTCTCTCAAATGGAAATTTTAGATTATTGTTTGGTGTTTATCTAGAGCTGGACATTACATGCTTGCAACTGGTTTATTAAGAGTTTCATTAAACTTCATCTGGGAGCTCCAGAACAAAGAATAGGAGACTTTAAAATGAAATGCTTAGGACCAAATTCAGTAAGCCTGCTTTATTTACTCAGCATGCGTGCTGAGGGCACTCTAAGCTTCAGTGCCGACTTTGGGAGAATCAGGGTACTTATATGAGAAAGTACTCACAGTGTCAGTGATGACTGATTTGGGGAGAATGGTTACAAAAATCATAGCATTTCTGCCAGTCACTTGGAAAGTCTCTATTCCTAAAGAGGTTAAACAGATACAGTTGATTTAGCAATCACCACCACTGAAGATATAGAAAACTTCAGTGAGGAGGCTGTAGGCAGTAAAGAAAGAAAACTCCTGAATCAGCTCAGCTGTCGATGTAATGGAAGTACTTTATGTTAGCAGAAAGTCTGCCTAGGAGGCTCCTGCTCAGATTTCTCCCATCCTTTCCCTGAATTCCCATCCCACTTCCTTCTCTTCCTTTCTCCTTTTCCAGCTGGTCCCCACCATCCCCCAGCTGTGCTGAATCATATGGAGGTTGGTGTTCTCACAGAAGCAGTGAAAAGCTCCAGCAGAGACAAAGTGAAACACTCAAAGTGAGGAAGACCCTCACATGTCCTGTTGGAGCAGTTCTGCAGTGAGGTTCCTCACAAGGCCAGTGTCTTTGCAGCCCTTTTTACCAGAAGTTTTGTCATGTTAGTTTTGGCCTTTGCCCAGCCACAGTGTAACCCTAGTGCACAGTGCATTTTCACCCCTGGGAGCTTAAGTCTGTGGTGGGAAATATACATGAAAATCAACATCATGAGCACTTAAAAGTGGTGCCTCCTGACACATCATGGGGCTTTTTTTAAGGCTGTCTCGTGAACTAAAGGGCAACAAAGACACCTTGATTGAGGTCACCTGAGTAGTCACATACACCAGACTGCTGTCACCAGGCACTGCCTTTCAAGGCAGCTTTCCTGCAGATGTGGTATTTAGACCTTTGCCAAGGGACTTTCTGCTATCTCTTTAGATCTGATCTCTGTGTGTAGTTTAAGTGAACTGCAGCTGGGGTGATTGCTGCACTTAATTCAGGGACAACAGCAACCATAACATAACAGCTGCCGCATCTGGCAGTTTACAGGCACAACCACACCCAGGACTGAACCACTGCAAACTTCTAAATTTGGGGGGTTTGTTGCTTTGCAGATCAGACTACAGAAGTGCAGACAGGCTCATGCCTATGGCTTCCCTGATGAGTTGCATTTTCTTGGCAGGTTTCAGCGCTGATCCAGGTTTAGGCCCTACCTAATGAGCAAAGTTCAGCCTTTTTTTTTCAGCTGCATCCTCTGCTCTCAGAGTGATTAGTTTTGCCCTCCCAGTTGTGTTTTAACAGCCTCTAAAACTTATACTTCTAGCATAGTCAGCAAAAACAGCATTGGGATTCAGAATCTCACAGACAAACTGTCAAAAATGAAACCAACTGTTCATTAACATTTTTAACTGCAAAGAAACGGTCTGGGGATCTATACAGTTGGTTTTCCCATTAAACTGATAGCATAAGAAGCATAACTATCAGCTATGCATTTCTACCTTTAACTTAGCCCAGTAATGTGAGAAAATGCATTTTTTTAGTATATCTAATAATCATTATGAAGTGCTAATTGCCAGATTTGAAAACACTTCCAGCCTACATAATTTCATTGTTTACAATATTAGATACAAAAGCAAAGAGAATTGTTTGCAACACCCCTTGGACAAAGACCAGAATGTAGATTTGCATTAATGCTCCAGTAAACAAATGATCATCAAGGAAAGATTAAAACACAGAGGTGGTTTCCATTCTTCCTCCCCTCTACTTTCAGCTTTGCTTCTCCTGTCATTACAAGTATCTCAGCTGCATTTTCAAATGTTTGATTATCATGTAAGCATACTCTACAAAATGGTACATAATAGCATCATAACCCATATGGTCCCTACCATGACAGAACAAAAGCATTTCTTGTGTTTAGTTGTAGGAACTAAATAGGAACTGTTCATTCAAATCTCCAACTTCCCCAAAATGAAACACAGAAAGTAGGTGTGAGCTACAATGTTCTATGCAATCCAATGCAAATGTATGCAAATTTCTTCATATTAGAATCATTGTCTAGTTGTCATCCTCACATGGGGCACATCAAAGCCATATGACCTGATTTTGCACCTGCTGTTTAATTAAATTTACAAGGCAGACACTCTCTCTACTCCCGGTGATATACAAATCCATTTTTACTACCACAGCTTCTAATTTACAAGGTAGTCGACTGCTGCGTTTCACTGTCAATAGCTGCCCAACTGCTCTTTGTTAAAGTGAAGATTAAAAACTGAAAACTGGCCACCATTTGAGTGTATGAATTAAAAGAAATATTAAATGTGATTTCCCTCTTCACCTTTTTAAAAAATCAGGCTAAAGGAAAACTACAGTAGGAGCACTTGATGCTGATTATAACACTTGATTTTTTCATTCCCCCTGCTGCGAAGAGGCCGAGACACAACACTTTTGTCAAGTTATCAATAGTTTTTTTCTGTTTTGCTGAAGCCATATGTTGAAATGTAGCAATGTACTAGTGCTAGTAGCAATGATATTAACAAAGCTGTCTCTTTTCCTGGATGATCATGCAAAGTTTTCAGTATTTATGCTATTGAATTCACGTCTTGCTTGGAAATGATTTTGCTGATCTTAATTTGATTTTTCCCCCAAAAAACAAAACCTGTTACTTTTTACTGCTTCCAGTGTGCAGCCAATAAGGCTACAGTAAGTCAGTAAGTCAGAATGCTCAGTACTATGAAACAGTTCTCTCTCTTTTAGACCAACTCATTGGCTGTTGCTGTGCTATAGCTGACTTCATTAATGCCAAAATATTATTAGTCATATTATTTAAGTGTGTGGAGAGCAGAAATTTTAAGTTACCAAAATGCACTAATTAATCTCTTTTTCACATATAAATCATAGAAGCATGGAGTGGTTTGGGTTGGAAGGGATCTTTAAAGGTCATCTAGTTCCAACCTCCCTGCCATGGCACGGACATCTTCCACTGGACCAGGTTTCTCAAAGCCTCACCCAACCTGGCCTGGAACACTTCCAGAGACGGAGCAGTCACAGCTTCTTAGGCAACATGTTCAAGTCCCTAAACACCCTTAGATTAAAAAAGTTTTTTTTTATATCTATTCTAAATCTACTTTCTTTTATTTTAAAACTCTTGCCCCTTGTCCTGTAGCTACAGGCCTCATAAGCCCCCTTTAAATATTGAAAGGCTGCAGTCTCCCCAGAGCCTTCATTTCCTCTTGCTAAGAAAGCATACTTGAGTTTAATTAATAAAAATTGTTAACATTACATTTAACTGAGAGCTCTTGCTAGCAACACAGCAGATAATGGGGGGGAAATCACCCTTTGCTGACTTCCTTTTATAGATAGAACAAGGAAAAGCAACAGTAATTATAATTCCATATTCACAAGCAGTGAGACATTTTCTGCGAGCTACCTTTAACTAAACTACCGCAATTAGATCGTTCTCACCTTGTTTATACTTAATTTAATGACACATTCTGTAGATAGCTCTGGGATAGGTGGGAGAGGACTGGGGACCATGCTTCTCTGAGTCAATTCGTGCTGTTTGTTACAAACTGCAAGGGCAGGGAGACATTTTTGGGGCTGCCTATGGGTGGCAGCACACGTTCACTCAATGACAGCTGTATTTGCTAGAGAAGTTAGAACTAGTCCTCACAAATGAATTAAAAGTGCTTCCCCACACACCCCCCATATTAAAAAAATTAAATATGTGATGCAAATAACTGAGATTATCAGTGTTTTCTGATGCTGCAAAAGTCAAGCTTTGCCATGCTAAGAGGAAAAAAAACTAATGGAAAAATTTCTTAAGACCCTGTCTCAAAGTTTCCTGTCACAGTTATAATATGGAGCAAATTATGCCAAATTCCTGAAGTGTTTCCTGCACTTCCTGGTTTGATGTAGCTGCTGTGCCCCTCAGTGAGTGGCAGCAGCCAGTCCCAGAGCTGGCAGCAGCAATCCGGGTGATCCAGGGTGGTCTCAGGGCTGGGGCTGTGCCTCCTCTGCCTTGCCAGTGTGGGGCCATGAGGAAATGCAGCTTGGTGGCACAGGTAGGAGGTGGCTGGGATGCTTCTGGGAAGTCCCTGACAAGCACCTGCTCTTAAGAGACTACTGTCTCAGCCCTCTTTCCTTTCTTTATTAGGAATGGCTCATGCCTTTTCACCAGCCCTAGCTCCTGGATACTTTTCTTCTCAGATTATGGCATATAAACCATTTCTGAATTTACTCGACAGTTTTCCCCGGACTCCTTGGGTTCTGCATGAGTGCTTTGAGATCCTTTTGAAAAGTTAATTCAGATCAAATGTCACCAACATGTCCAGGACACAGGGAATGTACTTCCAGCACAGCTTTTCACTCCTTAACTTCTCTTTTCTGCCTGAGGGTATCTCTGTGACTATGGAAACTGTTCTTTGTAGGAATGGACTCACTTCAGGTGGGGCTACCACTTCAGGGGGAGCTGCCTCAAATTCAACAGTGGTTCAAAGCCTCAGGAAGGCAAACTTTTCAAATAGCCCTAAAAGTGCACGAAAAAACAAACAAACAACCCTAAATCAGAAATTAAAAGACCACATTTGACTCAACTAAGACTCAGGGGAAGTTAACAGCATAATTTTGCCTGGTGTTTTCTCATCATGTAAATGGTTATAGGCAATGACCCTTTGTCTACCTTGGACATTTTATAATATACATTTTAGACAAGAGGCAATAATTAAAACTTAACTCTTTAAATAAAATACAGCCCTGTTTTAACACAGTCCATTTTAGGTTGCAGTAATACCTTAATTTTCCTGTTGATTCATATTTTAATGAGGAAACTATTATTGCAGTATCTTCATTGTTTAATTAAAATTATAATTAGATATTAAAATGCTAAAGCACAAAAATGAGTTCTTGCTGAAGGGTATCCTCAGGAAAACAAAGACTTATAAGGGTTTTTATGGCTTTGAGAAATTAGATGTGGTCACCAAATTTCATCTGATTTTTTTCAATAATAATTACCTCACCAAGAACAGACTGGGCTGCATAAGGAATTACTGGATTATATTTAGTAGCCTGTATAATGAAAAAGGTCATTCTTGATAATCAGTGTCGAACTTTAGGCCCTAAACTCTATAAATCAAGCAAATCAATGGTAAAAAGCAATTACACTTAGCATTTGCATAGTGTTAAAAAAATAGAGACCACAGAACTAATAAACCTTCCAAGGACCCAATCTAATTCATTTCCTCTCCACTATAACATTAACAGCATTCAATGTTTCATCATTATATATTGTCTAATATTTTAGAGGTAAATAAAGAATAAGATATGAAGATATAAATGCCTCTTCCAGTAAGAATATACAGTAAATAAGAAGCTATAGGTACAAAGAATATAATAAATAAAAATATTGATACAGATAGGGCATGGGAATGGCACTTTACTTTTCTGCCCATGTAGCTCAGTCTCACACTAATATGTGTGTATGTTTTCAAGCAACCCAAGAAACCGGGATGAAACAAACTTCTGGAACATGATGCAAGATCAGACATAACAAGAAAACACAGAAAGCAGTTGTGACTGATGCTGATGGGTACAGCATCAGAAAGTGCAAAACCCAAAGCTGCAAATGAAGAGGACTGGATTCAATCATCCACAAAAGAACCCTATTGGCTCATGTTACTAGAATAGAAAATAGCAAGCAATTTGTTTGGTTACTAACAAAGAGAAGAAAGACTGGAAATTTTCTGTCACATGACATTTTCTGTCACATGTAAGGGAACTCACAGCCTCTTTGCTCTACCTGTACCAGAGAGGAAACACAGCTTTAGAGCTGAGATTCTTGCCCACGTTCAAGTCACTGCACAACTCTGTATTGTAGTGTTTCTTGACAAGTCCCAAGTTTGACCATTATTAGCAATGGAAGTGATTTTATGAATTTGCATTTTAACAAGATTGAAATTTTATTTCAGGCGATTTCTGACTACTGTAATTTGCCATCTTCTAAAAATGAGTATGATAGGTATTATTCCAAGCAAAGACTGGAAAATTATAAATAAGGAAAACTTAGAAAGGGAAACAGTATATGAGCGTTTTGGCATTTTTTATTTTGTGCATGATATGAAAATTTATAAATGGCAGAGTCAGAAAGGCAGATTTTTAAAATATCTTTCCAAGAGCTGATATCGTTTGGGCTCTTGTACATTATCAATATCAATAGGCCACTAGTGTCTATGTTCACTGTGCAATTAAAGGTCTAATCCATGCAGCTCCCCAGATGTAAAAGTCCAGTAAATTGAGTCCAGCATTTTTCCAGCTTTACATCAGTAAGGGGGACATGGCACATATTAGAATTTAAACTGGGTGACAGGACCACAGGTAAGATTTATTATGCAGAAAACATCAGCAGCAAGAATGACATAAAAGACAACAGACACAAAAGAGAAATTTTAATTGCAAAAATATGGCAACAATGTCTTGCAAAGACAACACTACAGTTCATTTCTGGGCTGTACTGAATGGTGAATATGTGATGAATTTGGCACATTATTTTGGGGAAAAACAAACAAAAAATCAAAAAGGTTAGAACTTTTGTCCTCATGCTTTTAAAACAATTAGCTGATTTTTCCTAAGTGCTTACATGGAATTTTAAAAAATAGTGGCCTATCCTTACAAATGCTTCCTTTTGTCCCTCTGAAATATGTAAAACACTTCATTTCAGATAGAACAAACTGTTTCATTTGAAGGAAGAGAACATTGGGAGGAAGAGACTTGTATTAGCCGGGAGAACAAATATTGATGTTATAACCTGGACCAACGCATTTGCATTGTGTTTTAGTTTGATTACCCACATTGTCTTCTCATTAACACCAGCAGCATCTGAATAGCTGAACTGCAATCTGCTCCTCTGTGGGTCATGGAGATCACGGTGACCGGGGCAAGCCGCAGTTAGCGCCAGCACAGCACGACAGGGCAGGGGCAGAGAGGGGAAATCCACACTGCTTCCTCCAAGTGCTTCGGGATAAAAGCCTGCAGGTGCACAGCTGAGGCCACTGCTGACCCTGACTTTGTCCTGACCACTGCACACGGGGTCAAGTTCACCCCTGCAGCAAGGATTACCCATCTCAAGTGTGGCTCAGAGTGTGAGAGGACAGGCTCGCTGGTGAGGAGGTAAAACATCCAGGACAGAGGCTGGAACAAGAGCAGGGAGCAGAGTCAGAGCTGAACCGTAGCCAAAGTGGTCGCTGAAGGGAGCTGCTGGAGTAAGTGCCTGAGAGGGCCCTGCAAGGCACAGAGTTCTTTACAGACTCCATTCTAACTCATATGGAGCAGTCTGGAAAATAATCTCATTTATTTTCTAATAATAGCTTTGGTTTTGAAATGTACCTGAGTTTTGTGTACTTCAGTGGGCTCTGTTCAGCTTTGTGGTGCCTCTCTAATGTCAGGGGGATCTTTATTTTTTGCTGAGTTTTTGAGTGAAAAGGAACAGTACTGGTTGGGGTGGGATATGTGTGTGTATAGGCTGGAGCCAAAATGTTTGTAAGTCATGTAATTCTGGGTGATGGTGCAAATTACAAACATGCAACTATTTCAACAGTTTTTAAGGTTCTTACCTTTTTAAAACAGCATGTTAGAATAGAGTTGTTCACCTGGTTGAAAATTTTTCTCATTTATTCAGTATTGAAAAATGTTGGACCCACTTATGCAAGGCAATGGTAATTGAGATTTCTTGAGGCAGAAATCATCAAGAGGTGAAAAAAGAGTGCCCTCTGACATGCACTCATGGAAGCTGAAATGAGGCTAGAAACACTCATGAAGTATCAGTCAAGACACAAACATTACTGAAGGTTCAAAGTGACAATAGAAGGAACAGCAAATATCTTTAATCAACTTGGTAATAAGAGAAAGCGTGTTTTTCTGAAAACATCAGGATATGTAGCCCTTCAGCCCCCACCCCAAACTCTTTAGAAAGGAAAATTAATTAATTGAGGATGAGATTGTTGGCTAATCAGTTATTTCCAGCATCACACATGCAGGTTACTTTATGTAAAAGGTAACAAAGTCTGGAAAAATCCAGAGACATCAGGTCTGAATCTTCCCGCTTTTACTTACACTCCACAAATTACATAATAAATATACTTTATTTGCCCTTAAAGTTTAATGGACTTTGAGCTTCACACTGCCATGATTTTGGCTTTTATAAATGAAATAAAACCAACTTGCGTTTTATCTTCCATTAGAAGAACTTCTAAACTCAGTTGCAGAAAATGTACAAGAGTTCCCTCAGTCTATCAAAACCCCTGAATACATTCATAACTGTGGTGGAAAATAGAGATTTTGTACAGTGTACAGGATGTTGTAACTCAAAACAGGTTAGCAATTTGATATATCTCTGAATATGTCTGACTGAAAAAATATGTAAGAAAATGACAAGAGAAAGTTATTTTAATATTATATTAAGATCTTCCTCACACTGAGAGTTTTGACACTGGTTTACAAGCTGCCTACCCCAGATGTAAAACAAAGTTTTCAGTCTTCCTCAGCTCAATCTCTTAAATTTTCCCACAGTTGAATATATATGATCTTTTATGCAAATAGATATGTATCTTGACTATGTTTTACATTTGCCCTTGCAAATGGGCATATTTGAGTTTAAATATGATAATTTCTTTCTAAAGAAAATATGGTATATACAGATAATGAAACTGAATAATGTGCCCATTCTATTTCTAACTTTTAGGATTCAATACATGTGCAAATTAGAGACCACTTGAGGAGAAACATTTGCAATATTTTAATTAATTTGATAGATTAAAACACAAGAATCATGGGGCATGTCTAGAAAAGTTAAATGCTCTCTCCAGCACTGCAAGTTTCTAACAGATTTTTATGCCCATAAATAAAAACATAATAATAATTAATATTGTTTCTTGGGCTCAAAATGTACTTGATATCATTAAATGGACATAAATAAAGACAATCCCTTCCACACAGAATAATTATGTTTTCTGGACCCAGTCTTTGATGGTGCTGTGCTTGCCTGAAAGAGCTAAGAGCCCTTTTGATATAGACACCAGATGCATTTTTTCCCCTACTTTCCTGTGTTTGTCTGGCCTTTTCCAGTGTTAAGACCTGCTCTGGTGAGCCTGTGAGCTGCTTCTACTGCAACTGCATCAGTGTTTTCCCTTGTATCAGTCCTGTTGTCATTGCAGAGCAGGTCTACAAAGGCCAGCTCTACAATTTACCTCTCTTCAGGTAAATTGAACTTCTGGGGGATAGTCTGCAACTTTTCTGAGCCTCTACTAAACAGAAGAGTTGATAAATAAAGTAAATGTTAAATATGCAAGTAAAATAAAACAAATTAGGTTTTGGTATCATAAATGTAAAGGCAGTTCTCCTGGAGGAGCACATGGTTTGTGGAGTCACTGCTGAAGCCAAAGACTTGTATGATGTAAAACACAAATGACAAAGAAATGAGATGTGAGTGATTAGTGGAATTTGTTTCAAAAACTGTTACATGTTCTAGCAAAGGACACTGAACAAAATAGGTACAGTTGAAGTTCTCTTCCTTGAGCCAGGAAGGGATAAAAGGCTCAAACTCTTCACATACAGTGCAGGCAAGATGAAAGGGATAAACTAATGTTTCATGCCAGACTATCTCTATTCCATCTGAAATCTGGTTTTAAGCTGCTCTGAAGTAACAAAAATTAAAGAAGTATTTTTCTGTACAAATTCTCAGAACATACTTAATCTAAATTCTCACGTGCAATTGTCATTTTCTGTTTTCACAGTCCTGTAGTTTCTTGTGAATTTACTGAACAGAATGTGTTGATTCACCCATTCAGCTGCAGTCAAGTAGCACATCATGACATTATACAGTCTCTCTTCTAAAAGGAGAAGTCTTTTAGCAAGGAAACCTAGTAAGATTTTTCACAAAGACACATGTAGTTTCTTAACTTCCAAGAAAGTAACAGTGTCCTATGACCCCGACAGCCTAGGTCACTGTCATCTGCCCTTCACTAGGCCTTCTCTTAAAACTGCTGTTCTGTACAGAGCAAGTTGAGCTCTTTAAACAACTTAAAAACAAGGAAAGTAAAAGTACAGTGTCAATTAACAAACTTGAAATTAAATTATAAGCAACTGAAATTAACTTCAAGGGGTTAAGGGATTTCAAGCTCAGATGTTATTTTATTTTGACCAGAAACACTGAATTTACAGTTTCACCTCAATACGAAGTAATTCCATGTGGTAAAAACAATGAGCATTATTATGAGGTGGTTCTGGGACTAAAATCCTCCTCATTTCAGACTGCAGCAGGAAAGTCCTTTCTCTTTCTAGCAGATCAGCTAATGGGAAAGCAAGGTGGATAAGCACATGCATACAGGAGATCCACACTGTAACTCCACAAACAACACACACACATAAAATTCTGTGTGAAATAAGAAGGTTTATGTTCCGATTCAGAAAAAAAAAATCATCAAAATTCAAGTTCCCTGAATAATGTGATCTATACATTTTGTTAAATAATTATGGTAATCTTCAATCACAAACTGCTTTTTTAACTTGGTGAACCCTACAAGTTTCCTTTTCTCCCCAACAGACATTTATTCTGTGCCACTTCATTATAGTAGTGCAGCTTGAAATTTAAAATGGAAAATATTCACCTAAAGGTTGTAGGAAATGTGAAAATGTTGTTTTACTGATATTAGAAGTAAATAAATTCAGTTTCTTTGTGAGTGCCTCCCAGGTAGACCTATGTCTGCACACTTCACTTTCTACCATGGCTGCCTCTCGTTTCTTTTGTTTCATCCAGAGATTAATTGCTGCTTTTGCAGCAGAACAGCATCACCTGGAACTGGGGACAATATAACCATCAGCTTCCCAAGTGTTGTGCTTTAACTCCAGCCGGCAGCTCAATTCCATGTGGCCACTCGCTCACCTCCCCCTTGCTGGGATGGGGGAGAGAATCAGAATAGCAGAAGTGAGAAAACCCATGGCTGAAGTAAAATCAGATCAATAGATAAAGTAAAAGCCATGCACACAAGTAAAGGAAAACAAGGAATTCATTTACTATGTTCCATAGGCAGACAGGTGTTGACAGGACAAAAGCACATAGCCTCAAGGTGCACCAGGGGAGGTTCAGGTTGGACATTAGCAGGACTTTCTTCATGGAAAGGGTTGTTAGGCATTGGAATGGACTGTCCAGGCAGATGCACTGCCCCTTGTCACAGTCCCTGGAGGTGTTCAAGAAAAATCTGAATGTTGCATTACTGCTCCAGTCCAGTTGACAAGGTGGTGTTTAGTCAAAGGCTGGACTCGATTTTAGAGGTTTTTTCCAACATAAATGATTCTGCGTTCATCCCCCAAAAAACCATGGCTGCCTTAGACATAATGGTCACTTGGGAAGACAAGTGCCATCATTCCAAATCTGTTCCCTTCATCCTTCTCCACCCAATTTTACATGCTGAGAATGCAATATGTTACAGACATTGGGTCAGGCAGAGTCAGATGTCCCAGCTATATCCCCTCCCAGCTCCTTGTGCATCCCCACTCTCCCCACTGGTGGGGCAGGGTGAGGAGAAGAAAAACTTTGACTCAGTGAGTCCTGCTCAGCAGTAATGAAATAATCTCTGAATTACTAAAACTGTTCAGCACAAATCCATAGACCCATATCAGCTACTGTGAAGAAAATTGACACTCTCTCAGCCAAAATCAGCATACTGGGCAAGATAGCAAGAACAATAAAATTTTCTTATGGAAGGAGTGCCTTTTAAGGTATCCAAGCCTTTTCAGGGAAGTTTTACTTTGTATCCTTTTTTTGATTTTTGTAAGGAATCTTTACTCAACATTTTTAAGATACGTAACAACCCACAGGGGAATGGAATCAAATATAATACTGTATTCATAAACCACAAAAAGTACTGATTAGTGAGAGAAAAAAAATGTTTGATCAAATTGAAAAATGTACTATGAAACTGCAGAGATCTGAATTTTTTAAAGGCTTATTACCATATTGCTGTGCTCAGGAAAATGACTACACATCAGTATACATTTTAATTAAAGCATAAAGTTTTAAGACTAGATTCTATTGAGTTCTTACTCAGCATACCCAGAGGGCTCCCTTCATTGTTTGATAAAAGATGTGATTTTACCGACCTGGAAACTTATACTTTTCCAACAATAGCAAAGAGCTAGTCAATAAAAGAGACCTCAAATATGAAATTTCTGTTCAGATTTATACAGTTTATATAAACTTTTTGGACATTTAAAGTCCCTATAAGGATACTTGATTATTGATAGGCATATTTAAAATTCAACTATGAAATTATGAGCCTGCTATGAAAAAAATAAAGAAGTGGGGATCAAAAAAGCTCAAATAGATGATAGTATTAATATTTTTTTGTGGTTCTTGCAAACACATGTTCATGTAGGAGCCTGTATATGTGCACAAAAGTATATTTTTCCCCCTTTTACTGCATATATATATATATATATATATATATATATATATATACATATATATACATGTTTGTATATATATGTATATAAGTAAGATTAGAAGTGCACTTTTAACACTTTTATGAAGGGGAATACAATAAAGTGTGTGATCATCTTAGCTTTAAGTGTCTAGTTTATATGCTGAGCTAGGGTATCAGTCTCTGTAGTGTCCCTATACAGTCATCAGGGAAAATGAAGATTTTCCCAAGAGAAATCCAGAGTACCCTTTTCAACAGGCTGCTCTGTACCAGCTTCAACATGGAACCTATTTCTCTCTTTTTGGCTAGATAGGAGATAAGCCTTTTAACTTTGGTCACCTTCTGTAAGCATCTAAACAAGGCAGTAGTGTCAATTCCTGATACATAACAATTTAGAGCAGTGGCTTGCTAGTTGAAACTTCAGTAATTTATTCTGGTATCAATAAGATGCTATACACAGTGTTGTGTTCAGTTGAGTTTATAAACCAAGAGTATGAAGAGATGTTTTTGGTCATCCACGAATAACCGATTGTCCGTCATGTTCCTATACAGCTTGCTTCACACAGTTTACAAATTGTTTTAGGCAAACTTTCTTTTGAAGGGAAGAAAATGGAAAAATATTATCCTTATGAAGTTGTTTGCCATGAACATTTTACATGAAATCCAGTTTGAAAGATCTCTAGGAATCCTGTTCTGTGTCCTTTGATTTTTTGAGTTTTTCTCTTTGCTCTTTGACTTAAAAAAAAAAAAAACATAGAAAAAGGAAAAAGTTTTGAAACCTGGGATCACTGGGAACCACCCATCACTGTCTCTGCTGAGGTGGGGGAGGTAGAGTTGCTTCAGTTGCCCTTAGCCTGTTCAGAGCTCCATGCCTCAGGTAGGCAGTGTTGTCCTCTGAGGACTTTCCCCAAATGTATTTGTGATTGGATCTAGTGGGATCTAGTGCTTTGCCAACTGAAGTTTTTAAAGCTTATTTCTTCATTATTTGTCTCAGTCTTTGCAAGAGTTAGGGGAAGAAATATCTACATTTTTATTGAAGTATGTAAAAATAAAAGTACATCACATTAAAAAACCTCTGAAGTTTGAAGATTAGGTTTTTTGTCTTTTTTTTTTTTTTAAAAAAAAAGCTTTAAAATTATTATTTTATATGTGGTTTTCTTGTAAACGTTGTTCTCAGATGTCCTCCTTGGTGTCTGAAGCATGTTTGTACTGCATTCTCCCCTTTTCATGTCCAAGATCATGACTTGGCCCTGACCCAAGACATGAATGAAGTGCTCACCCTTCTCTTCATTCCCCAGTGGTGAGTTTTTCATGGAAAAAAGGACGATGGGAGCAGGTGAGAAACTGCTGTGATCCTACAGATCCTTAGTCCAAACAGGCACCGCAGCTACTGGCACCATCTGTACAGCTTCTCCCTGCTCACATGGGAAAACAATTCAGATTACCTTATTCTGCTACCCATTCCTTTATTGTGCCTGAGTTAATTTAACACTGCCATTCTGCTCTATAATATTCCCTAATGTTCCCAGATATTTCTGCTTTTTTTTTTTTTTTTTTTTGACTACTTGATCAGTTTACTACAATTTTGCACATTCACACTGCCTCCTCTTCAGTAAGTCATGAATCCTATGGCAATACTACACCTCAGCCCTGCCCTCCAGCTGCAAATACATGGCCCTA
Source organism: Petroica traversi (assembly GCA_025920805.1). Lineage (NCBI taxonomy): Eukaryota > Metazoa > Chordata > Aves > Passeriformes > Petroicidae > Petroica > Petroica traversi. The sequence goes on from JAHLSL010000038.1 coordinate 2,466,925, forward strand.
GGAAGCAGGAGGTTGGCATAGGACCCTCAAAGTCTTTCTCCAGTGGTTTACCTGGGCTATTCTGGCAGTAGCTTCATTTCAATATCGTGACTGCTGAATCTCCTGGAGAAGGCAGCTAAATGAACAATGAAAGCTGACAGTAATGAGTAACATGGACATAGAAGTGTTTCTGTAACTTTTACTTTGGATAGTTTTAGAGAATAATACATCACTTTCCCATTGCACTAGTCCCAGGAATGGGGAAATCAGAACTGCAGATTTGTTTAGTGTGAATTTACTCAACCAGCCCCAATTATGTTTCGCAACATATACTAAAAGGAGATAGAAAGGAGACTGGGATAAGATGCTTCTCAAAAATGTTTTTGACATCAGCATATGAAACAAAAATCTTGAAATTTTTTTTTTACCCCAGAGCACTGAAGTTGCACAACTTGAAGTAAAAAAAAACAAGTAGAGACAGTCTACTTTTCCTCTAACTCCTTACACACCTTCAGAAAGGACTGTGAACACATATGTGCCTCAGTTATCCAATTTTAACTTTCTTTTACTGAGAATTTTGTAGTGGTGTTGGCAGGCATTCTGGTGCATGTCTGGCAGAGAACACAGAGGGCACTGTGGCATCTTCCTGTGTGGGCTGAGGATAAGGTACAACTCAAGGAAGAAATAACAAATTTGCCGGCTGCTTTCTGTACTTCAACTTGTACATGCTTCTGGGACCCCATCTTCTCCTCTTCAGAATGTGGAGTGCTTATTCTCCTCTCTGCACAGTTTTCTGCATTTCGGCTTCCACAAGGAGATTTTTGCCATCCATTAGGCCATCTGGGAAAAAAAAAAAGGGGGGGGGGCCAAAAAAGAAAAGAGAACCTAAACCAGACACTCTTCTTCAGGTTCAGATACTCAATTGATGGATTATGGCCTAGTTATACTGAAATCAACCAAAGCTTGGACTTGCATCCACATACCCAGTAACTGACTCCTGAAGCCTGGAAAGAGCTGATCTGCAGCTGAGCTGGAGGTTGCCAAAAATTGAAATTATTTATTCAATATTTGTTGCTTAAATAATGAATTTGCTTAAATAATAGCATAGCACTTCCACAGCACCATACATATTCAAAGCAGTGTCCAAACAGGAACTGTTTAATTAATTCTTACAGTACCCCCTATGAAGTAGTTAAGTAAGTTAATGGGAGTTCACAGGCTCTCAGGATTGATTAGAGCAGGCAAGCAAGGAAGTGTTTTGCTCAGGCTGATGATGTGAAAGGACAGATTTATTTTAATATTGATGATAGTAATTTCAGTTCCTGAAAACTGTCTTGTAAATTTGAGAGCTGAAAGAGCTGAATCTTTCCCTCCCACTTCATTCATCTGTCCTTTCAGAGTCACTCACATTATATTTGGATTGTTTCCTTTATTCCTGGTGAAAGTGTAGTATTTATATTTTTTCATCAGCGTTAGTGCTGTTATATTTTAATGATTATTTAACCTGATTCCCCAAAAGGAATATTTTGTTTAGCACATGGGCAGCAGGCTGTGAGTGCTGCTGATAAGTATTCTTTCTCTTTGGTGTCTTTTAGGCAAAATGGTAGCAAAGGCGCTATCACTCAGAAGTGGTGATGGCAGCCCAACATTTTAATTGGTGCCCATCACTGAAATGCAATAAAAAAGGAAAATTAAAAATAGCAAAATATAAAGTTGAAATAAATTAAATATACACAATGATCCAAAGTGAAAGAATAATTTCCCTTCTTACCCAAGATTTTCTTCATTTACAGCCTATCACCTTAGCTTAAGTGCTAAAGCAGGTATAAAGGTTCTATATGAAAAAGACAAATGATGGGGCTCCTGAAATTATCAGAATATTGGTAAAAGTAAAGCAGTATAAATAAAAAATTTACCTATTCTTGGCTGCAGTCAGCAGCCAAGGACGGTGTGACACTGTGTCCTGTTCTCCAGCTAGACTGACTGTCACAGTCAGAACTGTTAGGGTTGACTATTATTCATGGATGTAGGGGAAAAATTGTGTGGGTAAGATGCTTTTAAAAAGATACCTGCTGGGAACCATTGCATTAGACTTTCTTAGAGAGCTCTTCAGCATCTGAAACCTGTGATGGAATAAAAGACTGAGGGGAATCTGCAAAAGCAGTTTATTTAAAGAATGATCTTTCCTGCTTTCAAACCTGACATCATAGATTAGTGATCTGTTTCAGAAGCTGCAAGACATGGCTCCTGCTTTTCCCCCCTAGTTTCCTTTTCAAGGAAAAATGTTTTAGTGTAGAGGTTACTTAGTAACTCAAAGAACCTCTACAAATAAAGATGATGGAAGGTTGTTTTTTTTCTATTTGAGGAAATTGCCTGAAGCAAAGCATTTTTTGTCGTGTTTGGAACTCATATGCACATTAAATTGCTGACACTCCATTCCATTTCTTTTATTTCAATCCCTGCTATTTTTTATTTCTGCTTCTTTTTTTAAAATTATTATTTTTATACCTGAATCACACCATTTACAAAAGTCCATTAGCAGACATCTTTTGATACTCTTTATTTTCTGCTACCTTAGCAAAAATAACTCAAGTTATTTTCACCTCCTGCAGCTTAAAACTGGTGATTAACATTTTCTGGATATCTGTGGAAAGAAAAAAAAAGCCCCTCAAAAGGAGGATATGTTGATGTATTATGCAAATATTTAAATAGGATTTTGGTAGATGTGTACCTTAGTTTTTTGGGGTGAGAGCTGAAGTGTAACAGATTCTCTGCTGTGGTGGTTATTGCAATGAAGAGATATATTAGAGGGTAACAAGTGAGACTCCCTTTGCACTCATGAAAATCACTACAAAGGTTCAAGCTAACAGGTAAAATTTATTTTCCATCCCTGAGAACAGAATTCTGGGACCATAGAAAATTGGGTCATGGTCTCCACCTTCCCACACAAAAGGACATAAGGAAGTCACCAGAAATGGTTTTACTTAGAGGAAAGAGGTTCAAAATAACATTCTACATCCCATTCTAACAGTGTCATAAGCAGGAAATGGGTGCACTGGACAAACTTGGCTCCTGTCCTATATGTATTCTGTTTTGAGATTGGCTGCATAAAATGTTCTCTAATTGCACTTTTGAATGAGAAAAAATCATAGAAAATGTACAGTGTCTTGTTCTGATCTAGGGATCTGAGATAAATAATTATTTTCACAGCATTCAGTAGAGAGGGGCTGATGGTCAGCATTTAAAAAAGAATCAGGAGCAATTATTGCCTGGGTTAGACTATAAAGTCACTTATACATTAAAGGTAATTATCATGCCAATTCCTTTACTGAATGAAAACCATCACTGTACCTCATACAAAGGAAATGACTGAGCACCAAATGTTATATAATTCAATTTTAGCTATTGATTGTCTTCAGAAAACAACAACAACCAAACCAAAAAACCTCAGTTAAAACCAGAAAAAATGAGTTTGCTAAGCTCACTTCCAGTAAGATGTGGGTTTTTTTTCCCCTGACCAGAAATGGTGTCCATTAACTCAACAGCAAAAAAGTGTGCTTTAACTATGGAATTGTAGCCAAAACATGTCATCAATCCTGTAGCAGAATGTCCTCTTCTTAAAAAGGGGTTTTACAGTGCTATCACTTCTAAGATCATAAAACCTTAAATTAGACAAAGGCTACATTCCTCTCTGTGTGACTTTATATTATGTGTTCCATAGCATTCTTGACTTCTGTCACATATAAGTGTGTTTAGCAATAAAGATATTAGTAGAAAAATATGTCTGAATAATGATAGGTATATCATGGGGGAAATCACTGTTTTGGTGCTTAAAAAATCAAGTGAGGTATGTTTTGAAGTTTTATTCATCAAATACGCATCTGCTCTTTACTAATCAAATGTGAACCTTTATAATCTGGATTTATTTAACTAAGTTTTACCTCTAGGTGTCTTGAGACAAGGGCACACATGATTGGAATGGGTGTAGAGGGTGGGAGCAAGAGTTGGCCTGGATCTGAGTTTTGTTTGGAGGGCTGCAAAGGGGACACCTCACAGTATGCAGGAGCAAGACAAGAAGACTTGATATTTCTCCAGGTTTCTTTCAGACTCCATATATTTCCTGAACCAAGGAGGATTTTATAATTTTTGTAACTTTGATGGATTTTCTTATATCTCTTCTACTGAATGCTTATCCCACTCTACCTTGATTCCAGGTAAAGCTTTAGCATTCATAAGGTCATTTGTCAGCCATTTCCCAAGGTCTGCTCTGCATTGCATGAAGGAAAACCAACATACGTAGCTTAAGGACATCTGACTGTTTAAGATCACTTGATCCTTCCTGCAAAATAAAGATATTCAAAGGAAATATTGTTTCCTGAGGTAGATTTGCCACACAAGAAACTATGGGACTTACAATTGTCATAGATCAAAGTATTATGTACTTTCTAGCAATCTCATATTTGTATAGTCAGCAAATTCTCTTTTAATCCTATTAGAGGTTATGCAAGCGCGTCCATGTTCATATGTGTATGAATATGTATACCCCATATATCGAGATATTAAAGCTAAAAGCAGTTGTCAGAGCCAGCAGTTCCAGGATATGTATGGTGTACAAAGTGTTCTTATACTACAGCCACCATTGCAACATCACAATCTGCATTTTACTGTAGCAGTAAAAATACATGTTGTTCAAAAATGCTTGTTATTGTCCCCCATTATTAAAAACTCTGAGATGCCATTTGGAAAGAAGTGTGCATAGCAATATATACCTTATTCTTCCAGATTTCAATACTCTGTGTTTCTCCTGTTCAATCTGAGGAAAGCTAAAATGACATGCAGGAAGTAGCCACTTTGAAGTGGTCCTGCTGTTTTTGTTTATTGCTGTCAAATCGTGAAGTTGTGAATATGAAATTTAAAAAATAATCTACTTGACTTTTTAAAATGGAGGCTTTTACATTCATTTTTGCCCCTGTTCACCCAGTGTCCACACAAAGGAATTCAGTGAATTGTGGGGAATTATTATAGAGTGTTGCCTGCATAAATGAAGCTATATCTGTTCCCTGGCTTCTTTAACCTTAGGAATCATGAGATCTTATCCATGTTGTTGTTGTAGCTGATGTGCATTTTTATCAATTGTTAGTCAGAGATGATGAACTGTTTATCACTTTGTCAAATTATTTTTTCATACCTGTTCCTTTTTGCAGCTTCATTTTGCCTGCTGAGGTTATGTGGGTTTTGCGAATCTTGAGATGAGCAAATCTTTTCCTCCCTTGTGCAAACTCTTTGAAATCAGGGTAGGGTTGATAGCAAATATTTTGTACATCTTCCTCACTGATGTGAATTTTTTTCTGGCCCTGTACTGTACAGGGGTCAAGACATAAGATTTTTTTATACTTTCTATATACAATCCTCCCAATGACTTTTGCAGGTAATTCTGGCAAGCCTACCAAAAATTTTGTGGTTTTCTTTTTGTTTTTTGTGGTTTTTTTTGTTTGTTTTGTTTTGTTTTGTTTATGTTGAATATGATAAGTGAACACCATAAAACCAGAAGAAGCAAATTCTGCATCAGTATTTAAAGCTTTGATACTATTTTCATTTGAGTCTAGAGTGCAATATCCTGAAATTGATCTTGCACATGCAGTTTATGAGGCAACTTCTGCAAGACTCTTTTTTTTTTAAAGTGGTGAATTCAGTGGTGACATCAGTCCAGGATTCTGCTTGGGGATTTTCATAACTACATTAGAGAGTGAAATAAATATCAGAGATGACTGATATTTATGTAGCCTATCTTGTAAACAGACAAAAAGAATTGAGAAACCATTTCTTGCAGTTTTGGATTTCTCTGAAGCCAGTATGTTGTTCCACTCTGGAGAAAAAGAGTCAAAGTTTAAATTGAAAAAATCCCCCAGAAGGGCTCTATTACAAGTCTATTTGGAAAAAAAATCTGCTTTCATTTCTCAGCTTTGTTTCAAATCTGAAACTGAGACAGGTTATTCTCAAGGCTCACAGGTAACTGTGGATAAACATGGAATTAATTTAAAGGGCCCTAAATTGATCAAAACTAGTATTGTTTGGAGTAAACTGTGCAAAACCACATTCCTTTAATTTGCTAAAAGAGCAAAAGATTCGGCATAAAACATTATTCCGCATGAATCTAACAAATATTTGTGAGTAGAGTTACCCACTTCTTCTAGCTGGAATTTTATATTCAAGGTAAATTCTTTTCTTTTTCATGATACAATTGAAAGTCCACTGAAGGTAATGGAATTTTCAGCAGATCCTAATTTAAAAAAATAGAAAAAGAAAAAGTTTTGCATACCAAAATATCAGTTTTAACTAACAAAACATAACATTACTTGTTCAATCTCGTATTTTTTCCTCTTCAAATTTCTCCATCCAGTTACATAAGCAGATGTGCAATTATCACTTGGGTACCTACAATTATTTATTTCGTGGTATCTGTCATGTTCAAATGTGCAGGTTTTCAGGTTGCAATTTAGACATGCAAGCTTTGACTCAGAAAAGTCTTAAAGCCTTTATGCTTTTGCTTACTTGCTTGAATTTAGACACTAAGCACTTTTCTAATTTGGAACCTCATTTTGTCATATCTGCCCTGTTGTATCTGCTGATATATATTTAGATAGCTGTAGGACAAGCATAATGTGAGATAGATGCAATGTTATAGGGCAGGGCAGTTACATTCACCAGCCCTTTTTCAGAGTTTAAATGTTTTGTTGCAGCCATAGCAAATTTTACAGATCATTTTGGGTAAGGAAGAAGGTCTAAACGCTGCCACTGGCAAACAGAATTTCATCAAGAAGCATCCACTAAAAGCAGGCCTGCTAAAGTCACACATAGATGAGTGTCCTCCTCTGCTAGAATAATCAGTAATAATCCTCAAATAGGGAAAAAAACCCCCAAGATTTAATTATTACAAGTCATCAAGTCATAATATGAAAGTTCCAACAATTTTATTGCAAAGTCCTTGATTCTGAATGTAATATAAGGCAAGACTATAGGAAAGAATAAATCACAATATTAAGTCAGAGCACAAGGATTTAGAATCTCAAAGCTTTTAAAAATTGTGTTTTCTGTCAAAATCCCCAGCCAAAATGAATGGGAGGAGTTAGAGTTCTCACTAATGAAAATCAGACTTTTGGATACTTTAAGCAGCACTAAGAGTGAGTAAATTCAACTATAGAGGAAAATGCAATTAGTGTAGGGAATTATATTATTTACATTTTAGCAGCCTTTCTTCAGCAGGTGGTCTGGGTTTACATTCAACTTTGTGCAAATGTAACACAAAAATGATGGGGGTGTTCAATTGCCATCAACTGAATAAAACATAATGAAATTGGAATCACTAGGTGCTCATTTTGCTAAAATCTCTCTCTCTTTCTCTCTCTCTCTAAATATATATATATATATTTATATATATCTCATTGTGGTTACCATCTCTTTTGGAGGAAATGGAGGTCAACATCTCAGAAGACAATAGTCTGAACTAGCAATATATACTTGATTTTCCAAAGCAATTAGTACCTAAGGGAAACTGAATTTGCTAAAACTGCCTATTGTCCACAATATGTCCGAAATTAAAGTCAGTAAAAAATTCTTTCCAAGATATAAATAAAGATACTTCAATCAACCATCAAAGGGAGGTTTAAGCAATTAATTTTTTCATACAATTTTAAAAGGTAAGGACATTACCCCTATAGCTGACCTTTTAAAAGAGATAATGAATGACTACCTCAGCAAACACCAGGATCTGAAATAAGTGATAATTACGTCTGCATGTTTTAAAACACAGATGTCTCTGCTTAAAATTTTTTTCACAGAGTATAACACAGTAAAGACAATTTAAAAGCTCAAAATTAAGGAGAAAAACAAAGTACAAATGTCCTTTCTTAAACTTATATAATATTATAAGGCTTCCCCATAAACATACATTCCTTTTCATTACGTGAATCTACACATCTGTAAAGCTTCAGATACAATTTTTTAATCATGGTTTTCAAAAATAAATTTGCGAAGTACATAAGACCACAGTAGGTCACTGGAACCCTTCTGCACAACACAAGTTCAGAATTTCACTCATACTAATTTTTTTCAACAGCTGCGCAAAGATAGTCTCCCATTTCAAATTATTCTTTTGTAGTCACTCAGTTGTTCTATCTTCTTTTTTTGAAATATGATACCACATGTAATACACATATATTTTTATCAACTGATACATTAGTTCTTCATAGTATTTACGGACCAATATTTTTAGCTTAAGGCAAGTAAAAGACAAGTTTCAGATTTTGTGTTTTCTCTTTAAAAGGGTAGATCAGCAACCAAGATACAGGCAGTCTTCTATAGAAAATCCTGAAATGACAGCCTACACCTAATAATCAGCCTGGTCAAGTTCCTAAAGCAAGCAGTGTTTTCCTTCATTGCTCTGAATAGAGAAAACTCAACAAAATTAGGAGCAAATGTCATGATTTAGCTTTTACATAATGAGCTATGGATTTCCTTGTGATTTGAAAAAAAACCTCCTGAATTTAACAACTACTGATCAGTGATGCAGACCCACTCCCAACTTCTCAGACTGTAGATGAAAGGTCAAACCACGGTCCATTATATACCATCTGTTTCTTGGTAGAGGTCTTCTATTGCTATCAGAGGAGAGGTTCTGCTTAGAAATGAATGAGCCTTTAGAATCTGATCAGACATTTATAAGGCTGCACGTTCTGAACATAAATTGTCTGTAGATACTGCAATACATTCTGAACACTTATTCCAGACTTATATCAACATAAATAAAAACAATTCTCAGCCTATTGACTCCTACTTTATTCCATCCTTTCAAATATTAGAAACTTGACATAATAGATGTACATTCGAACACGTGAACATCCTTATTTCTTTATATCTTATACCAGATGCCCAGCTGAATTGATTGATAGAACTCAGCTGAAATCACAGAGGCTTGGGCAGTTAACATAAATAAGCATCTGGTTCCTGGTCTCCAGCTTGTGAATTTTTCTTTTCCCTTTCTGATAATGAGCTGACATTAATTTTCTGTGTCTTGACAGGTCACAAGCCGTCATGCAAATGACTTGTGTGTAAACACACCTGACTGTGTATCGGTGCAGAACACTCAGGGCCATTTGCAAAAGAGAGTGAGAAAGGGGAGGGAAATGCAGAAATGCTGGCTGATCTTATTTAGTGATTGATAGCTCTGCTTTTATCGGTGCGGTGGGAACTGTCAGAGTGGCCTGAGCAGAGCACAGCTGCTGGCTCTGCACTCCTGGAGCAGCCTCCCTGCTGCCCTTCAGGCGAGCCAGGTGGCTGTGGATCTTTGCTGGGATCTTTGCTGGAATTCACTGACTCCGGCTTCAGGTGTGGGCCACTCTTGCAAACCTTCTCAAGGGGCATATATGATTAGCTCCAAGAAATTCTCCAAAACAACATCTGAAAAATTATGCCTGCCATAAGTGTTTGGTGATTAAAAAGAGAAAGGTGGGGGAAAATGGCACAAAACAACAGCAAACCCAAACCAAAACAAGCTGTTAGGGAAAAAAGTGTTTAGGAAAGCTTGGCTGTAATTGTGCAGGTGCAGAGATTGGGAAGATGCCAGGTCATGCTGATGCCATAGGGTTTGCATTAACATTTGTCAGGATTGAGAAGTTTCTGAGGTTTAAAAAAACAAAAAACAAAAAACAAAAAACACCTATTTCAGCATCAGTCAGCTGGCAATGACTTTCAAAACTGAGAGTAAAATTCTTTGCTCAGAGCACTGTCATGGAAGCCCCAGCCCAGCCCAACACTTGTAGGTGCCTCTCCTTGTTCATGAGTGTGCTGGTAGATAAAGTAGCAGTATGACTTCTGAACAGAAGAAAGCAAATATTGTATTCTGCCAGTATCAGGAGAGGATTTTCAAAAAACTTTAAAGACATAAGAGTCATAAACCAACCTCCTGTGAAGACAAGAAAGCAAGCCCTTCTAACTTTGCTGGAGAAGACCTGAGGCTATGAGGAATTACAACTAAAAATTAAGTCCCCACAACATGAACATCCATGGCTTTGTCTCTATTCATTATCAAGCAGACATGCAGAATGTTTGTTCATTTGGTGCAGCTGAAGGGAGGTAGAGCTTGGGCCCTCAGAAAAAAACCCTATCTGTAATTAAAAAAGATAGCTTTTTTTTGATTGCACCATCATGATGGTTAAACCACATTAATCTGAAACAGGACACAAAGATGGACAGCCATATTATCACAAACATGGGTAATTGATTTGTAGAATTATTGTAAATCTTGAAATGAAAGAGACTTCAGAGAAATTCAGAAGCTTTTTAAGCCAGAGCATATGCAGAATGAGTAGTATTTTTGCAGATATTTATGCAACTTCTTTTTAAGCTTGTTTTCCTCCCTAGCTGGATAAACTAAGCTTTGAAAATACATAAAAGTCAAAAAAACTTTTTTGATTCCTTGATGAAAATTTGGTATTTTCTCTAGTTCAGAGCAAGTGGTCTCTGTTTTATTATTTACAAACAGAAAATGGACTTTATTTTTTTGGGGATTGTTACTAGCTATTTTCATAATTAGTTTTTTAAAATAAAACCCATAGTTCAGAAAGTAGGGCATCTGCAGCATCCTAATTTAAGATATAGCATCACAAGTTACATGTGATGCTGAAGCATGCCAGACTCCCTGCAGTTCCTGCTTTCATTTATTGCAGCTGCAAATCAAGGTGCCTATAATTGAAGAAAAAGATTTTTTGCAGCTTTTACCAAGTACAGCAAGTAGCTGATTCATCAAAAATGTCTTTCAGGATGGTGAGAAAAATTTAGTTGTGAGAATGCTTTGATATTTGCTGTAATATTGTGCAGTAGCTTCACTACATTTTACTGATGAAACCTATCTTCTGGCCTCCTACCAGGACATAATTTCTGTTTTCCCATCCTCATCATGAAGAGCACAAATTTGTTTGTTGCTATGTACTCTATTCTCCCCCATCTCTGAAGAAAGCAAGCAGAAAAGGATTTCTCCTTCTGGCTGAACTGCTCCACGTGGAGACTCGGAGAGAGAAAGAGAGAGATTAATGCCTCAGGGAGCGACCTTGTTATCTTCCATGCCTCTGATGCCTGCACCAAATTCTTTCCCTCACTTACTTACCAGAGCAGCAGAAGTGCTGTAGAGACAGGTATCCCACAAGAAGTCACACAGCATGCAGAAAGTAGCAAAATACCTGCAGACTAGGATGAGATTGCTTCTTTGTGGTACCAGCAAAGAGAGAGAATGTGGAGCATTCTTCCCATTTTATAAATGAGAAAGTCACAGAAGAGTCAAGGGTGTGTCCCAAACTAAAGATCTTGGTGTCACCCTGAGAGTCCTGACAACCCCCTCTGAATCTTGAGTATCAAAATGACATTGAAATCATACTCCTTGTTCAGTCTTGTCTGTGTTAAAATGCAGGAATTAATTCATACTCTTTTAACATGGATTTTATTCACAGGACTACTTAGACTACATAATTGATATAACTGCTATTCTAACCTTATGTAAAAAGTAGTAGTTGTTATTTTAGTTTCCCATGGAAGGATGAGGAAAACAAGATACAGATTTCCTCTTCTGTAAGTATTTGTTGTCTAGCCCTATGATGGCAATACCCATCTGGGATACAGAAAATCAGAAAAATGTAACTTCCACCATTAGGATGATGAATAGATAAGTGGAATGGCCTAGGAAAATTTTCTTTCTACTAGTTACTTCCCAAGTTTTTACTTTCAGAAAATGAAGGGAGACAAGATCAAAACCAAGGGGACAAATTTGCAGAGGGAGTGTCATTAAAAGACTGCAGAACTCATGGCAAGAGCATGCTGAAACATCATTCCAAGGGAGACTGGTACTTTTTTCTTAGGGACAATATTTAGCATATTATATGCTCTACTTAGATATTAGTTTACATTAACACAAGGAGCACTGGAACCAGATCAAGGTACAAAAACTGAGGCTGAGATCAGAACATCTCTAAGCAAGTTACCTTCAAACTTTTCCTAATGGAGATTTTACTTCAAAACACTTGGTAATTCAAGGGAGAATAAGATGACAATACCTTGTGGGAGATGGTTTGATCACCAGAGACCAAAACATTCATTTTGTGTCAGGTTTTCACCAAGACTTAACTACTGCAGAGGTCAGTAAGGAGCTCTTCCCTAACTGAAACCTCTGTGTTCTTTAGTGTGTATTTGATTTTTGTTATAATCATAGTTTCATATGCATATTTAAGGTCTTCTTTTTGTTACTCTGCACTCCTGTTTACATTTTTTCCTGTTTTCTGCCTCTTGCAAAGATGATACAGACTGATATCTTACTGCAATACACAGAATAATGTCTCACAGATGTAGCAAAGGAAAGCATGAATCTTTCTTTGTAGTTCAGTTACTTGTTTAATAATGTTGTCCAGTTGTTGCAATTAACATTTAGTGTGTCCAGCAAGACTTATGATCTTTCCTGGAATTTGAAAAGAGAAGTATAACTGGGCACCTCCAACACATTACATTATTTTCTTTCATCAAATGTATCAATTTACCTTTAGCTGTAAGCCATAATTACAAGACACAAAAGCTAATTGTGTGGTGCCGATAGTTCCAACTTTTTAATGAGGTTCTGGTGAGTCTGTATCTGATGCATAATTTGCTTGTTTACTTTTAATTTAATCTGTGGTTATGCAGATATTTATATCATAGAGAATCTACCTTACCAATCTTTTAAAAGATGCTGAAAAGTGTTAAAAAAACCAATCTGATGAGATGTTTCTGAGTGGTGAATAAATCTCTTTCTAACTAAGAACTCCAGCAAAAGAAAAATTTGAGAGAATACTCTACATCTTAATTTGATTTTCTTCACCTTCAAAATGACTATACACATCTACCTTTTCAAGGCTTCCAAGTAATCAAATAACAGTAAACCTACGCTCCTTAAAGCCACTGCTTGAGCGGTGTTTACTTCAAACAATACTAATTTACTCTGAATCATTTACCCTGAATGATTCAAGAGGCTGGTTTCTATGGACCAGCCATAGCATCAGAAGAAGCTACAGAATATCCTCTGATAAGAGCTTGTGAGACCATCATCTTCCATGGAATGTGTCCTCCTCTTATCTAGTAACTAACCATCATCTTCTATCATGAATGCGGATCCTGGCCCTGATTAGTGAAAATTAAAAAAGAAAATTTTGAAAGGATGCTGTAACAAATATTCACTGGTTTGGATGCCCAAAACAGACAAAAAAGAAAAACCCATACTTTTCCAGAACTTTCAATCTAAAAACTTCATTGAAATGATATTTTATGTTGGAGAGGATAATTGATACATTTTGAACATTTTGAAAGTATTTGAGAGATTAAAATACAGACAACAGAATTATAATGTCGTTTATTAATTCTGTTCCTCGGAAAACATCTATTTCCATATCCAGCACCTCACATTCTGTGGCAGAAAAGGAATCGTGGTAAACACAGGCTGCTTTTGTTACTTGGAAAATCACATACCTCTTCCTGATCTCTTACAAGCTGTTAGCTACAGCTGGCCATGATAACAAGCCCTTAAAAATCACAATGCCCTTTAACATCTAAATTGCCATTGCAACATTCCTACTAAATGCTCAGCATGACTGGTGATGTTTCAGAAGCATGCACACAGCTGGTGCTGAATAAAACAGAAAAAAAGTAGTAATTTGTAAAGTTCACATCCTAGTCCAAACAGTTGGATAAAATGTTCTACAAGGATTTAATCCTATGAAACAAATGGTTGCAATTAGTATTTTGGAGGATTATATTTAAATAATGTTTCCATTTTATTTAGAGTTGTTTTAAATATATCTTTATATTTGTATTTAGCTGGACATGTTTCAAAAGTCATTTGTTATGACCCCCTGTTCTGTGGAAATTCTATTGTCTTATACACTAATGGAATAGCACTGCCTAAAAGTGATGTAAAGCAGACCAGTTCAGCCAGCAAGCAAGGCTGCTGTCACTGTAGCAACCTGAAGAATATTTGCAGAAAAAACAGTACATTCAGTATCTAGAACCAAATTAATGGGAAACCACACTATTGTATTGTGTTCACAATTTGCTGTTTCCCTTTCAGTCTGACTCCATTTCAGACCATTTGAAATGCAGTGGTTCTGGACTGGCTGGGTTAAATTGAATAATATGCAAAAGATCAGATTTTTTTTTAAAATTCAAACTGTAAAATTTCTGTTCAATTTATCCTCAGAGTATTTTGATGATGGGATAGTTCACTGCCCAATGAGCCTGTATTAACTCTTGCACTACAGAAGAAGCCCAGTGACCTCAGGAGGACTTCATGTCAGTTCAGGGTAGCCAGGGCATGTTCATGACCATTATATGACTATATAAATCCAAATATTTGAGATAAATGATGTCTCCACCGAAGATATGACATTCCCATACTTTTGGGTAAAGTTCAGGACCCTAAAAGAAAGTATTCTCATCTTTATCTCACTGTTCCCTTAAAGAAATAAATAATAATAATAATAAAAAGATAAAGGAGAGACCTTTAATATTTTCCAAAGAAAAAAAGAAAATTGAGTAAAAGTAAAGAAACAAGAGGGAAGAAAAATCCTCCAGACTTTTCCAATACACTATTCAGAAGTTAAAAGGAGCAAAACATCATTAAAATAATTATTATTGGGTTACCTTCAGCAAATGATTAGGTAACTCAGCATTGCTACATCATGTTTTATAACAAGACTTTACTTCAACAAACATTATGCAGAGATTAAAAAAAGGATCTGTTTCCTTAAACACCGTGGCAAGCTGCAGAGGGGTCAAATTTGTACACATTCAAAATTGGATTCTAATTATACTGTTTTTTACTGATTTGAAGATATGCCCTGTAAGAAAAAAACTGCATACTGCTCTGCAAGGTAAGTAGCACTAATTAGTAAGGTATCAGTACTTAAATAAAGAAGCAGCCAAATCTCTTGAGGTTTTCTCTGTTTGTTTGTGTTTTTTGTTTGTGCTTTTTTTTTTTTTAATTCACTGCAGTTTTTTTAGGATCTAGAGAAAAATAACAAAAGCAGTCTTGACAAAAAGTATTCATTTATAATACTGAATCATTCTGATGAAATAAAAAGAAACATGAAAAATATTTGAAGAATGTAGAGCTGTTTTCCTTGTATGATTGTTCTTATAAAGGTTGGGGTTTAAAACAAATTAAGTTCTAACTAGGATTACCACGTCTTTTTATTAATAGAAGTCAGATCCTGTGTTTTCAATATGGTCCATCCTCCTTGAGCTGTAAAGCACTTTTGCAGTACTGAAGTAAAGCCACATAAGGAGTATCACTACACTAAGTAGTTACCCTCCAAGTAATTGTTGAAAAAGGAAAACACATTAGTATAACCCATATTTGTAACTTCATATTGAGCATAGCTCAAGTTTAAAGCACACAAAACAGGGATCATTTGTAAGGCTTCCCAGAGAGTACGTGATTATTCTCTGCATACTTGTATACAGCTTTCTCAATGCCTTGAAACAGAACAATACAAACCAAAAATGTCTAATTACATTTTGTAATGGTTGATAGATATGCCTCTACATAAATATGTATGATTTATATTTCTTATGAGTACTATTTTAAAGAGAAAGAGAACATCAGGCTACATAAATATCAGTCTAGAATGGAGATGTATGAGGCTTAAATGAGATCCACAGAATGAATATATTTGTTTCAGAGTTTTTAAATTATTTTGGGATATAATCATCTTGGTGCATAACATGTCCTTGTGTTTCTTTGTACTGGAAGTACAGCAGGTGTGACTGAATATTCCACAATACAGGGTAAAGCAAGTAACTCTTTACCCATGAATTCCTGCTGAAAAGACAAGAATTACAGATTCTCATCTCCCTTTCAGTTTGGAATACAGTTATATGATTTTTGTTTGTACTTAAAGGAACCACTTATGTTCTGGGAATAAAATTCATACCCAGCATGTTTAGCTCTTCAAGCTTCTTCCCCAAGACAGTAACCAGTTCTTGAAAGCTCACATTGTTCAGGAGCTGTCAGAGACCGACTGAAACTCCTTCAGGTACTCTGTGGTTATGGGCAGTCAGGGAAAACTTGTCTCCCAATTTAAAGGAGATAATCCAAACAAAAAGATTACAATGGTTCAGTGTAGAATTGCTTGAGATGGATTTTCACTGATCTCGAGCAAAATTACAAGACAATCTTGATGGCATCTCAATTAAACAGGGCAGACCACCTACACGCCTTTTGTACAAAATTTATTTAAACAAGCAAACAATTGACTATGTGTAGTCTCTGACTTAGATATTCAGCCCTTTGAGGTCCTTCTGCTTTAGGCTGTTAACTAATTTGTGACAGCTGAGGCATCCCCAAATTAATGGAATAGAGGAGAACTCCAATTTCTAGCAAACTGTACTGGTGTTGTTGAAACATCCCCCTGCTCATCACCAAACTCATGGTGCAGTGTTAGGTCAAAGTCTGCTGCCAGTCCTCGTTGCACAAGTGTCTTCTGATCAGCGTTCCCCCAGCTACCACCAAGACTTTTGAAGGAGGGTGGATCTGGTCGTTATTAAAAACCTCTACAGCACTTTATCCTGTAAAGAAAAAGAGCTTTCCTACTGGCATAGGTAAGTGGATCATTTCCTGAATGATACAAATTTGAAAAAAAAAAAAAAAAAAAAAAAAAAAGAAAAGAGACATATTTTCTTTTTAGTTCGAAGGCTGTGGAAAAAGTGAAGATATTGATTATTTAAGTGAAAGTCAATTTGACAAATTTGACAAAGTGTCAAAATGACACTTTAAATCCAACAGTTATGGTTGCATCTTATATTTAGAAGAATTTTCTATTCTGAGGCCTTTAATTGTATTCCTCTCAGCATTTTGGCTCTCCTACTCCCATTCTCTATATCCCTCCCCACTTAATTTGGGTAATGTTTGTTTGCAAAAGCCATGGCTTTCTGCAATCACTTGGTTTTGTGGATTTGTGACCATGACTGATAACTATACTATTTGTGGCCAAATACATGTGATTATTTTATAAAGCTATAGTGAATTGTAATTGTTATATTAGATTCCACAGGAAATAAATATGAATATTTGTGAAGTGACAACATCAACTTAGTTCTTTTAATACCTGGACAATAGTTCATGTCCCCTGTCACTTAATCCTTTGGCTTCCTCTTCCAATGGCATTTTGAAACAAGAAATTTGGGAGATAATCTGTATTGTCCTGTCTTAAATGCCATGTAGCAAGGAAACACTGAATGTGGTCCCTTGGCACTGATGGCCAAGAGATTATTTCCCATTACTGGTTCCTGTAAGTACAACATAAAGGACCTGATAGAAACCTGTTTTGCTTTGGGTTTTGGTCAGTTGCTTACTCCTGAGGTTTTATCACTGAAGTTTTTAGAGTAGGACTCATTCTGTTGTACCACACAGACATTACAGAGGCATTCTTAAGCAAAAATATCTATTTACCATTTTCAGTTTTTCTTTGTACATTCTGATGATACAACATAGCTCTTATACTGCTCTAAGATATTTTCTAACCTCATTATCTTCTAGTTTAGATCAGTGTTCTGGCCAACTGTCAGATGGTGGTGAATGCTGCTACTAATGAACTGTAAACTGTTCAGGGAATAAAATGTTGGCTTCATAATTAGTTTACAGATTTGGAGATTTTATATATGGGATAAGGATGGTGTTATGTTTCTTTTTGTTTTTATCTTTACAGGTGTTAACATTTAAACACATTATCCATAACATACCTGAAACAATTGCATCCTTCCAAGAACATGTTTCAGTCAAAGGACAAAGAAAAATAATTCACAACACATGAGGACTCTTTTTGAATTCAGCTCAGTGAGAGCTATGACTTTATTTATAATGTTTTATAGTGCACCCAGCTGATATAGTTCTCCTTGAAATTTCAACTTGCAACATGAACTACAATTCCTAGGAAAAACACAACCTGGGCATAATTCTGCTTGCCTATGAAACCCCTTTAGAATTAATATTCATAGAGTGGCATAGCTGATATGATAATTAGCTCCAATTAGATTACATTGGACTGATTCTTGAAGAGTGTGGGGGTTTTGGTAATATAAAACTAAAGTGATGCCAAAAAAGTGAATGATGTTTTATAGCATTTGTGAAGTTTAGTTTTCTTTTACACGTCACTGAAAAAATCACCAGATTCACCTCCTCAAACCTGCACTATACAAAGTATTAATTTACTTGGACTCATGTTTGTGTGCCATCAATCTGAATCCTCGTGGATTGCATGTTGAGAGACATCTTCATGGGAATAGGATTCAAGGGACTAATAGTCAGATTGACAATATGTAACCAGTCATAGAATGCCTAAATCTCAAACAGCACTGAATTTTGTTGACCTCATTGCTACACACACAGATACACATTTCTCGTGTTATTTTCCAGCTACATTAGTTATACAGACAAAAGTTACAAAGAGATTGTTTTCAGTAGGCATGAAATGTCTATTATATATGGAATAAGCATGTAATAAAGAGCTGCCAAATGAGAAGACACCTCCTGTCTGCTGGGGATAGAACAATAAGCAATGAGCTTAAATTTCACCAAGAGTTGCTAGTTACCCATGTGGAAGAAGATTTTACTGCACTTATTACAGAACCATGGAACTGTAGAATTGTTAAGGTTGAAAATGTTAAACATTGGAACAGTTTATTTAGAAATGCTGTGGAATTCCCTTTTTGAGAGGCTCTAAATGGGTCTAGTGTTGAATATGGGTAATATGCGTTCAGCCTGTCTTTGACTGGGTGAGTGGATTACATGGACTAATGGGATTTAATGAGAACAGCAATTTTTTGCTAGTAAACAGGTTTTGTTATGAATAGAATTTATCCTAAAAGAAACTTATCCTAAAAATCCAGTATCTGATATTTTAAACCATCAGCTCATCTTGATAGCAAATATAATTTATATCAAATAACCATATCTAGCTAGTCATCTCTGTTCTTTCCCAGAAAGAAATGTCTTGTTCACTTCTGCAAGATATGGTGCATTCCACTGACCATAGAATGATAACTTGAGTTGGAAGGGACCTTAAAGATCACCTCATTTCAACTCCTTGCTGCCAGCAGTGACACCTTCCACTAGACCAGATTGCTCAAAGCCCCATCTAACCTTGAACTATTCCAGGGATGGGGTATCCACAACTCCTCTGGGCAATGTGAGCCAGTGCTTCATTATCCGATTAGTAAAGAACTTCTTCCTAACAGCTTGTCTAAATCTCTCTTTGTTTAGTTTAAGACCATTCCCCCTTGTCCCATCACTCTCTGCCTATGTAAAAATGTTTTGTATTGATTTAAAACTGAGGAAGGATAATCTGAAGACAAAATACATGTGATATATTTATCTCCAGCATTCACCTTACTCTGGATGAGGGCCTACCAATATGCTCACATGATATAAAATATACCAGGCTATTTAAAT
This sequence comes from Petroica traversi, assembly GCA_025920805.1. Taxonomy (NCBI): domain Eukaryota; kingdom Metazoa; phylum Chordata; class Aves; order Passeriformes; family Petroicidae; genus Petroica; species Petroica traversi. The sequence continues at coordinate 2,486,420 of JAHLSL010000038.1, forward strand.
TCAAAGATGATTTCTAGGCCACATATGGATCATGGAAATGACAGCTCTCATTCAAATCCACTAACAGTCAATAAATTAGTGAGTACTATACCTCTAAATCTGTTAGTCTGGTCTATTTTAGACATCTGCTTTAAAATTGCATTTTAGATATGCAAATTGTCTCTGATGACTGTAAAAGGAATCTTTTATAGCAAGAACAGTGGTAGATATTTATATTGTAGAATATTTAAGTTAGATCAGAAAAATCTTTGTCTGGATTATTGTCCTAGTGTTGATAGCATTATCAACTGCTTATTTTTATTTAGTATCATAAGTCTCTATGTTCAAAAGTAGACTGCCTTGCACTTGCATTGACATAGGCAAGGTTAAAGCTCCAGCTGACAAAGCAGGCTAACGTCCCAGTTTTCAAAAGGGGCAAGAAGGATGACCCTGGAAAATACAAGTGTGTTAGTCTCACAGTCTGTTAGCCTGGTAAGGTTATGAAAATTATTCTGGAAGGTATTGAAAAACACCAAAAGGACAATGCAGTCATTATTCACAGGCAGCATGGCTTAATGAGAGAGAAGTCCTGCTAATGAAGCCTGATTTTGTTTTATGGCAAGATAACTCACCTAGCTGATCAAGGGAAGCCAGTTGATGTTTCTGGGTGTTTCAGTGAAGCTGTTGGTACTGTCTCTCACAGGATCCATTTGGACAAAATGTCCAGCACACAGCTGGATAAAGACATCATGGGATGGGTGAGCAGATGGATCATGGCAGAAAAGGTGACAGTGAATGGGGTGACATCAGGCTGGTGACCTGTCACTACTGGAGTTCCACAGGGCTCCATCTTTGGCCCCATTCTCTTCAACATCTTCATAAACTATTTGGAGGCAGGACTGGAAGGGATACCAAGGAAGTTTGCAGATGATACAAAACTGGAAGGAGCTGTTGACTCACTCAAAGTCAGGGAGACCCTGCAGAGAGACCTTGAAAAAATTAGAGAGCTGGGCAATCACCAACCATAGGAAGTTCAACAAGGGAAAATGCATTTGATTCTGCACCTGGGATGGGGCAATTCTGGACATATGGACAGACTGGGGAACAAGGTGCAGGAGAGCAGTGCCTTGGAAAGGGAGATGGGGGTCCTGGTTCAGTGGAAAGGTGAATCTGAGCCAGCAGTGCCCAGGCAGCCAGGAGGGTCAAGTGTGTCCTGGGGGACATCAGGGACAGCATCAGCAGCCGGGCCAGGGAGGGGATTGTCCTGCTCTGCTCTGCACTGGGGCGGCCTCACCTCCAGTGCTGGGGTAGTTTAGAGTGCCACAATGTAAGGAAAATATTAGAGAGTGTTCATAGGAGGGCAACAAAGATCTTGAGGAGAAGCTGAATGAGGAGTGACTGAAGTAATTTGGTTTGTTCAGCCTGGAGGAGACTGAGGGGAGACCTCACAGCTGCTACAAATTCCTTGTGAGGGGAAGAGGAGGACAAGCACTGATCTCTTCTCTGTGGTGACCAGGACCTGAGTCTCCTGTGTGACAAGACCTGAGAGGTATGAAGTTGTGTCAGGGAGGTTTAGTTTGGATGTTAGAAAAAGGTTCTTCACCCAGAGGGTGGTTGGGCACTGGAACAGGCTTCTCATGGAAGTGGTTACAGCAGAATACAAGAATTTGGACAATGTTCTTGGGTACATGGTGTGACTCTTAGGGATGATCTTGTGTATGGCCAGGAGTTGGACTTGATGATCTTTATAGGTCCCTTCCAACTCAGGTTATGCTCTGATTCTGTAAAAGATCTCATAAAAATCCAGTCTTTAGTTGATCTGATTCTAGATCCTGAACTCAGGCAATATCTATCGTAATCTAGGAAAAAAAATGTTTGTTCAGTTGTTTTTCTTCATTTCTTGAATGCAGCAAATGCCGCATGTCAGAAGCTTTCTTTTCCCCCTTTCCAACTCTTCAGGGCCTTTTTTTTTTATCTTACCAGTTCTAAAACACATATGGTGAGAGAAATCAAACACAAATATTGTAAAAATACATTAAAATTTTAACTAAAGCCAGAACTTAATGTGATGTACAGTGTAGAATCTTATACTGCACCTCAGCATGACACAATTTGAGTCAAAGTTGTTCTCTCTTGGAGTTTCACTGCCTCTTTCATTTTCTCTTTTTTCTTTCAGGCAGACAACTAGTCCTTTATGGACATGTTGGTTTTTAAAGTTTTATATATTACGTCTGCACACTTGTCTGTTTTCTAGATGATAACAAGGAAGAGAGAAGAGGGACCAATAATGGAAAATAATGATGGGAGGGGGAGGATTATTAAATACTCTTGAACCTCCAGAGGCAACATATTTCTATCGCTACCTCTGGCACCAAAAGTAGTTGGCATGAGAACAACTGTCTCTTTTACTCTTCTTTAGTGCAAGGAGACAAAGTTTCTGGTAAATTTGTACTACCCAAGCAAATTTTTAGAAAAAGGATTGTTTCACTAATTGTCATATCTGTACTGCACAGACTTTTTCCTTATGTGCTTTTCAAATTAGCAACACGAAGCATATTAAACTGATTAATAGCTGTGTGAATTCAGGATCAAGCTAGTTGGAAACAATGACTTGCACTTGTATGTCTAAAATTATGGGGCACTGAATAATACTGGCAAAACAAGAACATACTTCAAATCTGTTGAGAATTAGTATAAAAATCTAAATGAAATTGCTATCAAATAAAATTACATTTATTGGAGTTATTCAGCTTAATGCTACATCTTTTTGTTCTCTTAAATAAGCCATTTGACTTCAACCTTGGAGTATCCTAGGGTATGGGACCTCCCGAGCAATATTTGCTCATGCTATAGCTTATCCATAATATGAGCAGGACCAGCCAACACAATCCCAGAGGTGTGTGGTGCCAACCAAGGGAGGGAAATCTGAGAGAGTGAGAAAGAGGCCATGGGGTGAGATAGCATTTTGATTTATCAGGAACCACTACAGCCCCCATGAATGTGAGGAATTAAGGCTCCCAGAATACAGTGGCAGTACAAATGCCATCTGTGCCATTTCTGGGCTGAATCATTTGCGTGCAATTTGTTTTACATGAAACATACTTCGGAGTATTGTAATCATTACAATATTCAGTCTAAGTTGCTTGTAGCTTTGTGTGAAGAAATTATGGTTACAATACAAAAGACGTGAACACAGAAGATTTTTCCTTTTCTGGGTTTGATTTACATTATATTCTTGCAAATATCTTGAATATCTTGAATATCTATATAGCAATCCATATTTTTCCAATGGTCTACAAATGTATAAAATTAACTGTAGTTAGCTAGCACTGCAATTTCATTTTGTGCCCCACTTACTACAGAATATTAGAACTTCCAGTGTAAGAAAGGAACTGATCCTTGCCTTCTCCTTTTTTGAGCTGGTACCTCAAATACAATTTGAGTTGGGTTGATCCATCAGAAGACGTGCAAGGAGCTGCAAAAGGAATATTGTATAACAGGACTAGCAGAGCTGTACATGCGGTCTCTGACTATGGTGCAGCATAGCAACTTCACCCATTTGGAAGGAGCTGGGAAAAATGTGAGGAACAGAAGTTAGGAGAGTGTGAGGTGCCACAGCTGCAAGCAGGACCGTGAGGAAATGGACCAAACCCAAGTTTTCTGGCCCTCTGTGCTCCAGTGAGCTGTTAAAGATTAAATGAACAGTGGATAAACCTGGTTTTTCTCCTTGCAGGCAGCCCTACTACTCTTAGGCCTTATGGATGGTATTCATCTTGCCCAACTTTAGAGCTGACAGCACAGATGTCTACAAGTACTCAATGTAGCATCTTTTTATAATTCATAGAGGGCACCTTGGGGTACATTTATCTAAATCTAGAGTAGGTATCTAAAATAGGCCAGAGAAATCATGTCTCAGAAGTATAATATCAAGCATTTACTGGATTCGAATTTGATCTATCATATCCATGCTCAGTATGCTATACAATAATTTGTGCATTTATAAGTATCTTCATTGCCTGTGTCATCCTGAGGAAGGGTCTTAAAAAGATTTGCAGTCATAAGAAAGAAGAACAGATGGTATAACAGCTTCATCTGGCAGTGACTAACATACACATATGAGGCCTGCTCAGGACTGATGCCTTTCTCCTCTAAGTAATTGAACAGCTTCTTAACAGGACAGCTGGAAGGACTGCTGAGCCCATTCCCATTCTTCCCAACACAGTGGCCTGGATCTGAAACAGAATAGAGGAGCTGAGTTTCCTGGCATGACCAATTTTTTGCTTACAAAATTAAACACAATCAAGGAAAAGAGAAGTGGGATAATACTAAAAAAATAAAATTTGTTTCAATGTTCTTTTTGATTATTACAGAAAATTGTATGAAGAAGGAATAAACCAGAAATTCAGTTGTTAGTGATTGAGGGAGAAAATAGACAGGACTATTCCTTTGGCAGAGAAAGAACAGATCCTGCAGTGCCTGTAGAAAATAATTCACTTGTAGGTGTCAAAGGTAAATCCAGAAAACTGTTTTGACAGACTACACTGGCAAAATGATTCAGAAATGATCTTTTTAGGTAGATCATGGTTCACAGATAACACAGAGAATCAGTGCCAGGACTGAGGATTTCCATGTATGCAGAATGTGGGATGTTCTCTGATTTCATTACTGGGATACAGATAGTAAGTGAGCTCTAAAAAAGGCTGCCTATATGCCTCAAAGAAAGTCAGTTGAAGCTGAATGCTAATTTTTCAAGAAGTGGATAAAGGGCAGAGGAGGGGTGGTTTATATTTGCAGATCTAGGATAGAAATATACCTTTACGTACCTATGTTGTTACATTTTTGGCAGAGAAGAAGCTCTGGTAGAAGTGCTGAGGGTTGCTCCAGAGAAAGAGCATAAACAATAAAGTCTTATGAACAGATGCAGACAAGTTACATTTAGAAGATAACTGTTGGAAACTTAGATTTAAAGAAGATCTCAGTGAGTCTTCTAATAGAAGAAAAACAAAAACAACAGCAAAAAATTATAAAAGAGACTCAAAGACCTCTCTGGCTTGTGGGAGAGAAAATTAAAAAAATAAAGCAGTCTACAAAAAGAAATTGAGAAGGCAAGATCTTACACAAAATTTTCTAGTGTTGAAGAGAGACCTAGGTGAGTTCAAACATCCATTGAAAATAAGACTTAGGGACACAATAGGGGAAGAGTTTTCAAATCACCTGAAAAAAAAACCCCACTCTAAAATACTCTTAAATTGTTTTAAAGGCATTTCTTTACAAGGTTCTCCAAAGGCTAAGACAGAAAATACAAATATTCTGTTCAGTGCAAGCACCAATTAGTTATATCACTTATTTCTTAAAACAACCACTAGCAAAAACAGGAAGTGGTCAAATTTTTTTCAGATATTTGTTAGTCACTGCTCCAGTACTCAGTTGTTGTCCTTTATACTTTATTATGTATTTATCATATGCTATAGCAGTTTATACACACTAGTGATTTAATCAGATCTTGAAGTGTTCTTAAAGAAAAGGTACCCTTTTAAACAAAAATATCAGGACATTTGGATTTTTGTTTTTGTTTGTTTGTTTGTTTTCTGGTTTAGTTTGGCTTGTTTTTTTCAAGATTTACCAGTTAACAATCCATTTAACCTTCTTCGTTGTGAAATCTGAGACAGAATCATGGTGTAGACCTGCAGGGAAAACTGGAAGAAATATGAGGTCCTGCTGCTAAACATGATTTGTCATGAAACAAAACCCCCCTTGCTGGGTCACTGGCCCACCTGATTGAAAGGCCAAAGAAATTCAGGGTCTACTGCAGACATTTGCTCACCCATCAGTCTTTTATTGCCACCAGCCTGACTGATATTTGCCACATTCCTGCCTTCCCTGTGGCTAGGGCAGGCAATCCCATAGCCCTCCAGTGAACTGCAGACTGGAGGAAGCTATTCTATGTCTCAATTACCCTTCATTGAGCCAACAAGATTCCTACTCTCCACCTGCTGTGTTCACCTACCTCTGCTCTGACTCTCCCAAGGTCACAAAGCTCAACAAAGCATTTTTAAACCACTCTGCAAAAGTGAAGTATTTCACACTGGGGCTTTCTAGATGGGGGTTAATTTGCTTCTGAGACCACCACAAATACTCTTACCCATCCAGCTTCCCTGAGTATGAGATATTTATAATCTTAGCACACGCACCTCGGGGAGAAACACTGCCAAGTTTTGCAGCTAAGCCATCAGGCTTTATATCTTGAATGTATGGTACCTCACCCTGAACCAAAGGGTGAGGGATCTGAATGATCAGAAGGCTGAGAGACAGAAGGTGCAAAGATATATTTGAGCACCAGGATTCAGATACTTGACAGTGACAAGGCAAAGAATTGGAAACAAGTTTCCCTGTGGGACGTGGCATTTTCCGGACATAAAGGTGACACATATTCAGTCTAGGCTTGGGAGTATGGATTTATATAGTGCAGACAAACACATCTGCTGGAGGTGTAGAACTCTAACTTTGGATAAATCATTGTCAGAGTAGCAGAGGAGTGGGGGGAGAGGGGGAAAAAGGAGATATTTGTTGTTACCAAGTGGTGATTTTATTGAAAGATTGTTTTGCCACTGGAGACTGACTTAGAACAGCTCACAAACATCCCAAATCCCAACTTCTCCAATGGAATCTGTATGTGAGTTGGAAGAATGTCTTCATACAAAGAATTTCACTGTAAACAATATAAAAAAGTAAAAAACAAACCAAAACTTTCTTCTTTATCCAGTCCATGCAAGCTGAATGAGGATTTGGCATGCATGATGAACAATAAAAAACAGTATCCATCTAGAGCATAGTGCACAGCTCAGTAAACAAATGAACACTTTGGTTTTCTCTTTGTCCTGTCATGAGAACACAGAAAGTTCATTTTCTCTGTGTCCCATCACTTGTGACTAAATGCCTGTATGTGGCTTCAAGTTATCTCGTTTTGAAAAAAATCAACCTAAAATCTACTAAATTTTCATTAGAATATAAATAGACATCTTTAACTTTCAAGAAAAGGAAACTCAAAATGACCAGGAAAAGGCAATGAAAATAAAAAGGTTTAAATTCAGTCTCTCACTGCCTACTCTGTCTGCTGCGAAAGTCCATGTTGTCAGACTTTTGGATAATATATTGATAGCCTGAGTAACAAAAATCTCAGTAATTCCCTCCTGGTCATTATGAAATTGGCTTTATGTGCCAAGGCACAGCTCCCTGCAGCCATCTTCTCTCAGTAGCTTCTCTGCCTGGGCTTCAAGCTCCTAATTGCTTCTCTGTCTCTTCTCACTGATTGCTAATACATCCCACAGCCTTCTGTGAAATCAGGCCCCGTAACTACAGAGTTTCCCTCCTTTTACAAACCCATTTGTTCTCTTCTTGAACCAAAATTATATCCCAAAAAACAAGCCTGTTAAACAGAACAAGTAGGTTTGTGGAAAAAATTCTTTCAATAGCCTTCAATCTGCAATTATTTCCTGCTGTGCCCTCATTCAGCAGTATTAATGGACACCAACCTGAAGAAAACATCTGCACCAGAACACCCCCCTAATTTATACGAGCTAAAATACTTACACTTCATACTAGCCCTTCTCTATTTACTGAATGCACAAAGCCAAATGTCCCCAGGCTTCAGAAAAGTTTGCATTTGTAGCTGAACTTTATGGCTTGTATCCAGCTCTGATTAGCAGCCAGACTTTCTGTGTTGGCCCCTCACAGATGATGTGCTGGAAAAGCGTCACTGAGACACTGCTTCTTCCTCACTTTCTCCAAGTATTTTTGGTTTATATGTCATCACAGCTGGCCACTTTCCGTATAGTTCTGGAGGCAGATACACCTTGGAGGCAGATGTACATTCAGATTGCCTGGCAGCTGAGGGTGTATGGCTGGAGCCAGAAAAACAGGATTAGAAGGTGAGATAAACATATGTTTTTATCTCTCAAATAAAGATTGGCTTCTGTTGTACCTTAACTGTGAAACTTTGAAGCATTCAAAGTGCCCCGAACTATGAATTTATAAGAAAGGGAGCCTTCTTTTCCTCAAGATAAAACATCAGGTGCTTTCTACCATTTTTGGTACTTATTATAAATCAAATAGAAATGTGAAACTTATTTTTATCACTCAAAACAATGACAACTTGGAACATTTTATAGATATGAATTTTGACAAATAGCTATCAATCAATGCTAGAGAAAGTGGTTATTTAGCCCAGTGTATCTGAAGCAAGAATGTAGGATAGTCCTACAGAGTATGTAGGAATAGCACAGACTTCATTTCACAAACCTCTAGAGTGACTTTGGAAAAATCTGACACTAGTGCTCTGCAAAGGTCAATATGTGTTTTTCTATTAGTGACAATAAAGCAAAGAATGAAGCTCTAATCTTGCATCATTTGTGTTTCTTTATATAAGCCATAAGTCAAATAATTTACTTTTATGAACAGTGTTCCCTAGAGAGTGTTTTGAGATACCTGACATGGGAGTATATATATATATGTATATATATATATATATATATATATATATATATATATATATATA
>JAHLSL010000038.1:2495262-2536217 GCA_025920805.1 Petroica traversi
TAAATCTAAATCTAAATCTAAATCTAAATCTAAATCTAAATCTAAATAGTAATGAGCTGCATTCTTTCTCTTGACATATTTCTTCAGTAAAAAGTGTTGCTTTTTGGTCCTGTTTGTGATCATCTGAGGTTTTCAAGTGCAAAGGAATCTTTAAAAAGAAATTTGAAAGGTTTTCATACTTCAGAATACTCCAGTACTTTTAAAGGGCTATGGCTGTATTGCTGACACTGAAATAAGACATAATGGTATGAAAATCAATACAGGATGAGTCAGTTCAATGCAAATATAAAATGTTCAATATGTGGATAAATAAAGCTTAATTCTTTTAGGTCTCAATCAATGTATTTAATCACTTTTAGCAATAATGATATAATATCTTGATTGATTTCCACTGAACTATTCTAAATCTGAAGCTCTTTGCTAATGACTGAATTTACTGCTTTGTAGGAATATATGGAACTAAAAGGATCTGCAAATATTCTCCCTAGCACAGGAACAAAAAAGGAGAGTCAAACAAAAGAACAATGGACACAGTGGAAAAGCACTGCCATTTCAGAAAGATCTAATAATTATAAATAACATATACTTCATTAAAAGTTTACAAAACTGTTATTAATCTGATACAACAAATATGATACAGAAAAAAGATGGATTCTGACTCTCTTAATGTTGGCTTTCCATGACACACATTACTTGGGTAGCTGAGTGGCTATCATTCCAAATGTAAAATGGTAAAGTAGAGCACAGTCCTCTGACAATTAATTATTTAGTTGCAAGTTGGTGAGTGCATGTTTTAAAAACTCTCCTGAGAAAACTTACTTACAAAGTCAAAAAATTGTGAATGGCGAATTAATCTACTATAGATTTTCTCCCTGCACTTGCGAGAAGGGAACCATGCATACAGTGGTCTTACGTGATAACATTAGGCAACCTGGTCATTGCAAAAAGAAGTTCTGTGCATATGAAAGGTGAAACTAGACATTCTTGTGTTAAAAAACAAATCTACTTTTGTCTAGACTGTACAGTCTTTAAGCAGCTCTGCTCAAGGTTTGCACAAATAAGTTCATGTCCCAGGATTAGAAAATAATACAAACCTACAAAAATATTACTCTGTGATTTGGTTCTTGAAGCAGTAAAATGTGCCTTAAGGCTTTACAGAATAAAGGGTTTAGAAATTTAAGGTTCAGCCTCAAGCACTATTGTCCTTGATAGAACAGCAGGAGGTAAGGACTGCAGGCAAAATTATCATAGCCTGAAGCCAACCCAGCTGCAACAGGAGAGAGAAGCAGGAGCCAGACAACCCGACATCGATGAGCCAGCAGCAGGACAGCAGTATGAAAAGCTGAACCCAGCCAAAACTGCAACCACTCTATTATCAGCTATTGGAATTTGGGTTAGAGAAAGGCTTTGTTTGATTTGTGAAGAAGAGATGACATAATTGTGATCCTTGCAGTAGTCTCACTAGGAACTGCATGCTGCAATGAGTTACAAGAAAAATTATTTCCCAGTAACATTCAATGAGGAGATGAATAAGGCTTGCAAATAGCAACAAAAAGCTGTGTTATAAGGGCATGATTAAGTTACAAGTCCAAGTAATCCAAAGTTTGAACCAAAAGCATGCAGAAGTTTGGCCAGCCTTTTTATAATCCCTTGTGTGCATATTTTGTGAGATGACCATTAATTGCATACTCATTATTTTCTGGATAGGAACCCTTCTTCATTGAAGTGCATAAAAAGGGTGATGTTCACTGGGCAAATGTTCAGAATTGTCTAATTTTGCCAAGAAATGTTTTCGCTGACCTCATTCCTCTGTTCTTCAAGATAACCTAATTGGTTTGGCAAAGATTAAAAAAAAAACATGCACAAATGAAAACAAACAGAACAGTCAGAGGCACGTGTCCAGGCTATAAAAACATAGTTCAACTGGTTGAAGTTTTTAAAACTTATTACTAATTTTTAAAAGTTTTTTTTTTTTTATATAATGAGCAATAAAAATGATTCCAAGTAATAAGTAACATTAGCAGCCAAAATTTTTCTTGTTTTCATGGGCAATATTCTCTAAAATCAAGGACTGCATATAACTCCTAATTTGGTTTCATTCTTTTTTAATGATAATATTTATATTAGAACTGAATGCAACACCCTTTCTCCTTGTGCTAATGTAGAATCACAGAGAATGGGGGAATACTGTGGGGACTTCTGACTTCTTTTCTTGGGAATAACAAAGCATGAAAAAATATATTTAATCTTTGACTGGATTAAGAGATGTTACACTGTTTGCAATGGCTACAAATATTGGGGATTTTGCCCACATGTATTGGCATGCATTAATTTCCACATACAAGACACCAGGAATAATTGTGAATTCTCTGTGTTATCACAAAATGCCAGTATGGAAAGTTAATTGTCAAGTGATTGGTGACCAATAGCAGGTAAATACTGTTTTAGTAAATTTTCTGGGAATGCCTCTCTTGCATAAATAACTCTTGATATAATTTAGTTACTGCTGTGTTATTCTTTCATATTTTTCTGTCTGCTTGTCAGTCTTTCTGCCTGTCTGTCTGCCTCTTTGTTTATAGCCACCAGCCTTGTTGCCATCCAGGTCACAGCAGTTTACTCATTCACTTGTGTCCAAAGCACAGAATTCATAAATGTGATTTTGCATTGCTGTCTTCCAGACATATATATATATCTAACCCTAATAGACATGTCTGAGTTTGACCTGATCAATAATTTTATTTTAAATTTCAGTTTCTTACCTGGCTTCTGGCATGAATAGAAGTAGACACTCCATGTCTCATCTTATATACAATGAGCTTCCAATTGCTTTTATGTGTATAAGCGCTGACTTGAAAATGCCACTTCTGAATGTTCAAATACCAAATAAGATGTACACACAATGTAAAAATTCCAAATCTCTCTGAATGTCAACTGGAGTTATATGGAAAGAAAAGTGTGAAGTTAATAAAATCAGCTGAGGACATATTTTACGTAAATAAGTTTTTCAATACATAGACATCTGAGGAATACTTTATTTTATTACTTATCTTGAAGTATTATTAGGTGGTTTGTTTATAACTTAGACCCTGTGAGCTGTGTTCTTACAGAACTTTTTTTCCTCAGTTATGTTACTAGTAAAGAAAGCACTAAACTAATTATAAGAAAATTTTATAATAAAAATTCAACTTTTTAAAATCACATCTCTTTCTGTACAAAGAAAACATCTGGGGAAATCACACATGAAAATCTTAAGTTTGCATTCAAATTTGAAGCAAAGTGATAAATTCAGGTGGCAGATATCTGGGATGAATTAATATTTTTCTTCAACAGTTTTAAAAATCATGCTTTTGGCAAAGGTGCTAGGATTTATTTGAATTTCTCTGAAATGGGGTATCGTGTCAAATCAAAGCCATGGTAAATATCAGTCACAATAAATACTGGTTCTTGATGCTGTAGATTTTTATTGTTAGTGACATTTCCTTTGTATCCTGTGTTTTGTTACACAGGTTGGTGCAAAGCACTGTGTGACCCGAAATGAATGGACACCTGAAGATGACAAGCAGCAGCAACAACATGACGCCATAAAAGCATTACAGAGGATTTGGATCACATTTCAGAGGATCCATTCCTTTCTGGAGCTTTATAATGTGCACATAACCTTTTTGTGTGCTCAGGAGGAAGACAACAGACAGCAAGCACAGTGTTCTCTGTCATTAAGAATAGACAGGAGGCTCCCTAGGGAAAAAAATGTGACTCCAGATTTTCACCAAGGGACACTTTTCTCAACACTGATAGAGCACATTGTTATTAGTCCCACTAGGAGAGGATTAGCTCATCTACCATTCGTCATCTTGTCTACACTGCTCTTTTAGACCTCTTGTCTAAGTAATGAAGACAAACAAATTCCTTTCCTGCAGTGACTGTCTCCCCAGTGATGGCAGAGAAGTGACCTGGTCAAGTGGCTTGGTCTAGGCACCTAATGTTTCATAGAAAAAATATAGTAAGATGACTGCTATTGCTAGATCTTTTGACAAACCCATATGAAACCTCATACCTGAAATTCTCTGTGTCCACCACTGGAAATGTGACATTCCACGTCTCCCATACAGAGAAGCTATTTCATTTTCTCTGAATTATGACACATTTTACTTACAGACCATCAGTTTCCTGTAGAAATAGAGAAAAATGTAAGTGAAGACAGCCTAAATGAGCTCAGGAAAATTGTGCTATTTGATGCACTTGCAACTAGAAGACTTCAGTGGTCAAAACTTAAAAGAGATTTTGCTAGAAAGTTGCTTCCTATAGCATGAAGATCTAATAGTATACACATATTTTAAAGAAGATGAGCTGTTTTGGTATCAGCACAACTCATAAACCTTTCTTTCTGTTGGATCCTTGCACTGGAAACCACTGCACCACCCATCACAGGAGCAGCATCTTCCAAGACTTGCTGTGATAAACACAGGGTCCAGGAGAGTAAGCACTGTGGAGCAGTGTACTGAGACCCATCAGCCAATTTGGGAATGCTGGCGGGCTCCTGGGCTATCACCCAGAGAGTGGGTGAAAACTGTGTTGCTCTGCATGTCTTTCCCTTAGAAAAACAGGACAACCTCTTCTTTCTTTATTACCCATCCAGAGATTTTCATATGAATTTAATTGCTATGAGTGTGAATAAATAAGTACTACATAACTAATAAGTACTAAACTTCACATGAATTTCTATGAGTTTATTAAGTCAGAAGCCTTAGATTTCTAAGTGTGCCCTTTCAAAGGATGCTTGACAACAGCCATGACTTAGCATTTTACACTGATAGTTTGCCATGTCTTCAAAATAAGTTTTCAAGACAGGTATGATGTGATGCCAATACTAGGAAATGAAAATAGCCCAGGGTGAGCATAAAGAGTAAAGCTGAGAAGCACTGTGGTATTAGGAAAGGATTATCTCTTTTTAATGAACTGTACAGGACAGTGAAACTGTAGGTGTTCCTCAGAGCTGGGTCCCTGGATAGTGTCACTGGGTTGCAGCCCAGAGACTGGGCTGTCTTTGGCCGTGAACTGGTGCAGGTCTGCTCTCTGCCTAGCTGCATCTGACCCCTAATGTTATACTCCAGCATTGTGCTTAAATCTGACAGGTGGGTTTTTCCTAATAATTAATCTTCTCTGGCATACATTCAATCAATATTGATGGAAAATAATATATGTGAGTTTATTTTTTGGTTAAAAAAATAAAAAAATTTCTAGGAAATCAAATATTTCCCTGACAGAAAACCAAATGCAACAGCTCTCCATTCTTTTTCCCATTTTATTCTTTTTAGTGAAAAAAATGCCTGGGAGATCACAGAATGCCATATCTGTTTCCAATTTTTACAATTCACATAAAAATAATGACAGCTCCTTTCATCTCCATTCCATACCTAAATACCAGAAATGTCCATAAAAATATATGGAATGGTATTTATATTTATTAAAAACTGTAATACTAATTTAAAAATATTTATTCTTGCTTACTTATAAGGGCAGAGATTATGTCCAGCAGAATGGTGCATTTGTCTTTTGCTTATCATATAACTTTCTTTCCAACTTTATAAAGGGAAAAACTTCTCTGCTTTTTTGTTTTGTTTTTTTTCCACGATGCATTTAAAATTTAGAGACTGATGGCATTTTTAGAGCCAAAATTAGAAACTTCATTACCCACAGCACTTAAAATGCCTTTGCATGTCATAGCTTGACAAAATAGAAAACCCAGGTGATGTTTCAGAGAAGAACTCTGGAACTGTTGGCAGCTCTACAATAGCACATCAGGTATCTGTGGTTGGCCATCACTGGATAAGCAGTTTTCTTTATTAACTTGTCTGAGCATGAAAAAAAACGTTATGAAATACCACAAAATCAGCTTTGTGAAACACAGGAAAATCTCTGCTGATGCTTCATTTAATTTGAAGTCCTTTAAAATCATAGTTTTTGACAGTACAGTTCTGCTCTCTAGAAATTAATTTCATAATGATAGTCTTTTAAAACTAGAAAATCTATTCTTGTATATGAAGATATTGTCTTCCCCCCCCCCCCAGAGTAAAGTGTTTATTTAATGAGAAACACATTATTTCTTCTTCCAGCCTTTTTTCTATCTCTCCTTTAGTGAAGAGCTTCTTTTATCAAACTTCCTTTGAAGACTGGATATTTCCAAGATGTTACATCACATTACTGACTTGATGCAATGACATGCCCTAAAAGATAGTGAGATTTCAAGTGATCCAACCACTTCCATCTATTTCTATTTCTTGAATTTTCCAACATGAACTAGCTGTTTTGTACACCACTGAAGAGTGTAACGAGTTCGAAATGTAAAACCATAATTTGCAGCTTACAATGAATCAAACTCAGGGCAAAACAGGACTTTTCTTGAAGATGAGCTTCTCTAAATTACTGATTGGGATCTAGGAAGAATGAAAAGTGGTGCTTTTCTGGAAGAGTTGGCCTTCAAAAAGGCAGAGATTTGGCAGATCATCCAAATGCAAAGTTGATCAATTAAGATGGTCTGTGTATTAACAGAAAAGTCAACCTATGGAGAGGTAACTGTCTAAAAAGGCCTTTGAAAAACAGAAACTAGGAATTATAAATGCACTGGGCAGTTGGTATTTTGTCGGCTCCAGTGAGATATCCATCTTACTGAACAGTGAACCCCTACCTTGCATAGGGGGCTCCTCAGTGTTCAGTTCCTTTTGCTCCAGGACCTTGGATGAGTCAGGTGGATGAAACACTCTTCCACAGAAAGAAACAGCAGAAAGGTGTTCTGAGATTTCGCAAAAATTGTTTGCGTCTTGTCAGCATTACAGAACAAAACACACAAAATGGGTTTTCTTCCCTCATGAGTTAACGTTTTTGACAAATTAAGGTACTGAGAGTAGACGATGGATATAAAAATAAAGCCAATGTGTGACCTGTTATACACATTTCAGAAAGTGAAAGAACACAGCAGGTTCTAAGAACTGATTATGCATTATCTGCAGGTCTGAACTCAAGTGAAATGCTGCATTAAAACTTTTAAGTCCTCCTTTGAATGATCAATACAAGGGGTTTTTTTTTGGTTGAAAAGCTGAACTGATCAGTGTGGCTGAGAGTGACCTACTTAATTTTATTTAAAACAGCTATGGTTAAGGTTTTTCAATTTACCCCTATTAAACATGGTGGTGGTGGTGGATTTTTTTTTTTTTATGCTTCTGTAATTGCTTTACCCACCATTAAACAATATTGGTCTACCAGCATGACATCATAAATTAATTTATAAACAATAAATCAGAATAGCTGATTATCTCTCGCTTCCTATCTTAAAGCACCTGGTGTTTTCATGTCTCTAAAATATCCCATCCATCTGCGAAGGAATTCTGGAAGGGAGGAAGGAAGGAATTCAAGAAGGGAGTAATTCCGGAAGGAAGGAATTCTGGAAGGAAGGAAGTGTGGAGGCCAGTGGGTCTGCAGACCAGGACACCGAGTCGTAGGGGCTGTGTCATCCTCCACAGCCAGGGCAACCTCAGGTTCTCCCCCCCAAGATACCCCACAGCCTGCTTCACATTTAAGTTAATCCCCATATCCCAGCTGACCTGTTGGCTTCCCCGCCCCTTTCTACCCTACATGGTCATGTTCTGAAAAGTTCTTCTGTACTTGATACCCAGTTGGTCTGCCCCTTTCAATCCCACCTCCTGTTTTACCCCATTGGTTCTTCGACCCATCCATCCCCATTGTACAAGCCCCTTGCCCTTTCCCCACTGGTCCATGCGAACCCCGCCTCTGTCAGTATTTAAGGTTGATCCTTCCTTTGTTCTGTGTTTTGTCCCTGGAGCCCTCAGGTGACAGAATGATCTCTGTCTCCTGGAACCCGCACAAAAGTCCCCTCTCTGCTTCTTACAGCGGTTGTGCATGCTGTCCCTGCTGTGTGTGTATGTCTGGCTGGCTGTGAGAGTGTGGTACAATCCTTGGATATTGCCGCTGCCCCACCCAGCCGAGCTGTCCACATAGGGGTCAGTGACAAGGAAGGAATTCCCAAAGGAATTCTGGAAGGAAGAAATTCTGGAAGGAAATAATTCCAGAAGGAATTCCGGAAGGAATTCTGGAAGGAAAGAATTCCGGAAGGAAGGAATTCCAGAAGGAAGAAAGGTTAATTTCCCAATATTCTTTTTAATTGATTGGGGAACAAAAACCTGATCCCATAACATATCATAGTATAGACTCCATAAAGTAATGGACTCCACTGCCTTCAATAATGTTTCTTAATATGTTTATAACAAACAGTTGATTCAGACCAGTTCTTATGGAAAACATCTGGGAGCCAAATCAGTACTGATATCCTCTTCCTTTGTATTTCCCTCATTTAATATAACTATTTAATGTAAATAAAAGATTTATTTTTTCCTTACTTTTTTTTTTAACTTTATGGTTCTGAGTGAACACATGAATAATGATTCTGAGTATGTAGTGTGGAAAATTGTTTTCATCCTTTTTCTATCTTTTCTTTCAATAAAATTTCCTTTTTAATTAAAAAATACCTTTGAATTAATATTTCCTCAACATTTTAGAATTTTTTTTTCTAGATATCTATAAAATAAAGCTTTTAGGTCTAAACCATACAAATCTATTATTCATTGTTATAAACATTAAACAACTTTGCCTAGCTACCAGCTGCTACTCAGCACAGCTGTCAATATGGCCAACAGCCTTATTCAAGACCATTAAAATAAAAGAGCACCTTTTTTTTCTGCTACAAGCTACTACCTTTCACCCAAGATGATGAACAAAATGGATGTGGAGTACCATTTACAGGATTAATATTACCCAGTGTTTACAGCTAATGGATTTGTGTTACTGCTTCATTTTACAAGGCCTCCTTCCATCTCTTAATTTATCCTCAGGTCTACTGCTTTATTTTTGTTCCATCATCTTCATAAAAGCCATTATCTTTCCATTAGCAAACCTGCTAAATAACTCTTCATATGCTCTTTGATCTGTCCAGCAGCCGTTTGCATTCTTTGCAGTGAGTTTTTCAATTACACTCAAGAATTTTAAAATACAAGTTTGCTGAGAGCTACTTCACACACTGTGGTACATTTAATTAACGTAGGATGGAAGAAAGATTTGCAACCATGTTCCTGCTCTTTGCTGCCATAACAACTCCTAGTTTTCTTCTCTTTTATGCAAATCAAGTCACAGACATTTATGTCAGCAAAAATGCTAATTTTTTTATGTAATAGTGGATCAAATGTATTTCTCAAAACCTGCATAAAAATAATTGTGCTTTATTTTTGAACTTTGTGCTTTATCTGAAAAAATTCTCACTCTGGATACTGGATCTTGTAAGTGATTTCTGAGGGAGTTTTTTGTTTGCCTGATTTCACAAGTCATATTCTATATATTTATTCCTTTCTTTCAATATCATTCAGACTGGAATGTGTGGACAATGACTCCTTTCTGAAGCTATATTTACTTTGTACCAATTGTGTGACCACAGGGTTGCACAGCCATATCCATCAACAGTTTATAAAAAAATTCTTAAGGATCAACTTGTACATTAAGATATATCAGTACAGTAGCATTGAACTCTCCCCTGGTTTATGAGACATCCTAGTGAAAATAGTCTTTTGTGTCACTCATCTCGGATGTCAAAATGCCTTCTTTCCTATGGTAGTTTATAAAGAGGTCATGCTATGACTCTATGTTCTGCAAAGACATTTAATGACACAGAAATTAATCAGGGGATACCTTATGTTTCTCCTTAATGCCAAAAGAGGAGAATATTCAGTGGGACTGTATTGCCTTTCTCAGAAACTAAGATTCTTCTTTATAGTGAGACCCAAATACACTTTTTTTTTAGTAACACAGATTGTCTGGAATCCTAATTTCATAAAGCAGAGACCAGGCTGTCATTTTGGTTTTTACCTTCCACAATATTTATGTCTGTTATCACCTGTCTTGCTCCCTTTCCTCTAAGGTCCATGGAAGCTGCATTAAAACCCTGCTTTAAAGCATGTGAATGAACTTCTGAAAAGCTACTGGTCAGATTTCCCATTTCTTTTGTTGTTCCTAAGAAGTCCTCTCCTTGGTATCTGTGGGGATTTTAGGATCTCCCTATGATGTTGTAGTTTTTATTTGTTTTGCAATGGATGAAATAGAGTACAGTGTAATGTTTCCAATGCTGAATCTTTAACAAATAAGGTGTATTAAAAATCAATAAACAAGACTCAAATGAAAACCTGCTGTGATAATTTAGAAATCCTCCCATGGTACATGATAGCTTAATTCTGATTGACAGAATAAGGTTTACTACTTTGTCCTTTTGGCATCAGATTGAGACAGGTTTTAATTACTTACACAATAACAAACATCCCTCTTACACCCCCACTATTCTTCCAAATACTTTTGGATTTGGTCCAAGAATGAGATTGCTGTCCCAGTCCTGCTTTCTGTTTCACTGGTCAGTTCTGTACTTCATGCTGGAATAAGCAGTAGATGAAAATATTTATTGATACCTGTTCTAGGAAGAATTCTAAGATTCAGTGATTACTCAGGTAAAATATTACCTGATAGTTATTGAAGATACCCCTCTCTGGGGTTGCTATATCTTTTAGTGACTATGTTTACCATAGTGGAATATTAATAAAAACGTCCTATACCTTTCTTTAGAAACCATTTTGGCTCATCAAGAAGGAATAAAAGGAAGCATTTATATTCATCCCCATGAAAGACTCTCACTTGTCAGTTTACTAAAACTCTAAGAATGTTAACTAAGAAAGCTTGCTTATATTTACGGTGATGTCATGAGCTCAGTATGATGCTCTCAGTTTTGTACACAAATAGTTCAAAAGTTAAATGAAAAGACAAATGATGGGCATGGAATGCATTTTTTTTTGCCTTGTTCAGAAGTGAATATACAACAAATTTCCAAGTTTCTGTTATACATTAAATAATTGAAAGAGAAATTTACATTTCTATGTACGTTAGAAAAAAACCGCAACAACTAGATATTTGAATGAAAGCAAAGAGTTGTAAAAGCCAGAGAACAGAAGCATTTACTTGTTGTCTCAGATACACTGTGCAAGGGAAAGCTTATTCATGAATGCATTCTCAAGGAGCCAAACTCAGGACTGAGAGTCCATATTATCAGGAGGTGGGATGAAAGGAGGAGAACTCTTGTTCTTGGTGAGAAATGGAGTGAGTCGGTGCTGGCCATGGCAAAGGAGGGGAAGTGCCCCATTTTTACATACTATTCTTTCTCCTAAGTACTTTGCTGCTTGTGTTTTGAGGTTCCACTGTAATTTTTCAGAAAGCTGATGAAGGGCAGCCATTTGATATATTACGTAAGAAAGGAAATTTAATTTTCTGCATGGTCATAAATATATGATAGACTTAGAGATCAAGTGATGAGGTAGCTGTAGATAAGTCAGGGAGAGATACTGCAGCTGGGTGGTGCTGAGTGAATTCAGAACAGGGTTAATTTCAGAGACACCAATCAATAGCTGGAAATACATAATCATACAAAAGTGGTTGCAAAAGAGAGCTAATGCTGTAAAACCAGTGAGGAAATATCCAGACAGACACTGTGATGTACTGATGTATAAATCACTTTGGTGGACTGAAGCATATCGTTCATTATATGGCAAGCAACATCCAGAAAAGACAGTTTCATCTGTGTAGTCCGTTGACTTCTCTTCTATTTGCTCTTGTTTTCATTCCTCCCCTTAAAAAAGTGGCTCACAGATCTTAACCAATGGGAAAGTAACCTTAGAGATGTCTTTTCTGTTGGCTTATTTTCTTGAAAAAGTTCATCTTGGGTTCAGAAAAGTGCCAATGACGGCCTCAAAGTGGACAGTGGAGCTTGTGTTGAGTCACACATTTCTCTAAGTTGCAGTGAGATCTTATTTCTGCTCAACTATATAGCCAAAACTACATTCTGCGTTTTTGTGTAATCCCCAGTACACATTATCATTTTTTGAATCAAGACTTATTAATTCATTTAGAACAGGAAATACTTGTTTTTATCCTTCTTAGTTCCTGGTGTCATAAAGGATATTATAACTATATGGTTATTATCGTCGGTGGTGCCTAAAAGTATTTAACATTGACTGATTCCTCTGAAATCCAGGCTACTTAGCTACTGCTATTCAGCTCACTGCAGGACACAGGAAAAAGTAAAGTAAACATTCAAAAAGAGAAATGGTTTCCATGAGCTCAAGCAATTCTATATACATTTTATTCTTTCCTCCTCTAGCACTTTTGTAGAGCTTTTTTGCTCTCCACATTTGAAAGAACTGTTGCTCTAATCTTGTTCCTGTTTTTCTCAGCAGGCCTACACAATCCCTCCTGCTGTCTGCAACGAGTTACCAAATTGGGCCTATTACATTGTTCCCGTATGCAGAATGACACGCAATCAGTAAAAACTCCTTTTGTTTATACCGTTAATAACAGATGTTGCTCTGCTACATCACACATGCTGTTTAATATTATCAAAACAATTATTCATTTATTCATATTTGTGCAATGTGTGCAAGCTGGCATTACAGATCTTGCAGACATGGCCTTCATGAATGGATAAACAAAAATGCACGTCATATAAGATAAATCACCCCCCCCTTCCCATCACCATTTTTAATCTTATGTCTAATCATTTGATGGTATCTTTATTGCTTGCACATGGACAAGGGGATGACAGACAAAACTTAGCATGTGGAAAAGCTACTGAAATAGCAAAGGGCCCCTTCCTGCAAGGAGCTTCTGTATATGCATTAAAGGGTGTAAGGTTTGCTTTGTCAGGGTCCAGGGACAAGAACTCTGATGTGAGTTCATCCTTCTTCCCTTTTTCCCCTCAGAGCTCCTCCAAAAGAAAAACACAAGAAAGAAAAACAGTTCAAGAGTTGGTTAGATTTCTTTTGATTGAATTAACAAGGGTTCATTTTAATTGAATTAACTAGTGGGATAACAGCATGACTGAATTTTAAAGTATAATTATAGCATTCATCTTCTACTTAATGACAATGGGATACAAAATTACCTCAGAACAGACACTACACAAGTTATCTGTTTCCCCATTTTAGATGCGCGTTTCAGGTAACTTGGCCATTAAACCTTCTTCTATACATGATAGAAAGTTTGGAAAAAACCTTACCAGTTTGAAGAAAATCTGTTTATTCTCTTGCAAACTTCAAATATTTCCATGGTTCATTATGAATGCCGCTGTTTGCTCTTGTTAGGATGTAGGATCTCTTGGGTTTTTAATTAAATGAGTTAATAAGGTATTTCCTTCAAATAAAAACAATCTTTTTTACACATACAAATATAATATTCCTGAAGCAGTGTGTTTATGCTCCTGATGGTATGTTTATGTTCCAAATAAGTATAATACTTCCTTCATTTTTTTGGCAGAAATCAGATTTCCATACTGAGGTAAACCAATATTTTACATTCCCTTCTTTTTCAGCATCATCTTCCTTGAAGAATGAGACAAACTGGTCCTTACAGGCTTATAGTAGTTAAATAGAACTTAAGGAAGAAATTTATCCATAAAGAAAATGATTTGAAGTGAGCAGAATATGCCCCCTCAGGCCTGAATATAATAGCATTTCCTAGAAGTATATTCAGAAAAATAATTATCAGGTACCTGATGCAATATAACAGAAGTGCAAGCCAGCAGACAGTAGGTTTATCATTAACGTTCACAGCCGCATGGTAAGGTGGGTAGAGGTGACCAAGGGGAGAACAGTTTCTATCTTCCTGTTCCTTTGGAGTTTGTCTTGCAGAATCTGGGTTCTCTGTTGAGTATATTGCTGAAAGTAATAGTTTGACTACAGGTTGGTTTTCAATAATTTTCTTTTTGGTGTTCACTATGAATGTTTTTTCTTCACCAAGTTGTTGTTCATTCCTGTGGAAATACTCAGTAAAAAATTGTGATTTTTCACATTACAGTAGACCTGTGGCTGCTGTAGATCTGACTTTCCTCTGACAGTGAAAAGTTTTAAGATGTGTAGATGTCTAGAGAGTCATCTGAGACTCCACAGTGTAACCAAGACATCATTCTGTGGCCAATATGACATATCATATCCTGCTGGATCTCAACTTGCACTAGGGGTATATGCATGATTAGAACCAGGTGACTGAATTGAACCCCAAATATCAGAAAAAAAGAAACCTGAAATGTGAGAGTGAATAGGTACGAGTGCTATTACTGTGCCATTCATCACCTGTTCAACCAAACACTTTCAAGCTTTCTCTACTTCAATAGTCAAAGTCATGCTCTGGAAATAACTTCTCTTATGTAACCACAAGCTGGCCAGAAATTATGTTTATTGCTTTAGAAACATTTACTTTCAGTGTGTTGAAGGGCGATTTCCTGTAAAGTCTGTTTTCTCTGTTCAATCTTATTTCATGCACTTTTATCATGTTTCCCTTTAATCATTTAACATAATAATCTTTTAGTCTTTGAAGTAGAGATTTTTTCCCCATACCAATAACTTGTTCTTATCTATTTTCACTCAACTCATCTATTTTTGCAATAAGCTTTCTCTGATAAGATACCAGTCTAAAACAAGAAGTATCAGTGACAATATAAAAGACATTTTCTGTGTTACTTACTATCCCATTTTTTATGTACTGCAGGAGTCGATTTGCTTCCTTTCAGAACAGTTGTACATGGAGTAAAAGTTCATGGTAAGCAGTCCATAACATTTCCTTTCTCCCTTTGCCATGAGACATTTGAGCAGTCTGTAGTTTTGCTTTATGGATCACTAACACAGAATAGTGCTTAACCCATTATTTAAGATAGGATTGTACATGTAACATTATTTACAACACTATATTTTCTTCAAGTAGATTTCCAGTTATCAGCAGGGTTGTTTTCTTACATTGCATTGACAATTCTTGTAACTTAATTCAGTCCTTTTTCCATTCATTCTGGCATCTCCATATTTAACCAAAAGTGACTATGATTTGGGTTACTGAAACATTTTTTTAACTGTGTTGTGAACATATTAAACAGTGGTCCCCATATAGAACCTTTAGAAACCCATCTGCTAACCTTCTACCATAGTGAAAAGTGACCATAGATTCACTGTCTCTATGTTTTGGTTATTTTTTTTGGTGCATGAATGAAGCACAGAATTCTCAAAAGTTCAGATTATTTCATCTAGGCATACATAAAGTTTTAGTTATGTACCAAGAGATAGCAAACAGTTCAGGTATGAAGCACTAGGCCACTTTTTCAAAAATGCTGTTGCAAAATTATTACATCAAGTGAGGAACCTAAACTACCCCTAATCAAAGCACTCATGAAATTGTCTGTGATTATACAGATGGTATTTTGGGGAGAAAACCAAGCAAATATCTAATGATGTATATGTTTACATTGTAATATATGTTATTAAGGTATTGAATGAGTTGAGCGCAGTTTATCTCATCATAATTGAGAAAAAATATCTTCTTCATTAAGGGTTAAGGGACTGAATTCTTTCAAAGAGTATGAAAGACTGTCTACCTAGTACTGACACTGCTGCATGTAAATTTGGTGACAGATGTGTAAAAGAAAGATTTCTGCATCTTAGTTTTGCCATCTTCAAGATGTTTGATACAATTTTAATATTTATCATTTTCAGTGAATGTCACGTGGGAAATTTGTAATACTTTTGCGAAAGTCAGCATGCAATCCTCTTCTGAGATAAGCCTGATTCCTATTTAAGGACTCAGATTTTGAGTGCTAAACATCTTCATATTGAAGTAGAGCATCCTTGTTACTCTTTTTGTTCCACAGAATGGAAAGAACTTCAAGTCCCTTAAAGTTAGTTCCCATGTGTTCCCCCTTTGTCAGGTAAAGGTATTTGACTACATTTCTATGCAACATCCTTTTGAAATACATCAGAGTAACATATGTCAAATACATTTATTGACAATGATGTATGAATTAGCAAAAAAATTGTTGTGATATATGAGATGAAAACAGAAATCAAGCTAGTATTTCAAACATCAATAGACTATAGGAGTTTACAGACATATAAATTTATAACATAAAGAAATGCTTGGTTAAGCAAATGTTGGATGATAGGGCTGCTGTAATAAAGAACACATTTTTCAACAAAAGATAATACAGATGAGGGGGTTATCAGATGGCTATAATAGTAATACTGTTCACATGCTCCAGAGATTAGTATGCAAAACAGTCTTTAAAGCTGGGGAAGCATGATTTTATAGTCACACTACAGTCAGGGAAATTGAATCATGTAGAGGTTAAATACAAGTTGTTCAGGGCTAAGCATGAAGTCAGTACAGGGCTGCAAATGAAAGAGGAATTCCCTGGATCACTGACTGAGGTGCACACCAAGTTTAAGCACAGCAGGTGCTGTACCTGTGTCAGGTCTGTACACCCCATGGCTGCTTGCTGCCCCAACACCCCAGAAGTCACCCAGAAAGTGGGGACAGTGGGGTTCAGGTGTCTGCAGGGAAGCAGCCAGCAATATCCCAGATTTGGTAAACATGCTCAGACCCTTCCAAGCACTGGAAGTTCTGCTGGTCGTAATTATTCAAGGCCCTGCTTTTCAGTGTGCTGCTTGCACTGAAACCATCATAAGAACCAGAATGGTACAGGCACTGTCAGGAAGGCATCTGCTGGCAATTGTCCCATCCTAGGACAGACCAGAACCAGGAGCTCTTGTTCTTCTGAGACAGTAATGTTTTTGCATTCATATCTTTATCAAATATGTTACAAACTTCCGACCTTCTGGAGGATTGTCCCACTTTTCCCAGACTTCAGCCATCTCCAGCTAAAAATACTTGAATTTGCTCCATTAAGCTTGTGTTGCTGTATTTCCATCCCTTCCAGAAGGTTTAGTTCCGTTAGTACCTCACTGCCAGCAAACTGTAAAGCTTCTCCATCCAATAAAATGAACACTTCATAATAAACAATCTTTTAATGTCCACCTCCATCATAGCACCTTCTGTCAAGCACTGCCTGATACATACTAAAAATACACCAAATCTAAACTTCACCTTAGAGAAGATTATGAGATGTAAATTTTGTATCATGGCATATATATGAACTTAAAATTCACCTCATTATGAAGCTTTAGTTCGAATTTTCTTCCAATTAAAATGCTAGTGAAACCTTAGTAAATAACACATTTTATTCCTGTTCTCATAGAGAGCTATCCTGCTTAGAGGGAAGCAGTTGAACATTTAATGTTGGTATTACCAATTTTTTTTTATCCTGGGACCATTCAGATAGGAGTACAAGGTCAGACCAACTGTAAAACGCTAGCTGCTGTATTTAATTCTGCCTTGACTTGTTGACAGCAGCTGCTGATAGGTATCTTTCACAAAGCTGACCCTTGTTTGCTGCTGTTGCTGGGACATTTCTATTGTAATGAGACTCTCAGACCCTGAACCAAAGGTCACAGTTGTTGAGTGCTCTGCATCCAGTTCCCATAATTAAAAGCATTTGTTAAACTCTTTGGTTAATGCACCTGTGTTTTTATTTGAGAACTCATTAACTATTATACACATCAAAAGACAATTTTAGGGGAACTGCATCACTATATAAATGTATGAGAATCAGCTGTAAAATGAAAGAAAATAATGAACAATTGTTCTCCAGGAATTGGATTCATACAGTCAAGGCCCTGGAAATGCCAGAAGAACTGGTCAAAGCCAGCAAATTAACAATGGCTTAGTATGTTTTATCTTGTGGGGATAATGTCTCAGTTGAGTTTTCCATGTTTGGAGAGCACACAGCAAGAATTAGTTCATCTCTGATGATATATTTTGTAATGTTCAGAGAGTATTCCTGGAGATTAGAAATAGGATAAAATGAAAAGAATTACCATTTTGCTGAGGACTACAGTATTTATCTTCTTTTCAACCAAAATATGAGTGTTCCTGTAGGGATGGGTGAAATCATGCATTTCTGGTCACTCTTCTGCCTGGGTCCTCAGAGGAGGAATGCTGGCCAAACAGTTAAAAGTCCCTAAATGAGTATATCTTGACAAGTTCATAGGACCCAAAGGTTCTAATGTTATATTCTGAAAGTCCTTTAACCTGCAACCATCCCACTGAAATTGTCAAAATTGCTGCTCAATTGCCAGGTAATTTTAACCTACCAAAATTAGCTTCCCAACCTTATATGCTGGGTGTATACAAAGGTAATGGTGGTGAGCTGCTCAGGGCAGGACTATATGCCCTGCATGTATGGGTTTAAACCATTTCACCTGCAGGATCTGTCACTATATTTTCATTGTTCAGAAATATCTCATGGTTTTGCAGTTTAAGGGGCCAGTGAGAAATATTGCAAAGGCTAATAACAGACATGGATTGCAATTCTTGTGAATAACTAAAATGTTGAGGCATCTTCTCTAAAGTGAAACTTTCTCTGTGAGTCATCTCAAAATAACTTGAGATGGAGTAAAATGGGAAAGTGGTTGACATAACCACAAGTCCAAGTTAGGCAGTTGAAGAAGATGCTGAGCTGGGGATCCTACATGTTACAGGAGTGCTCAAAGGAACAATGGTAGGGTTCTCTTTGGATGCCTGTTCAAATACCACAATTCAAGGATGGATTGCTATTTCTTATGGCTAAGTTAGCAGCTAGAGCACTTTTTTTGCTCTGGCCCTGGTAAATAACAGGTTTTAGTCCCACCTGTGTCCTCAGCATTTTCAATTAATTACTGTAAGTAGCAGCTTCACCATGTTGTGGCATCTGTGCATCCCATTATTGGTACTTAATTGTTTCCATTGTGTAGAAAATTGGAACTAGCAATTCTGGACACTTCAGGTCTTTTTAATGCTGTCCCTCTGAGCAACCAGCTCTTAAGTGTCTTTTTTTTTTTTTTTTAATAGCCTGAATGTACAGTTAGGTGTTTTAAATTACTGAGACCTGTTGGTACAGGTGGCAAGTTGTTGGTTCCAAACTGATCAGTCATCCACAAACAGCTTTTCTTCCTTTTGTTTTAAATAAACCAGTAAACTCATGACAGATGCTGAGTAACAGCTTTGCTGGTAGAGTTTCCTAAGCATGAACTTGGGAATGTTTTATTCTGAGTATTAACATTTTAGTGAGCTCAAATATAGAAGTTGTTACCTGTGATTAGTGGCCCTGTGGTACACAAATATGTTCTACAAGAACATTTGTGGAAGCAAAATTGACAAGTTCATCAGAGCATCTCATAACTCCAACAGAACAACAAAGGCTGTTATGGTGGAGAGAAACAACAAACCTTTGCACTGCTAAATTCCACAAATGCATTGAGTAGATCTAAGAAATTTTGCCCACCATTTTTTGCCAAAGTTTAAGTGGAGCAAAAAATTATTCATCTGTATTTATTTTTTTCCAAATAGTTGTAAAATATTATGAGCAAAGTTGTTAAAAGAAGTGTTTGTGTCGGTTGCAGAATATCAACTTGCACTTAGTTAGGCTGGAAAGGTAGAAAAACCAGTTCAGTAGCTCAAATTATTTTTCCCTCTTAGTATTATGACTATTGGTTGCTCCCAGTAAATTTGAGTTTTGTCTGAGTTTTAACTTTCTTTTAGGTTTCATTAAGACTTTGATGTTCCCCTTATCCGGTCAACAGAGTGACTGGTCACAACCAGCAAGGCTTCACGAGAGGAAAGTCCTGCTAATGAAGCCTGATTTTGTTTTATGGCAAGATAACTCACCTAGCTGATCAAGGGAAGCCAGTTGATGTTTCTGGATGTTTCAGTGAAGCTGTTGGTACTGTCTCTCACAGGATCCATTTGGACAAAATGTCCAGCACACAGCTGGATAAAGACATCATGGGATGGGTGAGCAGATGGATCATGGCAGAAAAGGTGACAGTGAATGGGGTGACATCAGGCTGGTGACCTGTCACTACTGGAGTTCCACAGGGCTCCATCTTTGGCCCCATTCTCTTCAACATCTTAATAAATTATTTGGAGGCAGGACTGGAAAGGATACCAAGGAAGTTTGCAGATGATACAATACTGGAAGGAGCTGTTGACTCACTCAAAGTCAGGGAGACCCTGCAGAGAGACCTTGAAAAAATTAGAGAGCTGGGCAATCACCAACCATAGGAAGTTCAACAAGGGAAAATGCATTTGATTCTGCACCTGGGATGGGGCAATCCTGGGCATATGGACAGACTGGGGAACAAGGTGCAGGAGAGCAGTGCCTTGGAAAGGGAGATGGGGGTCCTGGTCAGTGGAAAGGTGAATCTGAGCCAGCAGTGCCCAGGCAGCCAGGAGGGTCAAGTGTGTCCTGGGGGACATCAGGGACAGCATCACCAACTTGGCAAGGGAGGGGGTTGTTCTGCTCTGCTCTGCACGGGGGTGGCCTCACCTCCAGTACTGGGGGCAGGTCTGGGTAACACATAAGAAAAAATTTAAATTATTATAGAGGTCCAAAGGAAAGACGATGAGGACGATGAAGGGCCTTGAGGGGAAGCCATGTGAGGAACAGCTTGATATGTTCAGCCTGGAGGAGACTGACGGGAGACCTCACTGCAGTTACAGCTTCCTTGTGAGGGGAAGAGCAGAGGCAGGCACTGATCTCTTCTCTGTGGTGACCAGCGACACCTGGTCCTGAGGGAATAGTCTGCAATTGTATAAGGAGAAATTCAGGTTGGATATTAGAGAAAGGTTCTTCACCAAGAGGGTCATTGGGCTGTGGAACAGACTTCCCTGGGAAGTGATTACAGCACAAGTTTAACAGAGTTCAAGAAGCATTTGGATAATTTTCTCACGTGACTTTTGGAGGTGATATTTTTCATGGCCAGTTGGACTTGATCTCTATAGGTCCCTCTGTAGGTTCCAACTCAGCATATTCTATGAAGACAAAAATTTTTAAGTGAACTCAGGAGATTTTTATTAAACAACTAGAGATGGATTATTTTAGGAATTCTAGAGAACCAGGAATATACATCTTGATTCCTAGCAAATGTCTACACAAACTTTTTTTGGGGCACTTTCCACTCCCTCAAGTAATTTGTTCCATGCAGAACTGTAGTGTTCTGCCTCAAGGGCTTTCAGTTTCTCCAGCTATGAGATACTTATTTTCAACAGGACATCATCATGTTTCCTTCACTAAATCATAAATAAGCTACAATAAGACAGTTCAGGCGTTGGGTATGTTTGTGTGCGTGCCTGAACACATACTTGTCTGGTCACACAAAAATTGCAGTTGTGTTTGCTGCTGCTACAGAAGTAAACACAACTGATTCTTAAAATTCTTCAAGTTTATTTTAGATGCCTTTAAAAATAAAACAAAGGAGGAAGAGTGCAAGGGAATAGAAAAAAAAAAAAAAAAGGTAAAGAAAATAACTAATCCTGATGGCATTTTAAAAAAAATCTTGAAAGAAGGCAGAGATGCTCTAAAGACAAGGAATGTTGATGAAGAAAATTCATCATGAAGAAGTGTCTTTGACCAATGTGGTATCTCTTCACACTGTACTTGAAGACCATCCCTTAATGGTGATGCACAGCTCCAGTCTCACTGCCATGGCTAGGATCCAATTTCAAGATCCATAAGCACTCCTTACCTCTTGAAGCTTCTTCTGATCAGGCACTGTTCATGATAACGAAATTACACATTAATTTGTTCAATAGAATTTAAAATTCAGCTTACCAAGATTGCCCTTGGCAACAGACATGAACTGATCGATGCTAACTCTTCCCTAATTTCATTTATTGTTCAGTGTTGTTCCACTTTGTCTTGCAATCCGTGGTATTCATAACTAAAAAGAACAGCAAATTACAACCTCTCTGGCAGTTCTAATATAAACAAAGCTCTGGGTCTAACGGCTCTACAAGCTAATTTAGAGGTCGGCTTGTTGCAAAAGAGCTTCTAGTAAGACATTCATGGCTTGTGTTTAAGTAACTAAGGGGATGCAGGCAAATCACAGTTGCTACTTCACAACTGTTTAGCAGATATGACTGAATGGTTGACCCATGTACTCAAAGAAGTCCTGTGGGTTTACATTTATGCAGCATTGGCAGTGAATATTCTAACCTGTGGTGTGGATAGTTTGGCTTTTGTTTAATACCACTGACTAGCTTAGAGAAAAAGGGGTCTGTAATGTTTTGTCACAGGAAGACAAGAGATACCTGTGCTTATATGTAAGAACAGTGTTCTTCCTCAGACCTAGTAAACTCCTGACATCTCTTTCTGCTTAAGTCAGAGTCTAATAAAACCACTAAAGCAAACCCCTACAAGAAAGTCAAAGCCTGTGTTCCCTGCTGCCTTAAAATTCCCAAGCTGTTTTCTATGGCGTCTGGTGGCCATGTCTCATGAAGAGAGAAGTCAAAGCCTTTCCACAGGTAGCTATTGGCTTTTGAAAAATGTGTTTTGTGCTCTTCCTGACAGCTACAAAGCACATGTGGGGTTAATGGCTTCAAATTTCATATCCATCTCTTCTTTCTGACAACAGAATTGTTATCACTAATTAAAGACAATTCTAGAAATCTCCTCGGGCAAACATGGCCAGTTGGTGAGGTTTAATAGTTTGGACCCTTAGACTGTTTTAGCCCTGATGTCCTGTGCTGGTGTTGTCCAAGGTGCAATACACAGAGGGGCAGGATATAACATGCTGCCAGCAAGGCCCAGAAGAGGAGCTGTCAAGCCTGCTTCTAAAAATAAATTATGATAGGATGGAGGTTCATGGATGATTTTACATAGAATAAGACAGCTCATTCTCTTTCTCAGTGAATCGTGGACACTTATTAAGCTGCAGTATATTGGCCTTTAATTAGCAGGAAGAAGAACATGATTAGAGAATTTAGGAAGAAATGGAACAGAAAAAAGTCCAAATAAGTTTACATCAGTAACATTTTCCCTTTAAGAAATTCCGTAAGGATTTTTAGGATCATGATACTAATTTAAATATCTAGCGCACTTTGGTCATGCCTCCTGTGAATGGTAGGAAGTTGCTTTTAGAAAACTCATCCAATGATACAGTTTTTATATTTTGCATTTTTCAAACTGTACTTCATGTTAGCAATAAAAACCTTTTTTGCTTTTATTTTTTTTTTCGCATGCCTTAGATCATTTTGGAAAGCATTCCTGCTGGGTCCCTTGTAGGCTGCCTACTCCTCTCATGTATAAAGTTCATTCTGTTTGTGAAAGCAGTTTAAATTCAGACAGACGGGCGTCCAAGCTGGCACTCTGAACGCTAGTGACCAACATGGGAACAAGCACTTTCCCAGCCGTCTGTGCAGACCTGGTTTGAGCAGCCCCTTCTGGGACACGCCAGCCGTGCTTCCAGACATCCTGTTGGAATGCCACCTTTCAGGATGCCTAGGGACCATGCAGCTGCTCCACACCAGGAGGACTTCGCTCAAAATAAAAATGACAATAATGCACTCTTTCCCACCTGGAGCTGCGGATAGCAGCGTTCATGCCATTTCCTGCTCAGAAAAGCTCCGTTAGGACTTTTTAATAAAATTAAATATTTAAAATGTTGAAACTGGATGTGATTTGTCTTTTGGCCATCTGGAATCACAACCTGTCCAGATCAGATGTATGTATCTGGAGCATTCTTAGTCCTGCTGTTGGCTCTGTGCCACCTTGCTGATTCCATTGAGATTTACCATACACATGGTCTGTAGCTTTTGTCTTTTTTAACCCAACCACTTACTTCTGCACTCTTTATGCCTGAACCTTGTAGGCTGTGTCATTTGGTCTTACCCTTGACACACTGAATAACTGCTGTCCAGTGTCCCATCCCTTTCCTTAAGACATTGCTGCTCTAGTTGCAAAGACCAACATGTATGTGAGCTTTCAACAGTTCTGCCATTTATAAAGTACCATTCCAGTTGTGCACTGCTGTTGCAGCTGCACTTTCTGATGGAACTAATGCCTTCAAAGGAAAGTTTTTTTTTTTTTTGCAAGTCGTGGGGTGAATTGGTTTTTTATGTAGAAATCTGTGGAATTTTCCAGTGCCAGTTAAATAGTAACTTATCTATTAGTCCTTCTGTGTGGCACCAAAGCCTCTTAGAATTTACCTAAATATTCTTTTAGGTAAATTAATACATTATTCTACATTCTAACATTACCTCACTTTGCTGAGTGGGGTTGAAACAGTCCTCTAAAAGAATTTAGCTGGTATGGCACTCACACTGGCCTTCTTAAGTTGAGCTCTTCCCTTGAGCTTAGTACAACAGAGGAGTACGGTTAACTAGTCATATATATGCCAGAACCAGTTTCAATTCTGTATTATCTACATCCTTCTCCCCAAAAAAACCCAAACAAAAACCCAAACAAATTACTAGTTTTGTTTTGCAGAACTTAATAAATCTTTCTTCAGAAGAAGTGCAGAAACAGGAATCCAATTTTAGACATCTGCCTTCTTGCCTTTGACATAAAAAGGAAAGAATTCTCAGTGGTCAGTCACTTCAAAAAACTGACACTCAGTTCCCCTGTATTGTATGCTTTACATTTTTTAAAGCTTAGTTTATTTTCTAATACTGTTCCTTCCACAAATCAATCTTTCTTGTTAAAAAAAAATACATCATTTCTTCATCCCAGAAATGCTGTATTCAGCATATAGTAGCTATAAACCTGTCTTTAGATTTCACAGTGTATTATTAGAAATTGTCTTTGATACTTCCAAATAAATTCTCTCATGGGTTTGTGGCAGTAACAAATATTTTATCTGAAATTCTTTGTCCTTCAAATGTCCTTGAATTTCTGTTTCTCCAGAAGATCTTGTAATTTAGTATAAGCTACTACTGTAAACCAATAACATGCTGTGTCTCTTTTCTTCCCCACAAAGTATAGCAGCAACAAGGGCTAAGTGCAGAGACACAATTAATCTGAAAATTCAGTAGACCGTATTTCTAGATGTTGTGTATTTCTTCTACAGATACTGCAGTACGTGCTATCTTGCCAATGTTCCCATTAAAGATCTGCTGGGATTTGGCAATAACTATGTTAAAAAACTGTTGGAAGGGTCTCTAAGAGACAGTCCATCCCAGAAGACAAGATTAACTATATGTGTTATCATTGCTGACAGATGGCTGTCTAGCATATTTCTAAAGACCTCAGCGGCGAAGAGACTCAAAACAAAATACTCAGCACTCTGTTTTTCTTAACTTTTCACAGTTTAAATTTTCAGCTTCATTGTTTCTTGTCACAATTTATTCTACAGACATAGAATACCCTCTCACTTTTTTACAACAGACTTCCATAATTGCAGGGTTGTTTTTTTTTTCATGATCTCCCTCAAATTCCTACTCTTTAAATCATTCGTCACAGATCATATTTTCTGAACCTCTGGTAATCTGAAATACCCTCCTTTAGACTGCCTGTGTTGTTGCCACACTCCAGCTCAAGTCTTCTACTCTGCCACATAAAGCAGAAAATGTTCGTTCCTGTGTGATCATTACCTTCTTCAGAGAAACATTATACCTACATGTGGTTCAATGCAGCTCTCTTTCACCCTTGCCCTTAGATTCTTTACCTAGGAACTGATGTTCCGTATACTTTTCTTCATATGGTAGTTTTAACTTAATCACAGCTCCTTTCACTTCTTTGTGATGAATTATATCCCAATTTTAGTAAAATGCAGTTATGACCCTTTTCATTCATAAAGCTGTTTTCCAGCCAATATGTAGTCCCTCCCCCTAGGTAATCCCAGTAATTTTTGATAATCACACCTTTTATTGCATTCATCAAATTGTTAGTGAAAACATGAAACAAAATTAAGCCAAGTAAAAACTCTGCATTCAAGGCTGTCTTCCATTTCCACGCTGAATTACTGTTAATTACTTGCTGAACAGGGTGTTCCACCCTGTTGTTCACCTTCTCTGTGACAGAGTCTGTCCAGAAGATATGGGCAAGCAAATTCCCCAGAGCTGACAGCCAGGTTTGAGGGTGTCCCAGAGCTGGCCATGCCCTCACCCACAAGGCACAGATTGGTCCATCAACAGCCTCCAACATGGCAAGTGATGAAGTTTGGCAAAAGAAGATGGGGGAGGGATAGAGTGGAGCCCAGAACTGCTGCAGCGCTGCCAGGACAGGATCTAATGGCCCTGGAGAGCTGGAACAGGGTCCTGAGCACCGGGGAGGAGGGTCCCTCGTTGGCTGAGGACGTCGTTGCTGACTGGTGCGTGCAGAATCAACACTGTCCCATGAGAAGGTCCAGAGCACTGATGTTTGCCACCTACTATGATTTCATGTCTTTCACAAGGTCTGCTACTGAAGGTGGTTAGTTTTTTTTCATCTTGACTATTAAAATACATAAAAGGGTCTATTTCCTTCTGCAAACAGAAGAGGAACTAACCCTGTTCTGAAGTAAAGCTTGGACCTCTTGATGCTTTTTTGTGCCTCTGTTTTTAGACATCAACTTCTCTCTTCTTTCTTGGTACAATATAATTTATATCTGTGGACTATTAAATGCCTATAAACAGACAGATTATTATATTATTTAATAATATATTATTAATAATATCTTACTATTAATATTATTTAGTAAGCTTTAACAGAGAAAATTATCACAACTTACACTTCAGGTGTAAGATAAACTGATGAGTAAACCCATTTCTAGTGTATCTGATGTATTTGAATTAGTTACTATGGTGATCCCACCCATGTGATATTTAGTTTTGACTCACAGCTGCTGGAGTCTCTGACATTGTTCTGGAATTTTGTGGTTTTTTATAATAAAAATGCTCAGTCTATAAGCATCCCGCTTGAGGCATAAGAAGCAGCTTGAAAAGGAAAAGGTGCCTGCTGCTTAAGCTGTATATTTTACTTTTAGGGTTCTTTTTAAGGGAAATGAACTAAATTGCATCTGCCTCATCTTACAATTTTCAATTTGAATTGCACAAAGTGTGTTTAAAAAAATTCCAAGCTCCTGCAGTAAAAATGGGTTTGTTTTTTCTTAGATTTCAGACTTTGAGGGTCTTTACACAAATGCTTTATCATAAACCGTCAATTGAGCAAGACTATGTTTGAGCCCAGAGAGCCATTCTGTTCTGTGGATCTCCTAGGGCAATGAGAATTCTGTACCAAAACAGACTCAGAACAATTTGTAACCTGCAATTTTCAGAGTCCAAAAAACTCTTCTGCTACCTAAGCTACCTTAGACCTCTGTTTAAGACCCTTGATCAATAAAGTCTCCTCCTTTGACCCAGTCCTCACAGCTTCTTTATCTTCTCGTCTTGGCATACCTTAACCCAGCCTCTCCTTAAGTATCAGAAGATGATCTTTCCCCTCACCCTCTTCTTTTTTTTTTTATTCTTTTCTTTTTTTTTTTTGTGTATAATTCTACCTTCACTTTATTTTCATCTATTTGTTTTACATCTCAGTTCTTTAGGGCATCCTGATATAATCTAATTAAAAATATAAAGGGTATTATTTTGGGAACAGCAGAGCAAGAACACTTAATCCAGCTGGTTACACCATTGTATTCTTAGAACACAAGAACAATTGCTAGGAAAATGTGTGAAGAAAGGACTCTAACATGGCTGTAATAATCAGTTCAATCTTATTTGGAATCACTAATGTAACTATGCATTGCCATATGGATACTGTGTGATGTATCACATGAAAGGCTTAACATTGTTTGTTAGCTTTGCCATAGACTAGTCATCAGAATATATTTTACCCTAAAGTGCGTCTACTCTCCAGATATGCTTTTGCTGTAATATGTACTAAAAATACTGACATTTTTGAGACACTATATTAATTCAGTTTACTAAAGCTATCTACTGAATTATTCTGTGTTACAGAGTAGAAACTTAACTGGGTTCCTAACATAACTCCTTATTTTATAGGTTTGAAAAAAAAATTACGATTTTTCAGTGAACAGGGCCTTTTAAAAACAGATTTAATGCATACATTGCAAGTTTGATTATGTAATCAGCAGCCTACTCATGTTCTGATGGTTTATTGATAGCTTAAAGCATTTTAAGGAATATGATAAATTTTCTCCTTGTGTTCTAGTTCCACTAGGAAATTTTAAAGTTCACAGTGGAAAGGAAGGATTGACAAAAAGAAACACTTCCTCCTGCTGGTCCCATTAAAAATTCTGCATGGAAGCTTGGCAAGATGAATTTAATGAGAAACTAACATACCTTGACAGTCTAATTTCTTTAATAAAATCACCTTCGTGAGTACACATACCTTTGAATACACATTGCAAAATGCTACATGTTAGCATCTCCTGAAAAAAGATTACCAGACACTTGGTCAGGGTGCCAGTACATAGCCATTATTTACTGTTTGCTTGCTTTGCAATGTACTTGTGTAAGGCTGCATTTGGACCCCACTAATCAGTATTTGCTTCTAAAAAAAATCTTATCTACAAGAGCAACAACTCCATGAACTGAGGGAACTGTTCTACTTCTCTGTTAAATACTACTCTTTTTTTGGGCTATACTGTATCTCCCGCCTCTATCACTTGTTTATGGTCAAACATTTTGTCTTTGGTGTAATTTTTTCTCAACTGTATGTGTACATAAGTTTAAGAAGTCTGTAACACCAGAATTTTTACCAGTGTAACCTAAATCGAAAGTGAAATTCTACTCTGTTTTATGTATAAGTTCAAATGCCTCAGAAAGCATTTTTTCATAAATATTTGGCCAAGTTTTTTTTCTGTTAGTATTTTTTCTATTCAGTAAAAATAATTTGGTTAATCTAAAGCTTCCAGAAAAAAAAAAATCCTATTCTCTAATTTAGATGTTTAAGCTTAATCTCTCTGGTTCTATCACTGAAGTTCTTTAAAGTGAGCAGTTCTTTCCATGAATAAATTAAAATCTTGCTTCAGGAAATACTTAAGATACATAAGTCTCAGTCAAAATGTAGGTACATTATTCAGGTGATTTTGATTCACTTAAGGATTTTTCCTCACACACAGTTTTCATGACTGCCGTGCTACCTTCTCAAATATAGAGCTGAACAAAGATAAACTTTAGTAGCAATGTTCTCTACCATCGTCTATATAGTTTGTAATCTAATATTCTCATATCCTTATATTTCAATATTGTTTTGAACTTACTTTATGCCTTAAAAGATTCCTTTTGGATTTTTTATTTTCCAGTTTTCTCTCTTGATCACTTCTCGGTTGAAGATACTCTCCATTAAATAACAAATTTCATTCTTTTGTTTTATAGGGATGCCTTCCTGAGTGGTTTGATTTCTAATGTTAGTCCTCAACTTATTTATTAAAAGGAGTTGTAATTATAAGTTACTTCAGAATTAATTTAAAAAATTAAGTCTCCTAGATCCTCTTCATTAATCTTAAAAGTATAACTTCTATTTTCATGTTCTCTTTTTTAAAAATTATTATTATTTACATTCTCTATCACTTAATTAATTCCAAAACTACTTAAACTTCTCTTTGCCACTTTGTAAGAACTTGATTTATTATCTGATCTCTATACTTTGCAGAAATCGTAAGTTTTAAAAAAGAAATAAATATTAAAACACCAATGATTAGATTACAGAGTGGTAATTACAGAGTGGTAAGACCGTGTTATAAAAAAACAACAACTGCTGTTTATACTAGTAATGGAATATTACCTACTAAATTTTTTATCTTAGAAAATGATTTTCTGAAGTTCTTGACTTCCGATAGAAGCATGATTATATTTGAAGTGCATTACTGCTGTCTTGCTGGTAAGGTATTACTGTTTAATGCAGCTATGTTCCTACTTTACGTACTTAACTCTTCCTGTCATTTCTTTTTTTTTTTTTTTTTTTTTTTTTTTGCTTTTGTGGTAATAATCAGCAGCTTAAAAATGACTAGGCAAATTGTGCAAAATGTAGGTAGAAACTAGGTTTTTGCTTATAACTGGTGGGGTAGTTCTCAGTCAGTAAATTATGTTATTGGTACAGCTAGGCTTCCCTAATTCACCTCCATGGGTGTTGGTTCCAAGAAAAAGGCACTCCCACAGGTTTTTTAGAAAGTTGATTTCAGTATAGAAAACAATTAGGTGTTTAATGCAGACACTGTTTAGCACAAGCAAGTCTGATAGTTTTAAGTCTACTCTTTTCCTTCCTCTTATGTCTAGCTCTGAAAAAACCTGAAATTGAGTTCTCTGACTGTAAAATTCCCTCATACCTTTAAAATATTGCAAAGGATTCTATATTAAAGAAATGGGAATCATGCAAATAACACAAATAAAATTATAATGAAAATTTATTAAAATTCAGAGACATAAAGAAAAGTAACAACCATTTGTTTTGGGGTTTTTTTTTTTATTTGTTTGTTTCTTTGTTTAATGCATCAGTCATTAGGGCTTACATTTGCTGCTATTGGTTTTCTAACATTTGCTTTCCTGAGATGGAAAAGTGAGGCATCTTCCTTCACAGTTGTTGCTGTATGAAAATAAAGTAAACTTTGAGCTATCTAAAGCATTGCAAATAAATAGCTAAATATGGACAAGAGTAAGGCTCAGGTTCAGAGGTTTTCAGCATCGCATGTTGAAATTTCTAACCCGTTGTGTGCCCTCTCTATTTTAAGGACTATCAGATAAATGACTGCAGTACATTTTCCTTTCTGTTCCTTACCTGCAGCTTCCCATAACTGGTTGCATTCCCTCAAGGATCCATTTCTTCGAGGAAGCGCATAGCCACATTCTTTAGACAGCAAAGGCACAAAGATACATGCAAGAGCTTTGTTGGCTCATTGCCTGTGCTTGGGAGGCCAAGACTGCTTCACATTGCACACTGCAGACATACAATGCAGCTGTGGAGCATAGCAGGAATATTCCTTATCTCACCATAGCGTCTGCTTGTTCTAGTTTGAATTCCAGCAGCAAAAGCAACTCCCAAAGGATTTTGTGCTTCATTATATACCAACCCTGAGAGGAATAGTTAGACTGCAAGTTCAGCTTTTTTGGCAGGGAAATGATGTCTTCTTGACAGACACCAAATTTGAGCAGATATACTGGTTGAGTATTTTGCTTGCTCTTCCACTTAATCTATACGAGTGTATACATGTGAGTAATTCTATGGAATAAAAATGCTTCCATGTTAAGAAAGCTAATCTATTTTCTAAGACTTCTGAGAGTCTTAAGCTTTGTTTAATTCAGTTTTGGGGAAGAGTTTGGGTCTTGAGTAATATAAGACACCAACTATGAAACACCTGTGTGGTGGATTTGAAGGGGGGAAGAATTGTCTTCACAGTGGTTGGTATGGGCCTGTGTTTTAGATTTGTGCTGAACACAGGGTTCATGATGTTGTGAAGTTTGTGTTATTGCTGAGTAAAGCTTGTGCAGAGGCAAGGCCTTTTCTGCTTTTGTGGAGTCATGCTGGCAAGGAAGTTGGGAGTGAGTGGGATGTTGGGAGGAGACACAGCTGGGACAGGTGACCCAGAGGGATCAGAGGGATATTCCATATTAGATGACCTCATGCTCACTATATAAAATGGGAGTAAGAAGGATGAAGGGAATGACATTTAGAGGGAAGGTGTTTGTCTTCCCAAGTCAACCACTACATGTGATAGGGCCTCCTCTCTCCTGGAGATGGCTGAACACCTGCCTGACCTTGGGAAGCAGTGATTTCATCCCTTGTTTTGCTTTTCTTATGTGTGTGGCTTTCTCTTTCCCAATTGAACTCTTTATCTCAACCCACACGTTTTCTGCCTTTTACCCTTCTGATTCTCTTCCTAATTCCACTGCTGGGGAGTGACTGAGCAGCTGCGTGGGGCTTAATTTCCCACTGAGATTAAACCACAACAACCTGTTACTAAACTTTTTTGATAGCTTTTTAATACATTTTTAATGAGAAATGACTCACGGATTTTCATTCATTTTCTCAGCTGAATTAAGAATGTTGTTAAAATACTGACATTTTGAGTAGTGTGAGTGAAGTCTCTAATGGACTTACCTGGCTTTTTGAATATTGCCTTTCAATCAAATAGAGTAACTCACACATTTTGCCAAATTTCCTATATGCCCAAAAGCTGTTAGCCTTTTAATATTACAACACCAGTAAAGGCCCCTAAAGTTCTACTACTGCCCATGTCTAAGCATATAGGCACCTATCTTCCTTCTACAGTTTCAGAATGTTCAAGATGTTCCTCATTTTGATGGATAAGGAGCAAGGAATTCAAGCAGAAGCATGTTCTGCACTTCCAGTCTGTGTTCTGGTCTCTTGTCTCTGAAACAGGTAACTTTAAACATGAGGCAAACCTAATAACAGATGACTGGAAGCATCTGTGACCCTTCTTACTATGTGTAACACAAGCCCAATGGTTCTTAGAGTTTGTTCTCTGTGTAGGTGACTTTATTGCACAGTAACCTAGTTTCAACAAGATGCACTTTGAATATGTCTACTCCAGGCAACTGGAATTATGGAATGTGGTCACATTCTCATGTCTTTTTTGGCTTACAAGGTTCTTTTGAGGGTTATTGTGTCTGAACCTGAACTCACTTCCATTCGATCATGCTGCTCTAGAAAATGTCTATTTCATACACTGTTATATATACAACAGTGTTAATTTGTTCTAAGTTGAGTTTAGAGAGTGATTTTCATAAGATGCTGATCCAACGGAATGGTTCAGTAACAAACAATGGGAGCAAGGCTGTTGGAGGCACAGAAAGCCATTGCTGTACCACAACTTTGCCTTGATATGTCTGTTACTTAAGAGTAATACAAGATTAAATACCTCCCATATTTGTTTCAAAGATTTATAGAAGCTCTTGAAAAAGCTTAAAGGCAAGAAATTGCAAGTGATCAATTTCTTAATTTGACAGCTTGAACCTCCTCTACAAATATCTAATTGTATGGACTCAGCTTTGACACTTCACTAGAACTAGATCTGAACATTGTAAGGGTTTTGATAAATAATATGTGCCTTAGAGATCACTTTCTTACAGACTTGTATAGTCCCTAACAAAATGAGTGTTGCATTTAAAACAAAATCTATGAAATACTTTAGTTTAGTGCAGAGATTGTATTTTGGAAAGCAGATTCTCAGGTAGCTATTTCAGATTGTTTTTAGCTTCTAAATTCAACAACTGCACAGAATAGGTGCACGTGTATATATTTGTAAAAGAAGTACATCTTTTTTTCCTTGGCTGTAAAATTTTAGGTTAAAATATAAAATATGAATGCTTTGGGATGGGGGATCTTACATTGTAATTCAATGATATTTTGCCCTACAACTGATCCTGGCCTAAGCCCTACTTCTGACCTCCAGTTCTTCAGTTCCCTACCACTCAGCTGCTGGGAAGAAGCATCCATCTCAGTAGTCTGACAATTCTCCCTTAGCATAATGTAAAACATTTTACTTTGGTTAGTTTCTGTTCATATTGAAAGATCTGGGGAGAAGATTACCCATCTTTTATTGACTAAGTAGCAGAGCCCTTATATACCAGAGATTATTATTTTAATTCTTTCTCCACCAGCTCTGAGGTATATTACTCTCACTTGCAATCAGGCATCCAGATTTCTGGGAGTTTTTAATTTATTTATTTTTTTATTCCTTTCTGGAAAGCTGTTTCATGGCTCTTTATTATAAATTGCCAGATTGTACTTTCAAACTGAAGATACATAGGGATAATGTTAGCAAACTAAAATGAATTCCAGCAGAAAAATCCCCCACCTCTGCAGTTTCTCAAGGTTGGTGGATTTTTATATAATAATCTTTTTTTAAAGTCATGTATTTTTTATGAGTCTGAGACATACCGATTCCAATAAGTCTTTGGGCTATAGAAATAGAAAAGAAACAGGATGTAATGTTGCATATCATAATATATGAAGCAATCATTCAAATGTAGCTTGCAGTAAGTCAATAAACCTCTACTATATTGAGGCAACTGAACTGTAGGATATTCATGCAAAAACTTGTTTATTCAATGTATGTGAAGATCTTTTTTCCTAGTTTTTGAAATGTGCCTGAAATATATTGCTAATTCCTAGCAACTAAACCAGTATTAGTGTGATAGATGCATTAATGGCAGTTGTAAAAACCTGTGTATACAGCTCTGTATTTCTTTAGTCTGCCTTGAAATAGGGGAAATTGTTCCAGCTATGGGTGTGCAGATCCTTGTGCCCTTGCCCATTCTCCAGAACAGAGAAAGGTTTTGAGAATGTTCTTCACAGCATCTGAGGGCCTTTAGGCAGCAAAGTCTATGCTGCAGAGTCCTCAGAAAATCCTTTAATGTTACTAATAAGGGTTAATGATTACATGATATAAACCATGAATCTTGACAAACTTCCAAGGTTTCAACTCCATGGAAGCCTATCCACGGACTGGTTAAAGTACTTTCATTATCGACATTAGAGGTTATTTGGACAAAACAGAGTGAGAGTGTCAATCTGATGGTCTATTCAGAGCAGGATGAGGAGCAGGAGGCCCAGGATGACAGTGCTGATTGCATTTACCAGAAATTACTCCATGGGAAAGAAGCAACAACAAACAACGAGGTAACAAAAAATGCAGAGGATGTCAATCCCAGGGATGCCGTCTGGGCCTAAAAGTGGAAATAAGAGAAAAAGCTCTTCTTAGTGTAGAACCAGGAAAATGCCCTTGGCAAAGGCCACACTGGGTTCTCAAGGATAGTGCCCTATGATACACACAGCAGCAATCCTGGCATATAGATGACATACAGCACATCCTTTTGTGTGATGGGCATAACCAAGGTCAGAAAATTGACTATTTTTTTTGTAGGTTTTCACCTAAGATTATCTTTTGGGTTACTATGAGGAAACTATACTAATGCTGATCTTAGGGCTAGTCCCTTGCAAAACCTGGGGCATAGAAATCTTCCTAACAGGAAAATCTTTCCATTTGCTAGTGAAAATACTTCTCTGTCTGTGGCAGTGATCAATAAAGGCAATTATTCAATTTTTTTCAAAGTGATATTTAACCAAATCAGAGGAATGAGGTTCTCATTCCTTCTCATTGTAGCTGTGACTGAGGTGCAATTGAGCAGCATATAATCACAAAGACTACAACTAAGACTTCACAGGTACAATTATTTTGAGTTAATGTGAGAAAAGTGATAAGGATGAACTTTCTTTTTCCTTTCTTGCCTCCGTGGACCTACCAACGATGCAGGAGTTCAGTACTGTTCAGAACATCAGGCAGCTCGTACTCACATCAAGAGAGCACTGCATTCAAAATGAAAGTGCATAGAATTTATCAAAAATATATTAGCTGTTATATTTACTTGCCTGGAAGAAAGAAAAATTGTTTCATTATGATGCTCTCTAGGTAATAGGAGCAGCACCCATTTGGGGAGGAGAGAAACAATGCATTATGATTTTTCTGATAAAGCCAGCATGAGTCAGAATCAAACATTAAGTAAAAAGTAGTTTCTCATGCTGATCACAATCAGTCTCCAAAGTAAAAAAAGACATTGTGAAATCAATACTGCTCTAATCTTTTGTATTCTCTGAGGAGAGATGGAGGGCCTTATAACGGAATAAATCATTT
This sequence comes from Petroica traversi, assembly GCA_025920805.1. Taxonomy (NCBI): domain Eukaryota; kingdom Metazoa; phylum Chordata; class Aves; order Passeriformes; family Petroicidae; genus Petroica; species Petroica traversi. The sequence goes on from JAHLSL010000038.1 coordinate 2,530,644, forward strand.
GATATGAACTCTTCATTCATTAGCCAGGACTGAGGTGTCTACATTAGGTACCATTATATAATCTACTTTACATTTCAGGACCACACAAAATTATGTACTGATAATTCATCAAGAAGTTTCAGATTTTCCTCAAGGCAGAAAATGACTTTCAAAAATGTCCTGCTTTCAGTGGTGAAATGCCCTTCTATGGATCTCTGCAAGGAGTTTGTGCAAGGCTAAGGTTCAAAACAGAATTAGCAATAAGGCTAATAGAACCTGAATTAATGGAATCACTTCAAAAGAATTTTATACAGACGTAACACTTAAGTTTTGTGGACTTAAAAACAGGCTAGAATGTTGCTCATAGTGCCACTTCTTTAGCAGAAGTATAGAAAACAAAGAAAAACCTTACACAAAACCAATTGCTTTAATAAAATCCAACTTTATAACACACTCCATGACTGTTTCAGAGAACATTCTGACAAACAGAATGCAAGGGACCAGGGGCAATTTAATTATAATTTTGTGTGTGTGTAAGTTCACCAGATGGCAAGTATCTTTGCTGCAAGAAGAAATCCTTGAAGACAGGGAATGTACAAAGTTCAGATGATACTTTTTATATGTCTGATATTAAATAGATCTGGAGAAAACAATAAATGACCTGGTAAGAAAGACTCAAAGGTGAGTAAGACTTTTAATAAGTTGGACCTCTTAAGCACCCTCATGTTTATGCTTCAGAGTAATGCATTGTTAATTCTAGCAAGATTGTTCACACTTCAAGGGTGGCATATGAGTACATTTAGACAAATGCCAATAATAACTTGTTTGTACAAGGCTGAGAATCCTCTAAACATCTGTCAGAAGTTTAGTTGTTTTGCTTCCACTAGAATAAAATGCTTTAATGGTATTACATGTTATCTTGGATAATGCCACCCTATTTTCCATTACATCATCATAACTTCAGAGTGAGAGTTGGGGGATGGATTTCTAGAATTCCACCTGCTTTAGATTAAGGTTCTCATTTAAGTCCATGTAGCACTACAGGACATCTACTTTTTGCATTTACACTGAATTTAATATGTACCCTTATCTTTAACTCGAGTCTTCCTATTGTGTTTAATTACTTACATTTGACCAGAGCATGTCTTCTAGGAAATAAAGGAAAAGAAAAAAAACATCCAAGCAATGTTTCATGGGGATTTAGATAAAACCCACAAGAAATCTGAACTCCATCTCTATAGCTGCAAAGGGAATAAACATACAGGATTGTTATCAGCTTCATGTGAAATTATTTTTCAGAGACACTGCCTGCTTATCATGCATAGGCTAGTAGCTAAAGTATTTATCTGGGAAATAATAGGCCATCATGTCTGAGTTCTCTTCATTCTGAAGGTGTTGGAGTCTGCATTGCAGTTATGCAGTGGTGTGAGCTAGTGACACCCTTGCTGTCTCTCAGGAAGTTATTTTAACAGCAGTCGAACTACTGAGGCATGCAATTGGATGACAAAACTCTGTTGCACACTAACTTCCTGGAAAACTAGTCTGAGTTAATAATGATCTTATGTAAAACATGCACATTTTCGGGTAAAATATAAAAATAGGTAAGTGAATAATTACAGGAAAACTTGCTGGAGAAATTTTGGTATTAAGCCCCTGAAGGAATGGTACAGTTTAGGCATCCTTGTGATCACTGAATAGTGGCTTTGTGCCTTACCCCTCCTGCATCATGTGACATTTTTAATTTTCTTTCTCCATGCAGCCCCAAAGTTTTTGCTCAGTGTGGGTCCAGACTCAGTTGTGTTCAGTGAGGCATCAGAGAGGCTCAGTTCCAGGCAGCACCATGCAATCATAATTTAGTTGTTTTCAGGTCTAAACTGGTGCAGTGTGTTACAGTAGGCTGGCACTATTTTGCAGCTGATTCAGATTAAAAAAGCCAGAAAAGGTATATAAACAGGGTTTTGTATTAATATCTATGAGCACATTTCAGTAAAGGAGAAAATAAGAAAATTACTCTAGGTACATCTACTATTAGAAAAAATAAAGAATGTGCATTTCATTTGAACTGCCCCTGGCACCAGTAATACTGAAAAGCCCAACAGAACAATCTTCAGACCTGGCAGCACTGTGCTATCAGGGATGTGGTCTCAGGGGCTGAACCTGTGTTGGTTTTTAGGCTTTTCACCTCTGAGCCAAGCAAACTGAAGTAAGTACATGCATATTTCTGTGGGCTACACGCTTGCCTGCAGAATGGATAGACCTTGAAAAGCAAGAGGTCCTGCTACAGTCACCAAGACATTGGTCTTCACCAGAAGGATGGTAATGTCATTTTATGGTACTTGTTCTGAAAGCAATGCAGATCCAAAATGTATTTTAGAAATATGCTTATTAGAAGATGCAAAGTGTTCATTACTGAGCTGCAATCAATTAATTGTGGACTCAGTGATCCATTTATAGTGATACCATGGCATATCATACCACCAGCACAATATGGGAGAAATAATTAGACTACCTTCTGGAAAAGACAGAATGGCATGTGATGTATATTCCAGCTTGACAGTGCTTGAAGAGAATGCAATCTTCAAACAATCATAAAATCACACAATCATAGAATACCAGTTTGGAAGGGACCACAAGGATCATCTGGTCCAATATTTCTTGACAAGATTATGGTCTAGACTGATTGCCCAACAACCTGTCCAGTTGAATCTTAAAAGTGTCTCAATTTGGGGAATTCACCACTTCCTTGGGAAGATTACTGCAAGGACTGATTGTTTACAATATGAAATTTTTTTTCTCTTGTGTCCAGTTGAAATATCCTCTTGCATCCCTTATCCCTTGTCTTTTCCTTGTGACTCACTGGAAAAACAGAATCTCCATCTTTTTGCACCCATCCTTTAAATACTGGAACTTGGTGGTAATGTCTCCCCTAAGCATTTTTTCTCAAGACTAAAAAAATCTCACTTTTCTCAGCGTTTTCTCATATGTCATCCTCCCCATTCCTTTGATCATCTTTGTGACCCTCCTCTGGACCCTCTCCAGCCTGTCCACAAACTTTTTTTGATGTCTAGGACCAAAACTGAACACAGTGTTCCAGGTGTGGTCTGACAAACATTGAGTAGAATGAGAGAACAACTTTATCTCTGCTGGAGATGCCTTTGTTGATGTAATCCAGTGTTCTGTTGGCTTTCTTTGCTGCAGCAGAGCAATGTTCCCTCATATTAAACTTGTAAACAAAACAACTTTGACAACTTTCTTCACTTTGAAGTGTTTACAGGCACTCTTAAACAACTCTCTTTACTGCACACTGTCTCCCTCTCTTTTTTGACTAGCAGTCTCTGTTGAAATACAGTATAGTTACTTTTTTATTTTTAGAAGAACTGCAGAGCACTGGATGCTGGGGACAGCTGGAGTGTGTGGGATGTGACATGCTATTTATTCTCCTTACTCTGAGAAAGCAGCAGATGGGTGACTACTTTATTAAATCAGAGTCCATGTATGGTATCTCCCAGATGTTGATCACATGGTCTGCCTTGCTAGGTCATGAAGAACTTATTCCTGTGTGCCCAAAGCATCTGGGCAAGACTCTGTTTTAGCATGCTTGGGTCTTATCATGATTATATGATATCAATATTGGCTTTGAAGTTATGCAAGTCCAATCGCTAATGCCTCCTAGCTGACATTGAGGTTTATTCCTCCACTATTTATCAGCTGCATTATCATAGTTGTTTGCTTTTCTATATCCTTTGCTTAGTAAAGGGTTGAAAATGTCCTCTTCCACTCTCTTTCCTACAGGCCCATATTGTTGCTCCTTTAAAAGTTAATGTATTTGTAAGCATGCTGTGCCATTAAAGCACACACCACAGTGCTTGAAACAAAGTGACTGCAAGTTGCATGTTTATAAATGCATCAGAAAGTACTTAGAATTATATTAAAAGCTCTCCGTTGTTGTTTTCTTCTTTTTTAAAGCCTATCTCCCTTATTCCATCAGTAAAACAAGACAGATGTGAATCAGAAGCTCAGCAATTTGGTGGAATGGGCACTTATGAACCAGAACTTTAAAAAGTGGGCACACAGGAATAAGTTCTTCATGACCTAGCAAGGCAGACCATGTGATCCTTAGTCAGCACATGGGGAACTCAACAGGGCTGCTCTGTCTGCTTATGTGCATGGGAGACACACTGTGATATGAGGGCTGGAGTTATGATGTACAAATAATTGCTGTTTTATTTGCTGAGATGAAGAAATGGGTGATTGGAAACTGCTTTATTTTCTCTAGGATATAAAAAGTAAAGGTTTGAAAACTTATAGTATTTCCAAAGAACCAGGTCAAGACTAAGCAGCAGAGCTTCTTGTACCCCAGGAGTCTCCTCATGTTTCCACACCACATAGTGCATTTTGAGAGATGCTGTACCTGAGCTCTAAGGAGCTGACACACCTTTCTCAAGAAGGCTGCAGAGGAATGATAGAAAATAAAGTGTATTCCCTTGTCACCTTGCTCAGCACTGGGATCTAAGCTGCCCACGCTGTGAGAACTCTGTTCACAATGGTCAGACCATAAAGCCAAGCGTGCACTGCAGCATCCATGAGTGATTTCCTGTTCCAACAACACTGTGGGACAAACTTGCAGAAGAAGTTTCTGCACAAAGAAACAGGTACTCAGGGTGGGTGCAGACTTGATTTTACAAGTACATCTGTTCTGTTTATTTTTGCTTCTTTGCAATGTTATCAACTTCTGCTCCATATGGATGATCCATATTGTGCCTTGGTGAAATGATACCACATTATGCTTTTATGCTTTTATCATCAAACACTACTCATGAAAAAATCACCAGGTTTGCCTAGGTTCATCTGTTCAATTTATTTTCCCAAAACTTTATTTTGAATAAAACACCTACGGTAAATGTGATTTATGTAAATGAATAAAACAAAACAGTCATATAAGCTTTTTGAATCATTCAGATTCTTTCTGCTACTGCTAAACTGTATGAAATACTCTACCAACCTATTTTCTTTGGGCTATTTCATTTCTGAAGTCTTGCAGCTCAAAATATGTAATAATAGGACATGTACAAAGGCTTTCATTTTGATTTTATTTCCACTCTCTATGCCAATCTTTTCAGACAAAGAAGCTCTAATATTTCAAAAAGAGTTTTATTTAGAAGTTTTTCTAGTCTCTTTCCAATTGCCTATTGCAATCTTTCCCTTCCAATCTTGGAAGTAGACTCTATCTGCATCTTATCTCTTTTCTTCCTCTAGACCTCTACTTAGAGGAAACATGCCAAAGAGAAAAAAAAAAATTTAAAAAATAATATAACTTTAAAGAAGAAACTAGATAACTATTTAGTTCTGTACTGCTATTTTCTGAGACCTTTACTTATCCCATCTCAACCTTGCAGGCTCCTGAAAAGTCATATATTCCTAGTGGCCTAGAGAAAAGAAAGAAAAGAAAAGAAGAAAAGGGAAGGGAAGGTTTGGGAAGGTTTGGGAAGGTTTGGGAAGGGAAGGTTTAGGAAGGGAAGGTTTGGGAAGGTTTGGGAAGGTTTGGGAAGGGAAGGTTTGGGAAGGGAAGGTTTGGGAAGGGAAGGTTTGGGAAGG
>JAHLSL010000038.1:2536317-2798206 GCA_025920805.1 Petroica traversi
GGGAAGGGAAGGGAAGGGAAGGGAAGGGAAGGGAAGGGAAGGGAAGGGAAGGGAAGGGAAGGGTTCTCCTGAAACTTTGCTCCCTGTACAAGCCATCACAGCCATATGAGCTCTGCTAGACCTGTTCCCTGAGCTGGTCTGAGGACAAAGGATGCCACTCTTGGTCCTTCAGGTGGTTCCTGTTTCAGGGCCCTGAGACAGTTCTGCCTGGTCTATACTGGCCATGGCCCCACTGAACCTCATCCTGTCCATGTCCCAGTGTCCAGGGCTGGGGCTGTCACTGCTGCTGCTGCTCTGGCCCTGGGGAGCTATAGGTGCATGCTGTGTCCTGGCACTTCCTCTAGTGTTCAGCTGGGTCCAAAAACTGCCTGAAAAAGAAACAAGTGGGGTGAAGCTGTCCTTCTCCATTGCTCACAGGAGACATGGCCAGGTGATCCTGCTCATCCTCACACTGTGATGGGACTCCCAGGCCAAGCAGATCCATGAGCATGTGCTGGTATCTCCATGAAAGAACCCACCATAATATAAACCAACAAAAATCTGGACCCAACGTGACAAAAAACAGCAACTAGTGGGACTTCTTGGGATTTCAAATTATGCTCTTTGTCTTGGAGCATCCAAGTCTGCCCAGATGTTACCTGTCTTGATATATAAAGGTTCTATCTCTCAGTGAGAGAAATGAGGGAAAATTCTCTGCCTCATGCTTATCACACTCATTCCCATCTTCTATAAAATGACTACTACTCACTTTTTAACTATTCCTTTACAAACAACAGCCCACTTGTATAGCTGGGCTATACCAACACTATAAATGATGACTGGCGCTAGTAAAAAAATTGCAGATAAATCAGACTTACAGAAGACAGCAAGAGGATATTTTCCCTATCCTATCATATCTTCAGGCTGATGCTAACTTAGCAGCCAGGAAATCCTGATTTTACATCCTTTTGTCTGTTTTAGACTTCAGGCCTATTTTCTTCCAGCAGAGTAGCACTGCCCACAGTGATTTTACTTCAGTGTTCGTTTTCTGTACGCAGAGATACAGCTTTAGCTACATCACATCACTATTGTATGTTGTGACACTATTATATCACTATTATATGTTGCGTATCATCAAGGGTGGACAAAGCTATTTTTGTCCAGCACTTCTTCACATGATGAAATTATTCTCAGAAAATAAAGTTACACTTGTGTAGCCAGTTCTTTAGAAGTGTTTCTGCCTTAGAATTTGTAGTTGTGTATTTATTTCTCTCTTTTTTTAATCACATAAATCAGCCAAGCCTTTATGTTGAAGGGTTATGTTTCTCTGGGGCCTCCAGCTGACCTACAAGTATCCAGAAGAAGGCGGAAAAATGCTGGGGTTCAGTCTCTTCTCCCAGATAACAAGTGATAGAACTAAAGGAAGCAGCCTTAGTTTGTGCAAGAGGAGCTTTATATTGGATATTAGGAAAAGTTTCTTCATGGAAAAGATCAGCAAGCCATAAAAAAAGCTGCCCAGGGAAGTAGTTGAGTCACCACCCTGGTGGTATTTGAAAGTTATGTAGATGTGCTCCTCAGGGACATGGTTTCATGCGGGACTTGGCAGTGCTGGGTTAATGGTTGGACTTGATTGTAGCGGTGGTTCAAGCCCAGAGAGTTACACATCCCCTGAGGAATTTCTGAGGGCCTAGAAAGTGAGGCCCCTCTGAAGGTAGAGTTAGGTTTGGCCTTGGAAAGGGAGTCGAACTCCCCCCTCTTGCCTCTCAGTTAACAATGGTATCTTGTGTCTCACTCTTTCCTCCCTTACTCCATCCCGACTGGACCCTGACCCTCTGACCCTTCCTCGTTTCCACCCCTGTACCGTTATGAGATAAATTGTAACCCTCAGAATAAAAGTCTGAAAGCTGGGTTTTCTGCTGTCTTTTGCCCCTGAACCCAAGCAGAGCAGACCCTGGTGTCTTGTGTCTGATTTTGGGTTCCGGGCAAGGGAACACTCTCTCTCTCAGCAGTTCTCCGGCTTTTGGGACAGCGGCCACTATCCCAGGGAAGCCCGGCTCGCGGCGAGGGGAAAAGAAGTCCTCAGCTGAAGTTGACTTAACAAAAAGGAAGCTCTCAGAACAAGCCGCCGAGCCACCGGCTGTCCCTGTGGTCAGCTGTCCGGCCCTCGTCAACGGCCACACTTGATATCCTAGAAGTCATTTCCAACCTAAATAATTCTATTATTCTGTGATGACGAAAATATTTGTTTCATCAGTTCCATAATGGTTTTAGAGGGACCAAAACCGCTTCTGTCAATAGAATGCAGTTGAGTACATATTCCATTGTTTTGCAGTATATTTTCTGTCAGTGCAAGTGTATTGGTGGCAGCAGGAGAAAGGCAATGAATTTGAACGTGTTTTGTGACAGGGAGGAAAAAAAGAGAAAATATAGTATTTCTATGTTTTTATCCATCCACTTGATGTTTTGAATGATTGTATTGACAGTGTTTATCTTTGAGAAGAGGAATAGCTGATCTCATTATAAAGGAAAAAAATAATTAAGGACATAGAAATGGTGTAATTAGGATCTTTTGCCTTGTCTCATTTTGAAATAGCAGGCAAATATTGTGTCATTTTCATAGGTAGCACAAGAAAGGAAGAGAGTAAGAAATAACCTTTTCTCTCAGAATATGTAGAGCCTGTGAAACTCTCTGACAGATGGCATTGATGAGGTTATCTGGATTTGGAAATGGAAGTAGCAGTTCAGTAACAAAGATATCTGACAAAAAACAAAAAAAAAATATAACAAAAAAAATAAAATATATATATATATTTATGACTGAGTTTGGAAATATCTTCCTTTTGGCTTCATGGTATTGGTCAGCCCATAAGAAATACAACCAAAGGAATTATTTGTTAGAACTGTCAGTTTTCTTGTCTTCTAAAGCATCTGCTGTCTGCTTAATCAAACTAAGCAGGATGGAAAATTTTACATAGTGATAATCTATTGAATCAAATGAATCAAGAAGAAAACAAAGTAGAAAAGAACAGAGTTTTATAATGGAGTGATGTAGATTTGGAATGAAAATGCAAAGGAGAGGACAAAGAGAACAGAGTTCTATAATGGAGTGATGTAGATTTGGAATGAAAACACAAAGGAGAGGACGAAGAGAAAGAAGCACAATGATTTGCTAGGATGATTTTGCAGCTGTTGGGCACTATCAAAGCTGTATGTCTTTAAGTACAAGTTATGAATGAAGGTATTGCTTAATATTTACTCCATTTGTACAAGACTTTGTAGGTTAAGGCTCAGGGGGTCTGGTTTTTATTATGAAAAAGGTAGAGCCATTATTCCGTTCGTTAAATTTTTTAACACATCTGCTGTCAAAAAATAATAGAGGGAGCTGCTCTGAAACTGCTTTGTTCTCTTCTTTGATCTGGTGCTATCAGTTGGTTAGCTTGTTTGTATGGGCAATGCACTGCAAAGTAAACTTCTGCTGATTTAGAGCATAATGAGGCTGATATGCTTTGTTGGGACAAGGTATGGATGAAAAATCAGCCTTCATATTACACAGCAGAAGTTTGAGAGACCTTAAAACAGGTGGTTGACATATATGGACAAGATGACCATGAGAAGATATTTCCTGGAGCTTCTTTGCCATGAGGATTACATCATCCACTGCTGGTCAAGGTTGGCAGAGTATTATTTTCCTTACCTGCTCAAGGGTAATGAATGGTTGTGGTGTAGCTGTGTATGGCTTCTTCCAGCCTGAAATGGCAAAACTCTTCCTTGTACCTTGTGTTTTGGGATGGCTTCTGCTGTTAAAAGACTCTTTTCTTAAAAAAAAATAAATTAATATTCAATATAATGGTAGCATACAATAAACTGTATAAATGCATGTGTACTTATATATACATATATATCCTCAAATAGCTACATTTTAAATGTTTACTCACTTCTAATTGTCCTATTTTTGTTCATATATATAAGTGCAGTTGCTGATATTGAAAAAGTACAAGTGGTTTTGGGCAACTGGACTGTCTGAAGAACAAAACAACCAAAAAAAAACCAACTATGCTACCCTCTCTTTGTGCTCATCTTGTATATTTTCTACTTCTTCTTCTTCCCTGTGCCTCAGTCTACAGTCCTGTCATGTTTGATGCACAGAACGCAACTCAGATAACTTGCTCTCTGATGCTAAGGCTACAGCTCATACCTTAATACAGCTTTATTCCGCAGCTTTTCCTCAGTCCAGTATCCAATAAAAAAAAATTAATTTCCTTTTATTTAGTCCTTCTTGGACTAAATTTTGGGTATCCCACACACCAAAATCCAACCAAAAGTTAGAAGACCTCCTATCCCACTGCAACCTACAGTATTCTCCATCTATCTCAAGTCCCAGCAACACAGAGAAGGTATTTGATTGGACTGAATCTGCCTTTGCTGTCTTCATGAGATGTTATAGTTCTTTCACCATTATTTAATATAATTTCCCTTTCTTTTTGGCTGATGTTTAAATTGATGCTTTAGTTTGTTATTTTTTTCTTGTCTCTGGTGACTCATTTTTTGCTGTATTTCGTTGCAATAGTAATGGCCCTTTAGCCCTCCTGCTGTAACACCTATAAAAATACCTTCTTCCCCTGAGCTTGAATATAAACAAAAGCTAATGTCACTCCTGTCTTAAAAAGAGCAGGAAGAAGGACCCAGGGCATGACAGTCTGGTCAACCTCACCTCAATCCCTGGGAAGGTTGTGGAGCTGCTAAATCTGGAAATCCTTTCCAGGAATATTAGGGTTTAACATCAGCAAATATTCTGTTACTGTGATGGTGACTGAGCACCAGTACAAGTTGTCCAAAGAGGTGGTGGAGGCTCCATTTCCAGACAGAGATGTGGGCCTCCTTGAGCAGAAACAGGTGACTTCTAGTCCCTTCCAACCTCACAAAGGTGCCTTCCAAGCTCAACCATCCTGTCATTCTGTGGCTGCATTGGTAATCTTTGTCTTGATAAGTTCTCTTTGATTTTGAATATGCATTAGGAAATTACAGTATATTCTCCTTATGTCTATTTTTTTTTGTTAAAAATCCAAAAATTAAATTTAAAAAATGAATTTGGAAAATGTTCAAGAGTATTTTTTATGAAGTATTTCCTTCTTTGATCATTTTATAGACTATAGAGGTTGTAATCTTAAAGTTATCTAGAATGACTTGCCATAGAATCCCAGACTTAATTTACATCATAAGATCATAGCACTGAAGAATAAATCAGGTTGGAAGGATCCTAAGGAGATTTGTAGTCTAACCACTGCTCAAAGCAAAGCAAGCTATGAGATCAAACACGGCTCCACAGGACTTGAAAACCTCCAAGAATGGACACAATCTGCCCCAATAGCTGGCAGATTGCTCTTCCATTTGCTCTCGTGGTTGCTCTTCCATTTGAAGGAATGTTTTCTCTTAGAAAACATCCTATTCTGAATTAAAAAGCCCAAGAAATTGAAACTCTGCCACAGGCCTTCATTAATTCTTCAAGGGTTGATTTCTTTTATGAGAAGAAAAAGTTCTACTTCATTTCAACTCCATTTTTTTTTTCCTTTTAGCAGCCAGTCACTACATCTATGTATATTTCCATCTAGTAGTTTAAAGAACTCTTCTCTATAATTTATATATATATGTGTTGTCTAAACTCAGACTTCTCTCCCTGTATTAAAGGAAACGTTTTGCTCTCTTTAGGTCTTTCAGTATATGATCTGTTTTTCAGTGCTTTGTGTTCACAGAAATTCTTCTCTATATATCCTCCAATTTATCACCCTTTTGGAACAGTAATAACCTGATTGTTTTTTTTTTTTCAGAAACAATCATACAGCACTTCCAGTTGTACAGATAATATAGCTATTGTCCTATTCATTAGTAATTCACATGTTATCCAACAGCTACCATTTGGTTATGGATAACTTTCACCTAATATTAAAATGTAGAGTTCTTGGCTGTCTCTATGTGCTAATCCTTCTCAAACAGAAAGACACAAGAAAGTTAAGTATTGTTTCTCAAAAATTCCAAAGAATTTTTACAAGTTTTGAGCCCTCAGTTGGGCCTACATTTGGCATCACTGGTATGCATAAGTGAAGTGATGTGGTGTTGCTGTCTAACCATAGGATGGAGCCATAGTCAGGACTGCTGCCCAGCAGCAGGTTATTTTGGCTTCCTGGTGGGACAGCTGGGCAGGGCCAGTCTGAATTGACACTAGATGTCACTACTGATCCATGAAAATACTCCCCAGCCTGCCTTTTGTGTGGCTGTAAATAAGGTGAACTCCAGAAAGAAGCTCTGAAAACCTGTTTGCACCTCAGTTCTAAAGATCACCTTTCTCATTGGTCTGCAAATTATATTCCCATGGAATCCCTTCACAGCTATGCAAGTCATCTTTTTCCACATCATTCTACTTGAATTCATCATTGCTTCATTTTCTGGACTATTCTGATTTAGTCTTTTATTATGTTGCAAATATGCAGCATCAGCAACTTTTGGTTTAAATTGATTTACATTTAGAAGCCATTCACTAACTACATTTCACATTTGCCAAATGGAAAAAGATGAGATTAGGGATTGATTATTCTTCCACTTAAATTTTCCTTTCTCTGCAATATGAAACTTTCAGATCGATTCAGCTGGACAAAATGTAAACAGAGGTCAAGTGTCTTTTTAATGTAGGTATGCCAAAAAGGAGAATTTAAATCAGAAAAGACACTTGAAGACCAGTCCTTTCTGGATTATGGAAAGTGCTTGATTCACCCATTCATCAAAACCCTTGCTCATTTCTAAAAAGCAAACTCATGCACATGCTTTAGTCCATTCTCAGGGGAGATTTCATTTTCTGTAACGTGGCCCCTGTATGCCTTGCATTGCAAGCAGGGCCATGAGCATGTGTACGCTTTTCCCCCAACATTTCAAACACTTGACAGCTGGGTGAAGTTTTCCTTCCGCCCAGAGAAGGACTTTTTGCATCTCATAATGGATTGCCAGTGCTGCCAGGGCTATTTTCTCTCCAGCTGTGAGAGTGGCTTTTTAAAATGACTCACAAAAGCTGCTAGCCAGCTGCTTCACCTCAGCCTTCACAAGGGCCTTGCATTCTAAATAGGGGTAGTGCTGACTTACTTTAGAAGGGCTCATTTATTTGGATGTTGCAGATGTATTCTACACACAACAGTTGATCCTAAAGAGACCTCCATTCAGGCAGGTGAGTCATGGGCTTACATCACTGCAGGTGTTGACTTCGTGTTAATGTTGAGAAGAGGAAGCATCCCATGTGTTAGTCAGTCATCCTTGGACCCCTTCCAGCAAGCACACAAAGCAATGTATGCACAATATGCTAATTTGTGCTACTGTATGTATTATACAACTTATAAGACATCTGTAACAATCAGTGCTTACATAGGTATTAAAAAAAATGTTATTCATGATGTCCCGAAATGGAAAAAATACTAAGCTTGGTATTTATGTGATAACTGATCTTAAATCAAATAATAGAATTATAGTGATTAGAAATTGCAATGACCTTGATGTCATTCAGTCTTCTTTTACACCGGCTCATATGTGCTCCCTCAAATATTTTGTTAGCTTTTATGGGCTGAGGAAAATAAATATTCTCATCAATAGCCTGGGATCAGCAAGAACTTTATGATTTGGTGTCAGGCAAGAAATGCTTTCATATTTATTCTTGAGGTCAATGAACATATTTTTACTTCTTGTAAACATAAACATTTCTACCATGAGTATTGATTATTTTTTTTTTTTTGAAAGGAGGGATTGCTTAAAAACTGCTTTCAACTAGTTCAAGAAGTGGTATCTCATTATCATATATCATTGTTCATTAGACATATTCTGCAAAATTCTCAGTCCATTTTCCCACTTTTCCCTACTGGGATTGTAGATACACGTGATTTGAGATAGTACCAACTCACATAAACAGCAGAGTAAACCAGGAGTGCCTATAAAATAGGAATCAGAGAATTATGGTATTCTGTCGCAGTTTTGGTGTCAGACTGATGCCACCATGCAGTGTGACATACAAACCTTCTGGGCAGTCAGGAGAACACAAATTACCTCTCACAAACAATGCAACTGTGAGAATATTCCTCCTGACTAGAGCAGAAAAACCTGATCTCCTCTGCTGCAATCAGTCTAGACAGATACCAGTTTCAGTCTGGATTCCACACAGCCACCTGGAAAATGTACCCTCCCTTGCCCTACTCTGCTGAACAACGTCTCATGGTTTTCCAGCTCTCTAAGTCATATAGGAGGACATGTCAGCTTAAACATAGTATTTTTTTAACATTGGTACATATCTTCTGGACTGGAGTTCTTTTTGCTTGGCCCATGTGGGACACAAACAATGTAGAGTGGACCTGTCTGTACCTGTCCACATAGACTTGGATAGTTAAAAATTCTGTAGAAAGCTTTTTCACCTAAATTAGATTTCAGTTTCGTTGAACCCATTCCACTTGTTTGAAAAACCAGCCATATTCTTCCCAGGACTACCAATATCTGAAGTAATCTACATTTATATTCTGAATGTGCAGAGGGCATTCAGCTGTAAAGAAAATCTAGAAACCTATCACCAGTGATATAATGAAAACCATTCAGAATTTGCTCAAACTTGAGGAGCACCAAATCTTCATCCAAAGGAAGAGAAACTGTGCATTCTCAAAATCTCTTTAAGTCATGAAGACTACTCAAAATTACAACTGCTTCTTGTACATGATTGACTACAGGGTTTTAGTTGCTAGCTTGGGGCTTTTTCACAATGCCAAAAGATCACTCATTACAACACTCACATTTCAGACACGTTAATTTTAATAGATTTTACAAGGAAAATGAAGATGTGACCCAGCAATTATGCTGCAGTTGTGCAGGACATCAGGTTAGATGGATATAAGGGTTACTTCTCACCTAAAATCTAGGACTCCAGTGAATTTTTTTGGCAAAAGGAAAGCAGGTTTAAAATCTCCATTCCTGTTGTTTTGGCACATTGTTTAGGCCAGAAATCAGGAAAAATAATTTATTTTGAATTCACATATAAAGCAGGGTCAACTCAGGGGAAATGAATATGATGAGAAACTGAGAAGATTTTCACAGTTTTATTCTGAGTCAATAATCCTGATTGTTGACACTTCCAGTTTTCACATTCCACTATTCTGATTACTAAACCTGTTCTTTTCCACGGCTGACAGTTGACTGTGCAGTGTCTAGAAATGCAACAAACAGAATATTTTTCAGTTGCAATGAAATCTTTATTTCCTCAGATTTCTAAATCTTGTTAGGTGTTTTTGTTCAGCAGTTATTCTTCACTGTGGATTTTTACTGGTTTTGTTACCATTAGCCTTTCCATGTGGTCAGTAAAAGCATCTCAGAACTCAATACCCTTTTCCTATGTCCCTAACATCTATAAATAAAGCATATGTACTTCTGACCCAAACATGTGTATATATTCTCTATATCCATTGCTCTGCATATAGTTGGTCTTAACACTGACTGTGTCTACCTATTTATGTTTCACCATACTTTTGCATATCCCTTTAATTTCTTGTCTTTTTCATATTCTGTTTACTAGGCTACCTCAATTACGTGTAGCTTGGTGGTCTCCCTTTTAAGAAAGCGGGGGATATTTTCTGGGTGCTAATGAAGAAGAAGCCATCTGTCATGAAAATCCTGTTAAACTAAGCCAGCCTTCATTTTGGTTGTATTTATCTTTGGTCCTCCTCTCTTTATCATTGTTCCTCACCACCTTGCCAGCATCTGGCCAAAATAATCTTGATTTTTTTAAAACAGGGAACTGTGGGAAATCAAAGTCTCCTACATTATTCCAGGTGATTCCGAGTGATTCCAGGCTAGTCACATCTTCAGATATAGTCCTCTTCAGAAGTTTTTGAGCTGTCTGGGAATGTGCCACTAGTGATCTCCAAGGAGCACAGCTTAATGGAGGAGTAGTCAAACTCTCCAGCCGGCCTCTAAATACATTGCTATGACAGCCTTGGCAAGATATTTAAGGAACTCATTCAGTATAATGGTGCCTTAAACACAACTGCAGCCACAGCTTGAAGTGACTTCTTGTGATGAATCGCTGCAATATAAGATAATTTAGAAGAAGGTCTTTCTTCACTTGAAGAAATTCATGACAAGTTCTTCTACCAGAAAAGGGGCCATGAAGGTGAGAGAAAAAAAAATCATGATAACTTCCACAAAACTCTGTTATAATTACTGTTTAGTTGTTAATTCTAAATAATTTTATTTAAATTCTGCATTGCATATCACACTCTTTGTGACCTTATTTAAGTCTGCCCAAATAACACTAGATGAAGGAATTTATGCTTCTCAGTCTAAAGTCAGAAATACTATTATGGGGGAAGAGATTACTGGTTTATGTATTTCATTTCTCAATCCTCCATCAATTTTAGAACTTCATTCCTGAACATACAGTTCCCCTTTTTTTCCAAAGGAAAACAAACAGTGGCCCACACTAATGTCAGAAAGATTCTTTTAAGACATCAAACTCCCACTGACATGGAAATGAACAATTTTCATTTGCCCGGTGCAATGTATACAAAAGTGATTGATCTACATAAAAGAATGTGATTTCTAAATGTTTTCTATGGCCCCAGCTGTTCAGTGCTCTAAACATGTGGAGAATATCAAGGAAAAAAAAACTACAAAGTATGTGATTTTTTTCCCAATACAATGATTAAATTATATAGCACGAGAGGTTTCCTACTGCCATATCAGAAAAAAATTTGTCTAAAGCCAATAAAATGGATGGATCAATGGATATTTCATCATAGGAAACCCAGCTGCAAGATAACAAAATGGACTGCATTTAGCCCTTCATCTCTCAAACAGCTGACACTGAAAGTGGGCAGCTGTGACTTTTTGTTGTGCTGTTTGTTTATTTTGTGGAAGGCGAATGCCTTTGAGAATGTAGTAAATACTGGAGGATTAATAACTTACTTGAGGGAAGGAGGTGGAGAGTTGTTATTTGGTTTTTTCTTTTTTGATTTCTTAAGATACTTGGCACAATCTATGTAATGTGACCTAACTATAGAAGAAAGGAAAACAGAAAACACCACCCTTGCAGTGTGGTTTGCTGAACACCCACACATTAAATGTGCTCTGTAAAATTTACGATAATAACTCATTCTGGTTACAGAAGAAATGATTTCTAAAAAAAAATCTGAGAAACTTTAAAAGCTCATATAATGAATTTTCAAATTAAAAAATAAGATTCAGTTTTAAGTAAATTTTCCTTTACAAAACAATACTTAAAATTTTCCTTTCAAGTTCAAGAAAATTCTGTTGGTGGAAGTTTCAATGCATGTGGAATATTCTGGTGAGCATTCACAAAGCTCTGCAATGTGTCTGATATGTATTTCATCAACAATCTGGAAGTAAATGTAAAAATAATTCAAAAAAAATTTTCCTACACCTGGAACCTTGACAGGAATGTGGTGGCAAGGAAGTAATATAGTTCATCCTTGGATCTTCTATAGTGACTGTCTCTCTTCAGAAAATTTTTCTATGTAGCCATGCAAAGTGAAATATCTGAGTCAGGAAGTCCTTCCAGATCAATCTTTGGTGGTGCTCATCCCAGGGAATTTTTGCTACTTGAGTTAGGCACCACTACAAAGTTAGGTCTCTGTTATCAGTGGTGAGTGCTGGGTACCTGAGATAGGTGCCAGAGAAACCAAAGTCTGCAACTAGATTATTATGATCTTTGCTGAAGAAAAAAAATTTTAAAATGTCCATTCTTACTAAAGTAATCTAATCTTTCTCCTTAAAAATGATGCCTCTAATTAAGAAGGCATCCTGAATTAGCCATTAATTTTTACATAAATTAATTTTAACTGCAGTAATACAGGAAATCAGGATAAATGCCAGGCACTGGAGAGATAGGAAAACATAATAGAAAACCAGCATTTTTTCTGAATGACACATGAATTGACATTAAAATTATCTTTGAATTTTTATCAATGGAAGTTCTAACTTTGAGAAAAAACTACTGAGGATAATGATGGACTGTCCCACGTGTTTTCTGAAATGCTCCCATCAAGACTGATGGCTCTTTTCACAAGGAACACTCTCAGTAGATGTAAATAGTGTTTCAGATGACGACTGAGTTAGGCTCCAAGAAGCTGAAATGCCATTGAGTCTGTAAGATATATTGGAAGACACAACATAGGATGAAGTCAAACTGCAGGATCCCATGGTTTCTCTTCCATTAAGCTCTTTAAGTTCACTAGTCTCCAAAGCCCCAATCAAATACTGAACATTACTGCATCCTTCTGACATAGATACTATTTCTCCCTTACAGATCAATAGGGTGAAAAGTAGAGCAATAATTTTTCCAAATTTATGTGCCAAAAGTCAAAGAATTTACATTTATATCTGAAGGAAAAAAATATTTCAACTTCCCTGCTAATCTAACAACCAGCATAGAAACAGAAATAGCAATTAAAAGTGTAATCTAACTTTACTCAAATTTGAAACAGTTATGGATAGGCTATAAAAATGAGTGGCATGACTGATGCTTTCAAATATTGCAATATGCACTTGACATGCACTACAAGGCTAATCTGTCCATGCAAAAATAAATTTTGAAGTATTCTAAACCCCCTGTTTAAGTTCTTTTGATATCTGTGAACCTTCTCAGATACAAAATTATGTTTCATGTTGGAATCAGGTCCATAGTTTTGTGAAAATCTGAACAGAGATACAAGTTCCTCAAATTACCTGCACATGAAACTACCAAGGGTGCATTTTTGGTAACCCTCTCCTATTTCCTACTCATTTTATTCAATGCCTTATTAAATGTGAGGGATTTCATACCTGTATGCTGTATCCTCACTCTCATCTCACCAGATCTGTAACTAAAACCAAAGTCATCCTGTGTTTAATCACTGGACCTATTACTTTTCCTAGAACTGGATATGCTCTCTTCATTCTATGTTTATATTAAATTCTATATCAGAAAAATTTTCGGTATCTTTTCTTTATCCACAAAGGTCATGCTGTAAATACTGACCTACTTTTTTAAATGTATGGAAGATTTGTTTGGCGATACCTTTACTTACTGAATTTTAAACTGCCTGAACAATTTATTATAACAGTGATAAATATAAATTCACTCTGTTCACAGAATTTCCAAAGCATTTATGAAAGTAAATCTTACACCATACATTGGCTTCATATAATTTAAGTGCATCATTTTATAATTCGCCTATGTGAGGGTGACACATTTATTTAGTAAAGTAGATTAACTCCTTATCTGAACACAGCAGCATTTCACATGTAGCTTATGGTAATTGATGTTCTTGCAAGTGAAAGTGCTCCCTAATTATTTTTCTTTTCTTGTCCTAAAGGGAGCGAAATTCAAGTTGCTTAATTTATGAAGTCATTTTTGTGTTAGGTTAATGCCAAACTGCATTACATTCAGCTAATTTGTTGCCAGGTTGAATCCCTTATAAGTTTTCACTACTGATAATAGAGCCAAATTTGTTGTCAATGCTGACTGAAGTGTCTATTCTGTCAACATGTTGCTGAATGTCCTGGTTTAGGGCAAATATTTAGGAGGAAACCTCTGGGGGGTCTCCTCTAGGAAGAGCCGATTCCAATCGCCCCTCCCCCTACCGGTCCGGGAAGAATTTCCTTAGAGAAAAGTGGAAAAAACTATTTATTTAACACATACAATATTTACAAGTATAGGGAAAAATTGGATAATATGAAAACAATGAAACCTCTCCTTCCTCTGAAGAGATGGTAGATTCAGAGTCCGTCTGAGTCCGGTTCAGTTCTCCAGTGAGGGGGGGCCGATTGCCGGGCCCGGCTGTAGAAGTCGGCGAGGGTGGGGGGGGGCCCCCCCGGGGGTTCCCTGGTGTCCTGGGCCCACGCGATGCCAACCAGTCCCAGGAAGAGGAAAAAAAGAAAAAATTCCCAGCAAAAGAAACAAAGTCTCTCCCTGCAAAAAGCCGGGAAAAATCCGAGGAAAAGCCCTCCGCTGTGAGCTAGCCAGCACCCCCACAACAGAGAGAGTAAAAAAAAAAAAAAAAAAAAAAAAAGAAAAAGAGATAACGCTGTCTGCTGGAATGCAGCCTCTCCGCTCTCTTGACCTTGGTTCGTAGTATCCTGCAGACAAACGGCGAGTGTTTTTTTTTTTCCTCCACCTTCACTTTCACTGTCTTCCTTGGACCAACTTAAAGCTGCAGAACTTAATGTCCAGCATAACCAAGGGGACGACTGGGGATACAAACAGGTCATATGGCCAACCCAGGACACTGAAACACACACCCTGAAGGAAGTACTCTGTGGTTCACAGAAGTTTCATGTCAGGTATTAACATTCGTCAATACACTATATCTGAAAGTCCTGCCTGAAAATATGTTGATGAAGGCTCTAATAGTCTTCAGAGAGAAGGTCTGTGCAGACTTTACTTAGAGATAGAGCAAGGGAAATTTATGCAGATTGTAAATGTTTCTAGTGTGGTCCCACTGGGAACAACACCTGATAAAGATGCTTGAAATTTCTTACATCATACCATGTAAGTGTTCAAATTTTGGATAAATCTTAAATAAAAGATACATCTGAGGAGGAAATTTATAAACCAGAAGAATATAGGCACATCTAATATAGAATCTTTGCCCTGACAGAAATGTTTGTTCCAGATATTTCCAGAGGCTGGTATTTCAATTTGACCTACCAGACAGAGCAAAAGGAAAGAGATATATACTATTCCTAAACTATTTCCCAAATAAACTGTCTCTCTAGATTTTCAAATAAATAATACTTCTATGCCTTCAAAAATATGTTATCAAAATTTATGTTCTCAAATCATATTTCTGGACTCAGTGCTATGGTTGGGATAAACAAGGGATTTCAGTCCCAGTAATGATCCATCCTGTCTGAGGCAAGACACAAGAACCATTTGACCAAATCTCTGCATAGCTGTGTAATAGTGTTAGAGCCCTGGCAAGTCAGCCCAGTCTCTCAGCAAACATTTGGCTGATGTGTACCCTAATATCTCTGTGCATTTACATGTGTACATTATATATATTTTTATTTATATTCTCTGAAGTGTAGAGTTCAAGAACTGATTTGATTAAGTAGAACCACGTGATCTGCCTTCTGGCTTTGTAATTTTCTGTGAGCTCATTTAGAGCTTGGCATCAGCATGCTCACGGTGTGCCTGGGTAGCAGCACTTTGAACACCTGGGCTGCAATTTACCTGCACTGCTCTGTTCAGACAGCATGGGTAAGAACTAAGCCAAGAACTCTTTCCAACACTGACCAAGATGAAGCATTTGTCTTGAGGCTCAACATTTGAAGACAGATAGTGGATTCAGTCTTTCTCTCAAGCCCTTCGGAAGCAGCTTTCTTTGTTCATTAGCAGTGCAAGGAAGTTTAGGTACTTGATATAAAAGGCATCTGGAATAGAAGCACAGAGTAGGTAGTGAAATAAAAAAGAGAAGCGATGCTCAGTGATAATGCCAGAATTATAGAGTACATCACAGAAATGCAAAACCTATAGCAGGCACTGCTATTCATAACTTTGTATTCCGATCTTCTGTGAAGGGAGGCAATAAGTAGTTAATCTGTAAAATCTGCTGTTTCTAACAATTGCTTTGTTTTTTTATTTGATGCTTTTTGGGGGGGTTTGGTGGGGGGGATTTTTGGTTGTTTTGTTTTGTTTTGTTGGGTTTTTTTTTTTTTTGGTTTTTTTTTTGTTGTTGTTGTTTTTAATGTTCCTTTAAAAATGCATGGTTCTTTAAAAACAAGTTTTATGGGAAAAAAAGTCAGATTTTCTTCAGTTAGCTTCCTCCAGCCTTTTTTCTATTATTCATTCCATTCTGCCACACTGCAGACTTTTGTGATAGTATTATTAGCCAGGTATTCAGCTGAATCGCTCCCTTGTCATATGCACATGTGTAGTATGTGTTTTCTCCTCCTCACACATGTATGTTACCGAAAAAATCTACCACTTAATTGCTTTTGTTTGCCGTAGTTTTGGTACAGCACATGACTTCCATTTCGAGAACTTCCACTCTGAAAATTCCACACTAAAACTCAAAAATATTCTTCTTTTTCTCATGTCAGCCAAATAAAGCACACAGATATAAGTTTCTAAAATTATTTGGATTTTAAGGGAGAGTATTCTGGTGTAATTTAGGAGGTACTTGTTATTTATTAATTAAATTAAATTCAGAAATTTAGCCTTTATAGCAGACTGAAAGACATTGGATTTTTATATTTTCCACATTTTATTATCTTTTCTTATTTCAGAGGTTTTGCTATTATTACATATGCTGTGCTTCCTATGTTTTGTTTTTGACAAATCTGGAAAGAGGTCTCTGTTCCTCACAACCCTACCAGAGCACTCTTCACATAAAGTGACCATTAGGACCTGGGACAGGCCCTGTGTTTCTTGTTCATTTTTAATGGAGGATCAACATTGTGTGGCTCTTTTTCACCTTAACACAGAGTGTATCCAAGAATCAGGCACTGCTGTGCTGGAATGTAACTGGAATGCAGCTAGGTCCTACTCTGATTGATCATCTCATGTTTAGATTTGGTTCACAATGCTTCTCAGTTGCAAGATTATTCCATTTTTGCTAGTACTCTTTGAGAATTTCCAGAGAGACAGCAGTTACAGTAAGACCTGTGATTAAAAAGAAACAAAAAAAACCCCAAACAAACAAACAAGAAACCTCACCAACCAACAAACCCATACAAATCTAAGCTTTAAAAGTTAAAGAACCCTTTTTTACTTTGTTTATGGTCATAGTAGACTGCCCATGAGAGAAGGAAAACAGGTTTGAGTATCCTACTCACTTGAGGATTTCTCTCTCTCTTTCACTCTCCTCCTCAGAGCCTACTGATGCTTTTGAAAATAGGATAGCCCTTGCTTCATCATGAGATAACATAAGGCATTTGGTCTTGGCCAGGAGTAGGGTTTTATCTGCAGTCACAGAAGTGTACAGCTCCAGGTGCTTTAAAAGGTATGTCATATACATAGCAAAATAAATCCAGAAATCCGTTGGGATACTTAACTTGCAATGGTGGCCTATAGAGCATTCACCCAACTTGGGATTTTCTGAAAACTTTTTTTTTTTTGTCATGATGTAGTTATGAAAATATATAAATCAGATATTGAAAGTAAAAAGGATTACTGCAGAATCTGCACAGCAATGAATGTTGCTCTTTTTTGTCATAGAAGTCTTGAACTTCACAAAAATGTATTTCTCAGATGCACATTTTCTGTCTTTCCTTTTTTTTTTTTAAGTTAAAAAATCTACACTACTGCATTAAATCTCATTCATCCCTGTGACTAGAGCTATCTCTGTCCATAACCTTTTCTGAAGGATCACCAAAAATGAAGGCTATACTAATGATGCCAGAATGATTTTTGTCTTTTCTTTATATACCTTTTACACAGTTCTCTATATCCACAAGTATTAGCATGCATACTTGTAACCCTTTACTTAGTTTAATGCTTAGTGTTCTGTAAGTGTTCTTCAGGCCTGAGACTAAACACCCCAGAACTGCAGAGCCAGGGAGACCAAACGTTCCTACTATCTCAGGAACCCAAGGTCTCAAGCAGGACAGATTCTGTAAACTAGAGGTTAGCCCACCCCAGCCCCATTATTGGGCCCCTTTGTTAGATATACTGATGTGTAAAGTCTATAACTGGTGTGTGTGATTGATGGGGTGTGTGCATTTTGCCATGCTGCCACCTGGGTGAAGTGGATGCATCAAACGGGATCCTGATTAAAATACTGAGGTAAAGACCCCAACCCTCTTAACTGTGCCTAGCTTCATTTTCATAACACCAGGAAAAAGGCATCACTATCTCTTCTGTTGAGTATTTTCAAGGACTAATCATTTTCACCGTTATAAGTGTGTGGCTTTTTCAAAAGTTGAATTAATCTGCCTTTAAGAACAGGCTTTGTTTTTTCTTGAGTCTTTTAAGCTATATTAAAGGAGTCTGAAATATGCAATATTTTCTTGACATGGAAGTATTTAGACTATTCTACAGTTTAAGTCAACCCAATGCATTTGATGAGGTAAACAAATCAAATTTCCCCACGTCTCCCACTGTAAAGCTTTTGTACCAGTCCTGTTGTTATCCTGTGCCTTCTTTCTTAACTCTCTCCAGTTTTACAAGATAATTTAAAAAATACTTTCTCTTTTTTCCCGGAAAATTTTAGGACTGTAGAGAAAATATATTTTAACATTCCCTTATTATAGTTACATACTTATATATAAAAACACAAAATGAAATTATATACTTATATATTTAACTGATATATTATAGATAAACCTATATATAATTATGTATTATATATATATGTATATAAATACACGGTAGAAATATATATACAGATAAATGCACACCCTAACAATTCCATCAAATTCCTGATTTTTAGATACTTTCCCCCATTTAACAGGGCCATCTCCTTAAATTCAACAGGGGCAGGTCTGTAGGAGTCTCTTCTAGGCTATCATACTCTAACATCTTATAGAGCTGAAGGAGTGAAGCAGTCACAGTGCCTGTCAGCCCAAGAATCATAAAATCAAAGCATGGTTTAGGTTGAAAGTGACCTTTTAAGGCATCTATTCCAATCCCCCTGCCACAAGCCTGATCATTTTCCACTAGTTCCTGTCACTCAGAGCCCTGTCCAAGGGGACTTTGAATGATTCCTAGGATGACACATCTACCACCTCTCTGGGAAACCTGTGCCAGTCTTTCACCACCTGCAAGGTAACATCTTCCTTACATCTAGACTGAGACACAAATGCTCTGCATCTTCTGGCCTGAGGTTTATGGACTGTTCATGATTATTTGGAACTATAACCGCAGTCAACTTTGTTGATCAAATATATCAATCTTTATGGACATTTAAAATTAGTAAGTTCATGGTGGAACAGTTCTCTGTTCTGGATGTTTTCAGAATCTTTACTTGGCAAGGCTTTGCTTGGCAAGGCCATGACTGATCTGATCTATGTAGGAAAAGTTCTGCTTCAGGCAAAAGACTAGAGAAAAGGGCTTACCAGCTTCCTCCCAGTAAACGTTTCCATGACTTTAAGATTCAATGAGCTCTCTGCTGGACCTTTGCAAAACAGGCAGAAGAAATCTTCAAGCAGAATTTCATTTGTTAACATCCAAATTTCTACCTGAGTTGGGCTTTACTTTCTAAAAATCCCACTCTGTCTTTATTTAAACAGATCTGGAAAAGAGAAATTCTTTTCTAACTGAGAAAATTACTTTAAAATTTAGTTTGCCTCACAGTTCAAAATATGATTGACATTTTAGGTTCCAAATTATAGCAAATTTCAGGGGCTTATATCCAACCTTGCATCTCCTCTCCCTTGGATATTTTGTCTAGTATGCTTTGTATCAGCTTGATAAGATACAATGGTAAAGATGATGGGATTTGACAGTATTTACAGCAAGTTCTAAGATTTCATCCATTAGTATTTATAGCAAATTCTGAAGTCCTCTGAATAAAGCCATGAAACAATGGGTGAAATTCTCATCCTCTGTGGTTTACTAGAGTTGGTGTCACAGACTGCTGGTGTGCCTCCAAGATCACTCTGACTTAATAAGGGGCAATAATATGAGTGATGTTGCTTAAACAGTATTAACAAACTTTCCTCAAAGAAAAAATGTCTTCATCTGTGTGCAAAAGTTAAACTGTAAATTAGCTGTGGGTTTGTTCTTTCAAAATAAAGAATACTGGCAGCTGAATTACAACCCAAGGAAGCCCAAAGTGTTCATTACCTTCAAAAATCAAGCCTGTCACTTGTGCAATGAGTGTGAAAGGCTGGGAGAACCCAGTCCTATTCCCATTGAAGAGATAAAGAAAAATTCCCCATGATTTTAATGGCAAGACTGATATTAAAAGAACTGGACAAACACAAAAGGAAATTGAAATGTTGATTAAAGTCAATATTCTTTTGACATTACATTTGCATTCACCTGTTCAACTGCTGGAAGCTCAAAACAAACACAGATTGCTTTCCTTCACATTCCCTTGCAATTCTGGATGTAGAAAAAAGTGCTCAATGAAGAGAATGCTGTAATGTCCAAGTGAAAATCAAAGCCATCCATCAAAATCATTTAAAAGAGTGAGAAAATTAGGAAGTGTCCATTTATGATCAATTGTCTGCCTATTCAAACATATGAGAACATAAACGTGTGTCACAACCCCCAGCCAATTTTTCCCAAATCTTTCACTTTATTTAACAATATGCTTGAGTCACACTTGAACTTTTATTCATTTTCTCCTGACTTCTAAAGGAGTGCAAGGAAGGTGGAAAAAAAAATTTGTAAAAGCACCAACCTAATAGAATGTCACTAGGGAAAAATATAACAAGGAGCAGAGATAATAATAGCCTGTCTGTCCTTCAGCAGTGGGCTACAATAAAAGTTGAGAATCCTAAGTGAGAATAACCATTTAAGCCTAATCACCTTGACATATAATGAGATTGAAAGGGGGTGGCAGAGAGAAAGAGAGGAATCAAAGTTCCTGCTGATTGAAATGCTCCTTTTCACAACAGTGTTTATTTCACCTAGGCTGAGTAAAAGCTGTGACTTACCATAGCTGTCTCAGGAAAAGCAGCAATGTGTAATGAATGGGGTTTTTTCTCCTGCTCACATTTTTAAGCGGATCTGCATAAAAATATGAAAACCCAGAAACAATCCTCTACAAATTGAATTTCTTTAAAAGAAATAAAACATAAGTGAAAAAATAAATGAAACAGCACCATTATTTGGATTACATTTATCTTTAATCCACTTTGTCCTCTATATGAAATACAGTATAAAGACATCTGCCAATATTTTAAAGGCTTCTGCCTGTGTCTGAATTATGTTTTTAAATTAGACCCTAAAGCTGCATTCTAATGCATTACTTTCATTTACTGGAGTATGCATATACTATCATACTACTCCCATGACATTCTTTATTTAATCAGTCTGAGAGCTGAACAGGCTCATATCTATTCCCACATAAATCTCTGCCAAATACTGCTGACTTTTAGATTTAACCTCACTGGCAATGAATGACCTCCTCGGGAAAAAATTTATAAAATGGACAAATATTTTAGGGGAAGAAACAATCTTTTTGGATAATCAATGATATGTATGCAAATCTGCCTGGTTCAGAATGGAGGTGGTGTCCTTGTGGTGAATAGGAACTGCTGCAGTAAACAACTTTAGCCTTTCCTATTAAAGGTTAGGGAGAGTGATTGATATGTTTGACAAAGAAATGTAAGGTCAGGAGCAATAAAGGCAATCTGTTCTTTATACAAAAAGTACATGAAAAGCGGTACATATACTAGGTATTCTCTAGTTGGTGTTGGTGCACCTGCTATTTCAGTATAATAAATGCAGCTGAGTCCCATTGCAGCTTGGGCAGGTAGGAAGGATCACTGTTAACTCACTCTGTTCTCTGAACATCAGTTCTTCTTTAAAAAAAGAATAGTCTCCTAATCAGCTTGAGCCTATTTTAAGCCCACCTATTTCTTTTTCACGACTGCCTCTCTCATTTAAGTAGAACTTCTTGAAGAAAAGCACCATGACGTTTCAGGTGAGGCTGTTAGAATCTGCCCAAATAATTTTAGGTCTGCCTTAGGCTAAGGTTATCAGAAGTATAGATTAAGGATATATCATGACATCATGCTGGAAGTGTCTGTTCCTAATGTTTAGGATTTGTGTATATATTTTCAAAGAGATTCTAGGTGCAGTTACATTTTCTTAAATTGAGAGAAATACTCCTTTAGACCATCACTACAGGTCTTTATTTAAATTATCTATGAATTTTAGTTTCTCATCATCCAGTGAGCTCTAAAAGCACAATCTCCTGCCACCAACTTTCATCCTCTACAATGAAGGAAACTACAGATGCCATTGCTTGTTTATTAAATTGCACATTCACCACAGATAGTTCATCTTGAATCTGGATTTCTGTAGTGGCTGTTTAATATTAACATTTCCTTTACAATACAATTGACTTACATGTACACAAAATTGACTTAATAGCAACAATTACACAAAGAAACCCAAGGAATGTCATAAAAATAAACTTATTTTTACCAGTCAGATAAGTTGGGGTAATGTGTTTCCCCACAATGTAGACATTTTTTCTTACATTGAAGGCAATAGCAGGCATCACAGACATGCTATTCAGATAACAGCCATTTACTGGAATTGTAGAAGGCAGGGGTAAAAAAGACCTTGAGATATTATCTAGACTTTTCTCTTTGAAAACAGTAGCAGATATACCCGAACTGTTCTTGAAAATGGTTTTTCTGACTTGCCTTTCAAAACCTCCAGAGATGGGAGGGAGTGGTGGTTTTTGAGACAATTTGTTCTGCTATATCAAGATTTTCTGCTCTTCCACTCCTCTCAAATTTTCCAGTTTTACTAGATGGTTTTGAAGCAGTTTAGGAAATTTAAACCAGACTGATATAACTAACTCCTTTTTTCCTTTTAATAGAAAAATATTACCTCTAATTACAAAGTATTCCTCGCTTCTTTAGCTCAGGGCACATTTAAACTGTGGAAGCAAGGCTTAACCAAGGTAGGTCCAATACTGCCAACAGAATCGGAAACAGTACTTCATCAGCAGGGATTTAGGTAAGCCACATACATGCCCAGGACCACAGAAGAACTTCAACAGCTCATGCCTTACACTGTTGTTTCCTCCTGCAGTGCAATCATAAAACCACATCTGTGTATCAGGATCTGCAGCTCACATTCCCATTTCTATGATGAATATTCTATGTTTAATGGATCCATGCCAAAACTGGAGCATCTTCTTCAACAGACTGCCCTGCGTAGTGATCAGCCTTATCTGCAGAACTAGGTTCTCTCATCTGAGATCAGATGCCTGTGTGCTAATTTTTTCTCTCTGCAAAGACCTGACCTTGGGGGAGGTAGGTTGTGCTGAGAGAAGTTTCTTACACCCAGTAAAGTTTTCAATAAAAGACAGTTACTAGTAATACATTTCTGAGCTACCTGTCCTGCCTGTTAGAAGCAGAGGAAAGGAAGAGCTTTCTTGCAACTGGGCTCTGGAGTCAGTCAGACACTCATTTTGTGGAAGAAGGGTGGAAGAACCTTCTGTAATCACACCTCAATTGCAACTCACTTTCATCCACATTCCATATCAAACACAGATGGCAATCACAGCATAATTTAGATTGGAAACCACCTCTAAGATTGCTGAGTCCAACAATTAAAACTAATGCTGAAAAGTTCACTGCTAAACCATGTCACTAAGTGCCACATATGCTTGTATTTTAAATAACTCCAGGGTTGCTAAATGATGCACTTCCATCATCAGTTGTTCCAATATTTGACCACCCTTTCTGTGATGAAATGTTTCCTAATATCCAATCTAAGCTTTTCCTGGCAGAAATTGAGCTCATTTCCTCTTGTCCTGTCACTTGTTACCTGAGAGAAGAGACTAAACCCCACGTGGTTTCAGTTTCAGTCTCCTTGCAAGCAGTTGTAGAAAGTTATAAGGTCCCGTCTGAACCTCTTTTTCTCCAGGCTAAACCTGCTAAACCACAGCTCCGTCAGCCACTCCTCACAGGACTTAGTCTTAGGCCCTTCACCAACTCTACCACCCTTCTCTGGATGCTCCAGCCCCTCAACGTCCTTCTTGCAGTGAGGGGCCAGAACTGGACACAGGACTCGAGGTGTGACTTCACCAGTGCTGAGTACAAGAGGACAATCCCTGCCCTCATCCTGCTGGCCACCCTATTACTGATACAAGCCAGAATGCCACTGGCCTTTTTTGTCACCTGGGCACACACTGGGTCATGTTCAATTGGTTCTCAACCAGCACTCATAGACAGTTTTCCACCAGGCTCCTTTCTGGACATTGTTCCATGTGTAGCAGGGGCTGTTGTTACCCAAAGACCCAGCAGTTTTTCTTGAACTTCATACCACTGGCCTTGGCCCACCAATCCAGCCTATCCAGAACCCTCTGCAGAGCCTTCATACCCTTCAGTAGATCAACAGTCACACCCACCTTGGTGCCACCTGCAAACTGACCAAGGGTGCCCTTGATCCCTTTGTCCAGATCATTGATAAAGATTTTAAACAGGACTGTCCACAATTCCAAGCTCTAGGGAATACCCCTAGTGACCAGTCACCAGTGGAATGTTACACCACTCACCACCACTCTTTCACCTTGGCCAGTCAGCCAATTTTTGTCCAGCAAAGAGTATACCCCTCAAGCCATGAGCAGCCTCCTGATCCTTACAGTCCTCTGACCATAGCAGTGGCCACGGACATTTGGCTTAAGGGCTCAATAGTTTTGGGTATATGGTGAGCTGGGACATAGGCTTGGACTCAAGCAAAGGATCACAGAGATTTTTAGTTTAATAGAAATCATCAGCATACTGCTCAGGAAGCTTGTACCTCTCCTTCTGCATTCAGTGTTTTCTTTCACATTGCACACATTCAATCTCACCTCTTTAAATCTTCCATTTCATCATCTTTTTTCTTCTTCAGAGCATAAATCTACCCAAATGTCTCAACACAAATGTTTGGCCTCTGGACTGAACCCCTCTTTACAGCTTTACACATCCCACAGAAATAGATTTATTTATTTCAGTAGGTTTATCCTCTGAAGCCAGGATTTTCCTATTCAGATTCAACTCTCAAGAGAAAAACTTGCAGCACGAGTCATTATATATGTTCAGGCAATGACTCTCAGCTGCCAGAAAATTGCAGACCAATGGGACATTGCTGTAATCTCTCATTCCAACTGGTCCATGCATTTCCAGTGGTTGTGCATAAAGAGACTCAGAATTGTTCATTAAGTTTGTTGTGAAACCAAGTGTTTAATATCTGTAATTCCAAAGGATCAATGGAAAGTTAAATTGAGTGAAACTAGTTTTGAACTTGTGCAGTTTCAGAGGAACAGCAGCTTCACATATCTCAAAAGAACTCACATTTTCAATGCAGCACCATGATTTTGAAGCCATTTCTACTGTTTCAGGCTGATGACTGTTTTTCATTGTTGTTGATTTGCTTTTTAATGAACAGCTTCACTGTGCATGTTAAGAAACTGCTGGAAAAAAAAAAAAGAAACAGCTGCAATGAGTGGAATAATTTCTTTTACTGATAGGTTATCAACCACAACCATATTATTTAAAAAGTCTTGTCAGCAAGAAAGTGGAGTTAGTTTCCTTTTGGACACCTCACTTGCATTTTCATGTTGTTAAAATGCTAGAACAAAACAACATTTGTCTTTAGAAACAGTTTATTGTTTATTATGGGTTCTTCTGTCTACTTAGGTACAAATTACCTGGTTTATTGATTTAAATGTATTGGAAATAGCGACTGCACTCTTTGGTTTTTTCTGTGCAGCTGCTATTAGAGTGGTCTCTCTCCTTTCTCTGAGAGGCTTCCAGGGCCCTGAGGAAGCAGCACTGAGTGTCCCAGAACGGCCCCCCCCAAACTGTTCCCCACTTGACCATATCCTAGAATGCAATCTCAGCTCCCAGGACCATCAGACCCTGCCACAGACATACCACAGCAAGGTTGATCTCCAGTTCACTGCAGCCCAGCCTGGTGGCATCTGGGCTTTTCCAACAAGCCCCTGCACCCAAGGACTCATTTCCCACCCCCAGGGAGGGGCTGATGCCTGGGGCAGGAGCTGCCCTTAACTGTCCCCAGCTGTCCTGCTCCTGTCTGAGGAGGTGGATCACTCCTAGGCTGTGTGAGTAATTGTGGAAAATGCTGCTCTTTGCCTCTGACATATTTTCTCTGTGTGAACAAGGGAAAAATCAGGATGAGCCCTTGGCTCAAGAAGAAAGAAAAGTGCCTTGATAGCAGAGACAGGCAGTCAAGAGGCAGACTGCACCAAACAGCTATTTTCTGTATGCCCTAGAATTTGGGAATTTTCAGGTATGCTGATGCTGCTGTGCTAACATGTAGTTAATGAGAAATTGTAAAGCATTTTGAACAGTCTTGTAAAGGAAAATTAGAGAAATGCTAATGCATACCAAATGCATATATTTATTTGGAAATTTCTTTGAAAATTTCCACTTGAAAATGACCATCTTTCCATGGCAATTTGGGACAATGATATAGTTCTGCATTATCTTAGTCAGATTTTTTAAAACAAACAAATAAGCTATAAATATTTAAGGCTTGGGACTCATTAGTACCCTTATTTCTTTAAAGTACTTATGTAGTTGCCTTGAAGGCTGAAAGAAGAATCCTTGAGATTGGTATCTGAAATAAACTGTAAGGAATATTTTAAGGAATTAATGTAAGGAATTGCTAGTATGAAAAACGATTAATTCCATCCTAATCTAGGTGGAATATATGCCTCCTGTTAACCAAAAAGGGTTAGGGGTGAATGTGTTTTACACCATGCCTTGCAAATTAGAACTTGTTACTCTATCAGCTGGTACCTTCATAGCATTTTTTCTTGAAGGATTCTGAAATTTCAGGGGGCCAAGGCAAGGCTGGATCATTGCTTTTTAATTTGGTTTAATTATTTTTACTTTTTCTGTTAATGGCCAGAAATCTCTAGAAATACTACAGAATCCCTGAGAACTTTGCAGTTGCACTTCCTCACATGGGACAGGTCTGTTATAGAGCAGAGCAGTTTTACCACCAAGGATGCATCCAGAATGTACAATAGAAATAGGAGCAGAGTGAAAGCAGTAACACTTTTATCTCCAGCTAGGAGTTAAGAAAAGTCCACTTTTCCCTTTCATTCCTCTTCACATTTTTCATTTTTTTGGGTTTGTTTTTTGTTGATTTTTTTTTTTCCCCAGGGGATCTGTGTAATATAAATGCTAATAAAAAACAAATCTACATTTGCTATAAACTAGTAATGAATCTGTGGGTTTTTTTGTCTTTATGGCTATGGTACTTCGTATTGAAAAAGGTGAGATGAAGCTGTTCTACCCGCTTATCATGAAGAAGAGAAGAGAGCAGGAGAGGCTGTGAAAGGAATATAGAGCCAAATACTTGCATTACCCTATATTTTATTGATCATAAAATGAATCAAAGACATTGAAGAAAGTTCTAAGACTCTACTCTGGGAGCCTACAAAATAAAATTTCTTTTCAACAGTCTCTGCCCTGCATTTTGCTGCCAGCCTAAGCATGATCCCCTCTAAGCTGCAAACTGCAAGAACTGTGGTTAAGTCGTGATATACTCCTCTGAGGCAATTTTTCCTAAAATAGCAAGTATCATTCCAAAGCATATTTTTATTCTACAAGTTGTTTTTTTTCTTCATTGCCACACTGGATAATTGTTTTCGGGTGCAATAGAAGCAATTTCCCATGATCAGAATATCATAGTATAAAGTAGCAGATGTTAATAAATATTATTAAAATAGAATGGCATATTTTTAAGACCAGAAGGATCTAGTATTATCATTTAGTCTGAACGCCTTTTTAAGAAGTGTCACATAGTCCCCAATTTGTCACAACAGAGTTTTAATTTCTGTACTGCCAACTCAAACTCAATAACTGAACAAATAACTAACTTTTAATTAAAAAAAAAAAAAAAAAGAGGTATGGAAAATTACTTTGATATTGGCTGGTTTTCTTATCCTGTAAACAGCACATGGCCATGCAGTGTCCAGTACAGTATGTACAGCAATATGGAAGTGTTTTCTTGGCAACAACAAGAAAGTAAAGCAAGAGATGTCCAAAGGAACATAAGCGGAAGGCTGGTTGCTGATGGGCAAGATAAGTCTCCCCACCGAATTAGCCTACTTTGTCATTCCAACTGTTGAAAACCTGATATTTTCCAAGATGTAATTAATATTCACTTTGAAGATGCTTTTAATGAGCTAGGGATGCTAAGTTATTCTCTAACAGCTTTCCAGTTGTAAGTAATGATTCATTCGGAGAGTAACAGATTCAGCATTGGAATGTCCCATCTTACTGCCCAGTCTTGCAGTGCTCCTGCCAGCAAAACTCAATGTCTGCAGTGGTCGACCAAGCCATGTGGCACTAGTACTGTGTAGTCTCTTGATATTAACCTGGCAACTAGCCCCCTTATTTCAATATTTCTCATTTCATGTTGCTATTAAGGTAGACTATTATTCCACTATTATACAGCACCAAAGGACTGTTCAGTCCAGCCATTAATATGCCTAGCTAAATGTTCTACTTCATGCATTTTCAAGTGTCAGGGAAAGAAAAGAAACGGAAGATTTTATTCCATTTGTATCCCATATGTACAAATGCGTTCAGTTTTTGGCCCTGGAGAGAAACTTTCCAGCTTCCAGAAGTGCATACATAGCCTGGGATGTGAAAATGTAGTTGTTTTCTTTCTCTTATATTATCATTGATATTAAAGATTGTACAGTCACATAGCTGGCATCTTTACTAGTGACTCATAAGGAAGAATAGAATCCAGTTTTCTTGTCCTTAACTATCTTGGCTCTGATGCTGTAGTAAACAGAAAGCACTTATTGTCAGACAAGTATGTAGGTAATATTCAAGGATAGAGGGGTCCACAGATCACTTAAAAAAAAAAAAAAAAAAAAGCTTTTCTATGAGAATAACAAGTAGTGAAGCCTGATTTGTTACAGGCTTCTTTTGGGCATTCCTGAAAATTTCTTCTTTCCCTTTCTCCTAAATCCTCTCTTCATCTGTTGGGCTGGATCCATGTCAATTCTGGTTGAAACTGAATAACAGGCTCCTTGATTTACAGAAAGTGAAGAAAGAAACAGCTCTTCCAGAGAAAGAGAGACAAGCAAAGAGAAAATCCCATTATAAACTTAATTTCCTTGGAAAAGCAAGCTAGAATATGTTTGGAATTCTAGCATTCTGGAAGTGAGTTGAGGTCCTAACCAATTCTCTATCCTGGTGCAATAGGTTGTACTAGGGCATGAGGAGAGAAAAGAAGCTCTTTCTATGTGGTCACGTCCTGCATATTGACAGGAAGTATATTCAGCTAAAAATTTATCACAGGTTGTGGTCCCCTTGGTCCCCTGTAAGGCTTTGTCTTGCATTTTCCCCTTAAGGTATAGTCTACAGTGCAGTATCAGTTATCAACTTTGAATCAAGAATTAATTCAAAAGTTCCTAAAATGTGTTTCATGTAGAAAGTCAGATATCAAGTGATTTTCTTCCAGTTTTAAAATGTCTCAGCTGAAGAACTGCACTTAATCATGTGAATAGTCTCCTTATTCCAAATAGTTATGTTTACAACAGTCAACATGTGTTCTCAAGTACTCACTGTTAGCTAAAAGGCCATATTTATCCATTCTATTTTCTTTTACCATAATCAAAGAGAACACCAGTCCTTTCCATTTGTGCAGAATCATATTTGCAAATGCTATGACCATATATGCTGATAAATATTCAACATCAGAGCCTGGTCAAGTTGTAATAAGGAGGTCCCTATGCATACAGTATTTCAGAACAACTATGTTCAAAGACCTTTTGGCCTTCAATTGACCTCAAACCAATTCAATTCAGAGCACTGTCACTGCAGTCACTGTAAATGGATCTCTGTACAGGATGATGGTCCTCGCATTTCTTGATGGTAGTATAGAAATCCCCACTACAATTTTTCTTCTTAGCTTAGTTTCTTCTATTTCAAGTCAGCCTTCATGAATATGGCAAATAAAAATTTTCTGAGTAAACACACCTTTATTGATAGACAAAATGCAAAAAGAATCCTACAATCACATCGAAGTCACGTATGAAGTTTGTGAGGTATTAGTAGCTAACTTTGGGCCTCCTCCACAAAATATTCGAACTTGCATATTTGCATGAAATATTTTTAATGACTATCTGTTTTAAATGTTAAAGTCTGTTAATGGACTGGAAAAACTTGATTTTCAGACTGTCTCTGTAACTCTGCTCATGGTTCTGTTTGGGCAGGATTGCATCCTGTGGATTCAGTTATGTGAGGCAGCCCTTTAACAAAAATGAAACGGTCAAGACCAAAATGTCCAACCCAGAGATTAAGTCTAGTTTTCTCCTTCTGTATTTGCACTGCAATTCTACCTCTGCACATCCCCAGAAATCTCTGAATATCTCAGCTCTGCTCCAAACCCTTCAAGAAAAGATAAACCCAGGGCTCAGCCATTCTTATTGCCTGACTGCCCTGATTCCACATCTGTTCTTAAATTTATTTAACATATGTGGACAGGATTGACAGAACTGGTTCAAATTGAATCCACGGACACTTTCTTTTGAGAAGTTTTAAGTGTAAAATAATGGATTTTACATCCAAAATGACATCAACATGAAGCATTACACTTTTCGTATTTTTTCCATATGGATTTCAATGCTTTTCTGCACTCTTTCTCCTTAAGTTCAAGGATAAAAAGTTTCATTTTTACTGCTATTAGGTCTAGACTCAGTTACAGTGGCCCAAGAATTCAGATCAGCATATGGTGATGATAGTGAAAAGCATTTTGTTGCTTATATACAAAATTTTATTTTGGTACTTTCGTGTGAGTTCTTCATTTTCTGTGATTTTCTGGACAGCATGCAATTCCTCCAAATCAGAAATATTCAGAAACTAATCATTTCATGATCAGTTACTTGAAAATATCTATTAAAAATACATCCAGAAATACTAATAACTAGACAAGAACAGAATCAGTTGTCCTAGACTGACATTTCTGTTGACACATCTTACAACACACTTCCTGCCTTGCGATTCCATCCCAGGAATTTGGCTGATGAGGGAAACCACTGTCAAACATTTCAGCCCACTGTGTAAACCATTAATTGTATTTCTGATATTACCTTTTATTTCATTTTCTCTGTTTACTTTGGGTACTCTGTAAGAAGAGTAGCCTCATTACTTCCCACAATACTTGATTTTAAATTCCACAGTATTGTTTTGATCTTTTTAGTATTGATAAGGAAATAACACCTTTGATCTCTCTGTGCTTATATTGTCCACTTCATGCTCCACTTCAGGCTTGGATAAGGAGGCTGGGAAAAAAACTTGCCTAGAAACAAGCTATTGACGTGAGATATGTTTTACAAATATACCCTAATTTAAGCAGTAGAAGGTCATGTGCATGCTAGATAATTAATTTGGGGATTTAACAGACCGAAGGTCAGAATCACAACAAAATTAGCTGGTTTCTTTATATCAGCACTTATGAGGCAGAAGGTGGGGGATATGTATTGTGAGCACTCTCCAGTTAAACTGTTGTGCTAGCACAAAACATTACTGCATTAGGCTGTAGCCTGTAATCAATCCCAGCTGGAAGCTCATATCAACATTACTGTTCTTCTTGCCAGTTCCTTGTTAATCCTTTGAAAGGGTAGGTAAAAACAGGACTAGTGTCTTATATTACATAGGTTGATTTATAGACTCCAGCTATTCAAACATTTTATTCTGCACAATTTACAGGCCAAATAATTTTATTACTGAAATGTTTAATTGGTTAATTTAGACCATACAAAATAAATGACAAAACGCTCCAGTGGAAATTCCATCCCAAAGCCTCATTTTGGAGTATTTTGTTCCCATTTGTAATGTCAGGCCTCCCTGTGCTCACTGTAGAAATGCTTTGTTAGGCCGAGAAGTGAGCTTTTATATACATATGGAATTCTTAAAAATACTGTCATTGAGCCAGGTATTTCAAAATGTATGTTTTCCCAGAAACCCCAATCTATCAGCTAACATGCTTATCCATGCTGCTTCTCTCCTTTTTTAGAGCTGACTCAGGATGGATAAGTGGCTCAAGTGTGAAGTTTTAGCTGCCCTGAGAATGGCAGTAACACCCTTGCATACCTCCTGTTTTCCAAACCAGTAGTCCCATCATAATATAGCCAAAAAGCTTGTGAGAGTCTGTCCCCTGGATGAAAACAGAGGAATTCAAAGAGAGAAAAAAACCCACAATCTAATTCTAGCCAGAAAACAACTAGCTACAGCTTTGTACTCTTTTTTATTTTTTTTTTCTTTTGGCTTAAAACCTTCTCCTTCTACTCCCTCCTGACCTATAATCTTCAAAGTAGTTTGGATCCTTGGGGTCTCATTGACTCACCATGAATCCTGGAAGCTAGACTCACCATGAAGCCTGTCTGATGAAAAAAGTGCTTTCCTTCTACAAGTTACTGACAAACTCCATCCCCTGTTCACAGAAGTAGCTAGGACCATAGGGATCCCACTTATTGGCTCGTCCCTAATCAAATTCCCAAAACATGGTTTTACTAACCCTGAACATACGGTTGTGGTTTTGCTGGCGTCAAATGCAGCTGCCAAGGCTCAGAGGGGTTTGTATCCCATAATTCTGTCCATTTTATTCCCATACATTGGTCCTGAACTTGGTATCATATATAGATAGATATGAACCAGTTTTCTGGGTTAACTAGCAAGCTATTCATGCTCTGGATACCCCCTAAGCACACTAAAACCTGCTCAAAGACATTATTGATATTACTAAGTCAGTAATTCAAAAAAGGATGCTGCCTTAAATGAGGGTGAAACCAGATAAATCTAAAAAAGTCACTGAACATTGAAAATATTTCTAGTCTTAAGGTGTTAACTTTGGGAAAATGCTACAGCAATTTCGGGATACAGTCGTACAGCTTGGGAGGTTCTGATCTGAGCCATATTGCCTACATGCACAACTGAGAACAACTCTTATTCCATGCCTTCTACTTATTTCCAGTTTACAGTGAGGTGTGGTTAAAAAACTGACTCAGGTTTGTGTTTTTCTTTTTTACTTTGAAGATTTTTTTTTCTAGCAGATATGAAAGATTAAAGCAGATCAAAGTTTAAGGTAAAGTCTGAATTCCATAAAGCAGATTTCAGTCCTTTAGCCCATACAGGAAACTGTCCCTAGATAGTCACAATAGATAGCCAGAGGAAATTACTTGGAAAGTTTTTGTGGAAATTACTTGGAAAGTTTTTTGATTCAAAACTCTAGGTGATTTTGTAGTGTTAAGAAACTTAATTATATCAGAGTCAAATGTGTTATGCTAGCTAATTCCCTGGAGGTTTTTTGGTTTTGTTTTGGTGGGGTTTTTTTTGGGTTTTGTTTGTTTTTTTTGTGGTTTTTTAAATTCCTTTGAAAACCTTCATTTAATAGTGATATCTAATAGTGTTTTGAATCTAATAGTGTTTTGATAAACCATTTTCCTGACATAGACAAATAGAATTTTAAAAAAATTAATTTAAACTCAGTGCTACCTTGATTTTTAACCCTCAAACTTTTGAAAACCTCCTTGACATTTGAACCCTTATTATATCTTTGATCCTCATCTTGCAAGTAGTTTATTTGTCTGAACAGTAGGTACAGGGAGCTGGAGAATTTTCTTCCATTTAGAGAAGATGCTGTTATGGGGATTTTTTTTACTGACTTTAAGTCATCATTTTGTAAAGAATAACTCTTTCTTTTCTGCATTCTCATTGTTCTTCTTAAGAAAATCTTTAATTTAGTTATTAATCTCTCATTGGCTTTTAATATTATCAAAGAACAACCCAGAATTCTGAGATGTCTTTATGAGTTGAGCAAATATTTCTTAATGAAATTTCACACAAAAGTAAAACTCTAATAATCCAAACAGGATAAGGTGCTCTAGGTGCAGGAGAAAAATAAAGGAAAAAAAGCAAAATATAGAAAGACTACTTGCTGTAGCAGAAGCCTATACCATAGCATCAATGGATGCCAAATTTACAGTGACCATGACTGCTATTTATTTCATATACTCAAGGGGCTTGAATATTTATGTCCAAATTTCTCAGCTAGAGATAGATGCACACATGCGTCATCATATCTGACATGTTTGGGTTCATCTGACACACTGGGCATTGCTTCATGAGATGCCTGTGTTTGTTCTGTGCATCCAAATGCTTTCCATATGCATCAGGCGCACAGCTACAGAGTGATGTGCAATGATTCCAACACACCCAGAATCGACAATTTTGTTACACAGGCACTGTGTAAATATCTGAGGAGCCAATGGGACATAGGCAGCTTCTTGTCCTGATGTCTTCCTGTCCCTAAAAGCCCAGCAGAGCTGCTCTGAACACATACTAGGATGCACCACCCAAGGATTTATAGCCTCTGCCCTCACTGTGAGTTTCCTTGAAAAATACCAGAAATCGTCACTTTTGCCCAGATAAGATTTCTAGGTGGGAACAGAGTTATTTAGAGAAATGCCATAGGCCTAGTTACACTATAGTGTCATGAGAAAAAAAGCATAGAATTACCTAAAATCTGCCCCTAATTGACCAGGACTGGTTTAAATAATTGGCTGTCTCTGTAACTAATATAGCAAAGGAGCTCTGCCAACAAGTCTGTGCTTAGATGTTTAATAATTTATGGTTTATTTGTTTACTTT
This sequence comes from Petroica traversi, assembly GCA_025920805.1. Lineage (NCBI taxonomy): Eukaryota > Metazoa > Chordata > Aves > Passeriformes > Petroicidae > Petroica > Petroica traversi. Next base: position 2,570,625 of record JAHLSL010000038.1, read on the forward strand.
TTGATATTCTACTTATTATTAAATGCTTAAATTGTTTAAGAAAACTTTAAATTGCTAGCAAAATATTTTCTTTTGGGGCAAGGTAGTTTGTGATGTTTTCTTAGATTCATCTTGAAGCAAGCAATATTTATGGGGGTCACTTGCATGAGCAATCACATTTGTGAAGAGAGAGATGTAGTATTTGTTTTAAAGTACCATGGAAGCCAAAAGTCTGAACTGGCCAGAATGTTCTATGACAGAAGAATTAAAAATACTGCTTTAGGTGTCTTCATGTGCAGTAGATTTATAATCTGTGAGTCTGAATTAATAAAAGCAATATAAAGAAAATAATATATTTATAGAACTGTTTTTTGGATTGTTTTCTTTATAAGTGAGTAGATAATGTTAGAGGTCTTGTTGTTCTTAGGGGTCTTTTCCAACCTTAACAATTGTATAATTCTATAACAATGCTGATATCTTCAGGCATTTTGGTTAGTACTTCAGGAGCCTCACCGTATAAAGGAAAACAAAAGTAGACAGAATAATGGCTTTATACAATAAAATCCCTGAGCTTAAGGAATCAGGCACTTCCCAGGTGTACTTCCCTTTTGCTCTCGGTACACACTGACCTTATCCAGTGCCTGATCTTTATTAAACTGAGGTTCTGGAAAATACCTTAGATAAATAGAGCTGTGGCACTGTGAAGGCAAACTCTCTTGTAGACTATTAGGAAGTCCAAGTGGACTATTATGCTCATTCAGTGTGAGAAATGGGCTCAGGGACTCAAGGATATTGAAATGATTGAGCACATTAAGACAGGGCTTCAGACAAGGTTTAGAACCTCCAAGAGTCATTTGCAAAATACACATCTTCACAAAATAGGTGCATCTTGATTTTTGTCAGGATAACAACTGTACTGAGAATTTTTGTCTCAGGTTGTCTATTGCAAGTAAATGCAATTTTCTGATTATTAGATGTGTTTTGTCTTAGTGATTCTATACAGATTTGAAAGTAGATGAATAGTGATTGGGGAACACTAATTTAGTAAATCAAGCTTCTTGGGTCCCATAGGTCTTTTTTTCCAATCATAATGGGAGTTTCAGCAATTTTTTCTCCTGAACTCAGTTTTCAGAGTGATGCAAACATATAGAAATAAACTTTCACCTTCCAAAACACCTTCATTTTTATTTTTTGAGGGCTGCACAAGTTTGTCTAATAGTAAAATTTGACACTTCCTTTGATGGAAAAAATTTCATATAAGAAAAAATCTTCTACAAATCATTCTCAAAAGCTAAACACTTTAAAGATGTGACAGACACTTGTATGTCAAAGTTTATTCATTTAATGGGATTTTTCTGAGAACTAGATATGTTGCTTATGCAATCTCCCAGAAATCTTGGAAAGGCTCTCTTTAAAAAATGAAAATCTTAACACAAATTTTTGAATACAAAAAATTCTAAATGTTTTATATAAAAACATGAAAGTATCCTTTGAACCCTGCTCTCATAGGAAGAGCGGGTTTAGGCTGCTTGCAATGCCTCAGCAAAATTTTTTTTTGAGTTTTAGAGGGCTCAAAAAGAAAGTGATTAAATTTAAGCTACATTTTTTTTTCAAGGCCATTTATATAACACATTGTCAGTCATCTGCAGGATCATATGGCAGCGTCACCGCAAATAATTTTTCCTAAAGCCAGAGTCATTATTAGAGCTGGACAAAAAAAAGGGAACAACTCTATCTCATGAATAATGTAAAAATTCTGAGGGTATCTTTTTTCTGCAAGAGGCAGAGTCATTTCAATATGTTTAATGAATCAGCCTGAGGATAGTCAATAGGTAAGAACAAGTGTTTGAATTTGCATTTAGCATAAAACATTCTTTGCATTGGCTCCTAAGTTAACAGTCCTATCAGTATGAATTCTATATCTTGATCAATCTTCCTAGTGAACTTGCATCAAAACTGATAAAATTCCACAAAAGGTCTCATTAGAGTTGCAATGATATTTTAGTGGTGGGGGAATAAAAAGGAGAAAAAAATTATTGTTAGACAGATTTTGTTGTTCTCTGTTCCCTGCTTCTTTGGTGGAAAAACTAGCAAGTAGTGAATTGCAATAGTTAGATGCAAAAATTATTCCACCACGAATTATTTTAAAGGGAGGAAATAATGACAGCAAATTTCATGTTATTAAGAGGCTTACACTGTACATTATCATGAACAGAGGAAAGAGATTAAAAAATATAAAAGAATAAACTTATAAAATTATTATTTTATTTTCTTACAGAATTTTAGTTCATATTGAATTTCTGCTACATAATTGGTTTTATAGTATAGAAAATGTTTTGGTTTCTATGTAACTGAACAAACATGTCCTGTTCTCTTACATATCTGGGATTTGATTCTGTGGACTCCAACGGGGATATCTCTGGTATAGCTTTCTCTGGTATTGGTCACTGAAACAAGAAGGAACTTACTATGCTCGAGAGAACTGTCCCTCTGTGCAATTTGATTGTAACTAGTAGCCCAGTCAGAAGTTACCAAGGAGGGACTGACTAGCAGACAGGCAGATTCCAATTCATGCTGCCTCCTCCCCACATAAAATAACTCCTTTATTTCTGAAAAAGGAGTGATATTCCTTAGCTGTACCTTGTCAGAGAAACTAAAATTCTGTTAAATTCCTTGTTAGTTTTCTCTTAGTCAGCTTTTAAACATTTTTATATTTTCAAAGCAAATTCCAGATGTTTTCAATTATTATACAATTCTTATGTAATATACAGGTCTTTTACAATATAGGCAGGATAAATATAACTATTTAAAAGAGAAACATATAGAGGACATTTAGGACTCACTGCATAAAGAAGGAGACTACATTATGCTAAGACTTCATTGTAAATATAATTTTGACATCAGTCTGTCTTATGTTCCTCAGCATTCTTTGGACACAGACCACTGAAAGATAGACAGATATAAACAAGCACTGGAAATCTGCAAATATAACATGGTCACAGGCCACAGCATACCACCAAACTCATTTTTCTTCAAGGTATAAATTGTATATTGGCTGCAGCCCTCCCCTCCTTCCTGTTTAATATTCAAACCAAGACTGAGTACCAGTGAGAAAGGGCAATGCCCACACCATCTTGTTGGAGGAATTGCTGCTTCTTGCCTGTTTTCTGTGAGAACATAAAACATTATGCTCACTGGGTTTGTGAATGTGTTGTGTTTGACATATTATAAAGAGCCTGAGCCACCACTTAAAACAGTGTAAGAACCATTCACTTACATCTTAAGCTGGAAGAAAATGATCTCTTACCATGTTGAGTGGCCATGGATGCGTAACGTGGTAATAATCAGAAGTTCTCTGGAGACATGATTTGCTAATGTCGAGTTGCCTGATTCCACACCAGAATTTCCAGATTTAAAGTATTAATCTCTTTCAAGCTATTTTATGAGTAGTAAATACTTGTTTAAAACAAATTTTCTGTATCAATAAACACAGCACAGACATAAAATTCTGGTGAAGAACATGAGCACTTTGTTAATTTTTACCTGTGTCACTATAAAAATGTGATACCGTCCTTAACTGTTCAACTCAAACTGAGTTGTGTGAAGTTCTTACTATTGTCAGAACATGGGAACAATTAAACCTTGTGGAAGCACAAAGGAAGAAAGCAAGCCACTGCTGCTGACAGTTGCAGGAAAACAGACTTGTCATTTACTGTAGGAAACCAATGATTAGACTACAATAGTAGCAGCAGCTTAATGATTTCCTTAATTTTTTTTTTTATTAAGCAGAACTCAGCACCTGGACAATGAATTTTCTACCTTATCATCATCACAGATAACATGTTCAATTTGTCAGGACAAAAGTATCGGTACAAGGAATTATAGGATTTCGTCTTTAGAATGTGAAACAGGTACTTATTTACTATTTAGGAGATCCAGTGGCTGAGTTTCAAAGCACAAATCTAAGTGTTAGGCAATAATTTTTTACTTTGTAAATTAATCAGAAAACTGTTTTACACTTAAGAAAGACAATTTGCAATCACTTTTAAGACATGGGATGTGTGTGTTGTAGCCTTTTGAAGACCCTTCAATTTAAGTTCCTCCTTGTAAAACAATACCTGTGCTTTATAGAGTTTTGCATTTCTTAATCAAACATTTTAATGGTGCAAGAGACAGACTACTTCTCTGACTGAGAGACACATCATACTTCCAAAGTCTTTTTTCTAAGTCATCTTTTTAAAGTTAGAATTATTTATCTTCCCATTTGAGTTCAGAAACATGTTACTATGTACCTGTATCATTACCATTTAATTATATAATCCTGGGAAACATCCTCCTAATTGGGTCTTTTGCTGCCAATTAGACAAAAGGGGGCCTTTTGTTGTAGGGCTTCTTACACCAATGATCTGACAAAAATAGGCTGTTCATATGCATAATAGCTGCCACCAGTTGTGGTAACTAGTCTCATCTAGAATAACATGCAGACAGTCAAGTACCTGATTCTGGAAATTACATCTGTTGAGGGAAGAAAAAAAAAAGAGTGTTTTTGATGGAGTTTTTTTTTTTTGTTTGCTTGGTTTTTACGTTTTTTGGGGGGTTGCTTGAGCCTCTGCTGAATGGAGTGTATATACTAAAAAGAATATATCTTACTTTTTAATTTCCAACTTATGATAAGCAGACAGTATGACATCTCAGAGGCAGTATCTGGTATAGTATAGAGAATATATTGCTTTTGATCTTATGAAGATCCAAAATACCAAGGCCCAACACTGATTTCTGAAAACATATGACTGTTTGTTTCAATCTTTTTAATATAAATATTTTATAGTGCTCATTATCACAAGGACATCACATTTATATCTCCTTTGTAAAGCAAAAATATATTACTCTCTAATTTTATGAAATTTACTTCTCCAAGATAATATAGATAAACTGCTAGAGAAATATCAGGAGCATGTTTCTTGGCTGCATCCATTTTTTACCACACTCTTCAGGATATTGCACAGAACCTGGCTTTGGGTCCTGAATCCAGAGATGAATGTTATACCAGCTAAGCTCCAACATGGTGCTGAAGAGCTCAAAGTTGTTCCTGAGCTTGCAGGTTGATTCTAAATTTCCTGAGACTCTTCAAACACCAAAAAGCTCTGGTAAAGGTTTCCTATCTGCAGCATGCTTCATCTAGAGATTATTATAAGAAGACAGTTTTGGGTGTAGGAATATCGACTTTACACCTGCAGAAAGTTTTTACCAGCAGGAGCAGAATCATCCCTGCTGCACCCGGCTGCTGACCAGAGCTCACAGCTTTCCAACCTCCCTGTAAAACCAGGGCAAGGATGTGACTATGGCACTGTAAAGTAATGCACCCAGTGGAATAAGAAGGCACAAAACCAGCTCTGGGATATTTATATGAGGAGAAGTTGTTTAGCACCATTTTTTCCCCTAGGAACTGTCTGAGCTACATCAGATACACTATGTGTAAGATTTAGATTTAATTAGAAATCATTTGAAATCCACCTTTCAAAAAGTGAAAACTAGGAGTAAATATTCAGCAATATTTAAGCAAAAGTTCTAAATATCTAAAACTAAGTCTTTCCGCTTTTATCCATGAATCTTACTGTACTTGAAACATTAAACTTTTACTTATACCGTAATGTAGAAATTTAATATATTAGATTGCAGTGCTGTTCCCTATGGTATGTTTTCAGGCACTTTGTCTTCTTTAAGCAGCTTATTCATTTGGTGGAATCACTTTCAGATTATATTTTTGATGATATACTAGCTTCTTAGTAATTTTGGAGAGGATCTTTCTTAACCACCTGAATATTTAACTTATTTCCTCAGAGGAGATTATTGTGTAGTCCACTAGAATTTACTCGTCAGAATTGCATATGGACATTCAAACTACATATCCCTTTGCTTTTAATCTAATTAATGCTGTTTATGAAGCTTAAAAAAGTCTTGTTCCTCCTTGTTTACCTGTATTTCACCTTGATGAATAATATATTGTTGGCATACCTTTGTCACTGTTCTCTATTATCTACAGAATTAATTTAATTTTTCTTCTTCCTCATTCTTCCCTTATTTTTTAGTATAATTGAATTTTCCTCACTTTGTTGTCACATTTTTCCATTCCTGATATGTAAAATGTTGTATTTTAGCTTTCTTTTCATAAGATTATGAAAGCAAAAATTTGTGAGTGTTTCTGTCTTGAGGAGGCTTTGAGGTGTTGGAGGGAAGTTATTTGGTTTGTGTATGTTTTTCTACACTGCCTTAAACTATGTTGGTTTAAAATTGCTATTCTTATGGGAACTTTGCCATGGCTTTCCGTGCATAGCATTCTATAATAATTACGGCTTTCTTCTTTCTTGTCTCCTAGGATTTCTGTGCATTGCATTGTGGTTGGTTGTTTTCTGGGGTGGTTTTTTTTTTTGTTGTTGTACATTTGGTTATTTTATTAAAACAATTATTTTATAGACTTTGTGTTTTAATATTCTAATTCTTATTGTAAATTCATTTGGTTTCCTGTGTGCATGAGTATATATGTCCACTTCCCTATAGGTCCCCATTAATAATTTTTACAGTCATTGTTCAGATTGAACAAATGTTGACAGAAGTTTGAAAGTTCAAAAATAATAAGTTTAATGAAAAATATATGGATTCTTTTATTGATCTGGAGAGAGAGAAATAGGCTATGTTAAGCCAGAAAACATACGTAGAAGATATTAAGAAGGACTTCATCAAAGGAAGATCTTTTCTGCATTACTCACCTCCCTGGACAACACAAAACTCAGTCACAGAACACAAAGCTATGGGAGTCCAGCTCTGTTTGTTCTCTGATGACGAAAGCTTGTGCTTTGAAACAAACTCCCTTGATTGTTTCCAGTTCCATTTTTTACATGCCTGCATATTGGCTCTCTGTGGGCTGGGTTACTTGCCCTAAATTGACTGACTCATACTTTGTGGACATAACACAGACATGGTAAGGTGCAGGCATCCTTACTTGAAGTGAAACTGTAAATACTCAGGAGAGAGCATATATAGAACTCTATGTGAAGAATAAATGCAACCAAAAAACACCCCCATTAATTTTAAAATACCCAAGTCTCAGGGCATACAGGACACAGTTCCTGGGATTTACAAGGCCTGAAGAGTTAGTTCTATACATTGTCTAGCCTGAAAAAGCAGCATTTTCATCTATGATTTTTTTGACAAGGCAGTGATATAAGAAATTTTACTGAATTAAAAAAAAACAAACACTTTGAAAGAATGACTTTAAAGTAGGTATAGGAAATGGGGCAAATTGTACATGCCTTTCACCAGCATGAAGCACAGGAACAGTATTTCCTAAACTCTGCTGGAATAAGGCATTGCTTTATTATCCTTATAGGCACATCAAATCCTTCTGCTTCTAATCTTCTAGAAGCACTTAAAAAATCTTTCACACTGATATTTTCATTGGCATTCATCTTCAAAGGTTAAATTCCTGTGCTGAAGTAATTCTTGATAGTTTTCTTTGGGTTTTTTTTTTGTTTTTGGTTTTTTTTTCTTCTGTTAGTTATTTGCCAAGATCTCGAGTCCTTTCTTCTATTTGCACCACTTCCAGATTGCCAGGTTTGTTGCATAGGAACCTCATCACAGCTGCAATCTAAGTAAGGCATGATTGCAGCTTTTGGATGCTGGAACCCCTATTAAAATAAATATGAACTAGTCTTCCACATAATTATTTTGCTGCTTTTTTTTTGCTGTTGTTTTTGTTGTTGTTGTTGTTTTTAATGTAAAACAAAGAAAGAAGCTGGATATTCCGTGTAACTTTCTGAAAAGGTAATTATTTTTGTATAGATGTAGGTGTGTATTTATGTGTACATCCACTTTCCAAAAATAAAATGCACAAAAAATTCTATTTATAAACCAGGTCTACCAACTTTAGATTGTAGGATAGATGAGCTCTCCTAAATCCTGTCTAAGTTACAGTTCAAACACCTGATTTCCATGAAAAAACAATTTGTTAAGTAACCACTTATTTTACAATATAGACTGTAAGATTGCAAAAGAGAAAGGAAAAAGAAAAGCAAAAAGAGACATTTTCTTTCCAAGCTTTTCTGTACTTCAGGTTATATAGATCAGTGCTGGCATCCTGCCCAGCCTCCAAGGCTGAATTGTTAGCTATGCACCAAACCTCCTCATTATGGTACATACCCTTGGTGTATCTGCTTACTGACAAAAGAAGTCAAAGCCCATCCTTTATTTAGCAATTAAAAGGAGCTGTGAATCTTGGAGTCAAGAGCCTCCTCAGCCTGAGCAGATTTCTATCTGCAGTTCCTACTTTCCCCAGTCCCCAGACTGGCTTTTTACCTGCCTGAGGGGCCCATGTTTGCTTTCCCTCAAACCATTGCTGCAGAGGAGTTTGATGCATGAGAGATACAGGACATAAAGAGGCAGGAGAGGAAGGAAACTCAAAGTAGCCACAGGGCTCTTGAACCCAGGGCAGGAGAGTGTTCTGCTTCCAGGAGCTTCAGGGGAACATGAGGCTTACAGATTAAGGGATCAGATGTACAGAAGAGCTTGGATCACTCAGCCCTGAGGAGTGATTTCCTTCATTCTAGAGCAGGCATTTTACCAACTGTGCCAGGGGTCCTGCTGACTGTGCTGACTACAATCCCAACAGCTCTCCTACATGAGGACAGATAAATACAGACATCTTAACCTGAGATCTGAAGCACACAATTTCCACTTTATTTGAAAATCATATTAGACAAATATTTCAAGGACCAAGAACAGGGACTCAAATCTGTTCCTTCCCATGGGAATATGGCCCTCTTTTACTTGTTCCATGTCCATCCCATTGTCAACAGAGGGGATGCTGCACTTATTCCATTTCCCAATATCTCACAATGAGCTGATTAGGTCACTTTCCTATGAGTTAAACCCCCCCACCTGTTCAAGAAAAGTTACAACCTAAATTCCCTTTTCCCAGTGTTTTCTAGCTACTCAGTTATTGTAGGAAAGAAGTAGGTCACTGCTCCACCTTTGAAAAAAGACTATTCTAGGTAGGCTGCAGGTTGAAGATTACTGTATTCCTAATGCAGCTTATAACTGTGACTGAATGACCTAGATTTCCAAACAGAGATATTTGGATAGTAGCTGTTTCCACAAATTTATGTAACCATTGTTGATACTTTTCCATGTCAGCTGACACTGCTAAGCTAAAATACAAGGCATATCAGAATGTTTTTGAGTCATTTTGATACTGAAATATTTTCTACTTACATTAGATCATGAGTAAGTTTAATTTTATTATCTCCAGGACACAGAACATTTAGTCTCGGGGGAGGTATATCCTTTAATTCAAGGCTGCATTCTCTCTGCTAGAGAGTTGCATTTAATGTTCAGAGACCTTTCTAAATCTTTACTATAAGTCGCCATTTAGCCAGAGCTCTGCACCTCTGGTAACCCCCATGCTGCCGAATTTGTAATAATGTTCTGGAGATCTATGGGGTTTTTCCCTATTATATGATGTTAAAAACTAGGTCCTTTTCTGTTAAAGTTAAAAGGTTTTTAATAAAAAAAAATCAACAAGAAAAGACAAAGACAAGGCAAAGGAATTACAGCGTCCCTGGACGCCGGGTGCACTTGGCACAGAGCCAGAACACACCTTTCCCAGAGAGAAATACTCTTTAAATACTTTTTTACTTTTACAACTTGTTGTATAATTCAAATGAAGTTCTTTTGAAGAATTAAGTTAGTCCTTTATCAGCTCCTGGCAGAGGAGTCTCTTATCCAGGAATATCTTAACAGAGATAGAAGTTTGCATAGTCGTTGGCAGAGGAGTCTCTTATCCAGGAATATCTTGGTAGGAGTAGATCGCCTTGCTTGAGGGGGGGGGCTTGTGAATAATGTCAGTTATTTTTTAACTATTAAGTAAAACTAGAATGGCTACATTTCTACACAAATACTGCTTCTACAAGGATTAATATTATATACATAGTATTCATTATTTGCGAAAAACCAACACTATAATATGCATTTATAACAATGAGAACAAGGATTTTTTCTAGCCTAAAAGACTTTCACCTAACCATTCCATGATCAAATCACTTATTTAGGTGGACACAGAACCAAAATTGAAATTTAAGTTGATGTGTAATGTGTGATTTGTGTTTAGCAATCATAGAGATGAGACGTAAAATCACAGAAATACAGTTTTCTTGGTGCTGAAGGGCAGAGTCTAGCTTCTTAAAAGTATGTTAGAAGTGGTACACAGACACTTCACTTCTGAGATGAATGAATAGATATCTAAAAGAAATATGGATGTTCTTGGGAATTTTTTGTCCAGATTAGGATGAGTCTAATTTTCTGTAGTCACTAATACAATCTGGCTAGCAGCACCAAGTCTCTGTGAAGCTGAGTCAACTCTGCACTGCCATGAAGAAGAAATAGAGGATAGTCAAATTTGAAATGTCATAGCTGGCCAATAGAGACAATTTTCTTTTATTTTATAAACTGTCTGATTTCCCATTAAAAATTTTATATTGAATACATTAAACTATGCTGACCTTTATGAAGAATGTGTAAAGCATGCTGCAAGCAGATCAGAAAGAAAAGAAAAAGAAATGTCAATATAAGGTAAAAAATATGGATGAAATTAGTTTAATTACAGTGAAATTCCTGGTGGATTATACTATACTCGCAAGAGTACTAAAAGAGTTCACCATGATTAATGTTATTAAAGTGTGAGCCAAGCGAAATAATGATTTTTCTCCTTTCATAGGAAAAAAAGTTTCCACTTATAGTGTAGTAAGATGAAATATTTTACTTTTGCTGTGTAGATATATTAATGTTTGTAATTAAATGAATCAGATGCAAAGGCATACCTAGAATTTTCTAAATATGACTTCTCCCTGTTGGACACCATCTCGGACCCTCTCCTTTCTTCTGCCTCAGCTTTTTATTTTGCGTGATCCTCTTAGTGTTTTTCCAAGACATAAAGCTTTTAAAACTCCCCACTTTGCTCTCTCCTCAGTTTGTATGGTTTTTGGGGTTTTTTTGTCCTCCTCTCTTCTTATAGATACAGAAGTTTGTGTTCTTTGCTTTTTTTTTTTTAATCCCTCCTAATTTCTGGCCTATTGCAAATGTCCAGTAGTTTTCTTTTCAACATTCACCATGTAAAATGTCCTTTTATACACTCTTTTTGCCTTTCCACACTATGAATCTCCTTGTAGTTAAGAAGTGATCACTTTTAACAATTTTTTGGAGCATGTCCTGAATCTTAATTTTGCAAGTCCTGCCAGTTCATAGAACACTATCAGCAGTTCTAGCTTTCTTGGGGTTTTTATCTGATCTCCTGTTTCTTTTTCTGATCTCTCCTGTTTCTTGTCTTTTATCTACTCTTGGGTTTTATTGATTGTTTGATATTTTTAGTTATTTTTGTAATGTCTCCCATTCCTTTCTCTTGCCCTTTTTTTCATGTCCCTAAGGAAACAAATTCTAACAGCATCACTATTCTGCTGTTTCACAGACCTGCACTTCTGTCTAAATTTTTAGATGAATTAAAATATCACTCTGAATTTTCATTCTTTACACCACTTTTTCTCCCCTATCTTCAAGATTACACCCAAATAATATGACAAAAATATAAAATACAGCCTTTGTACCCCATATATGAAGATAAGACTTATGTCTTAAATGTGATGACATCTTTTATTCTGATTCAACACACCTTGCTATATTCAGAATAATGCAGCTCTTGCTTCACCACTTTATTTCTACTATTTCTCTTTTTGTGTCTTTCCATTTGCTGTTCCATAAAATAGCTCAAGTTCCTTGTTTGTTAATTCATCCTACCACTTCTAAGTGTTAAGACACCAGACTTGCCTTCAGTTCCTGAATATCACATTTTATTTCAGGCTCAATTTTCACACTGATATTATTATAAGTACTCCCTCAAAACTTAAACATCCCCCTTCAAATCCACCTTTAAAACTTTTTTACTTTTTTCCACTTTAAAACTTTTATATGAAGATGTGTAACAACAGAATGACAAAGGTGACACAAGAGCACTCTCTATCTACTGGCAATAGTGTACTGTAATTTCCCTACACAGTTTTATGTGTGTGTGTATATGTGTGTGTGCTAACTGCTAGCTCAAAGTTTGTCCTTAAGCCTTCTAAGCTCCTTCTATTAGAAAGCTTCTTGTATTAGTCAACTTTCTGGAAAAAAGAAACCAAAAACATGGATCATAACCAAGCTCGTAGCTAATATAAAAATAAAAGTAGCATTTCTGAGGGCTTTGTTTTATGTATATTTCATATTTCTGTAGTGCAATGAAAAGATCGGAGGCTCAGGAACTTTGATGAGTTCACCTTACCTAACTTCAGCTACATCTGTGGTCAATTTCTTTATAGTCAACAGGGAAAACAAGTTCTTCTATAATGTGATCCACTTCCTCTTAAAATGGATGTCAAAACTTGGTATATAGCAAGAATGAAATCCTACTCTGCTAATGTTCAATTGGAGTCCTGCCATCCGCATCAGTAGGGCCAGAATTTATCCCCAAACATGCTAAGGCCTTTTTCAGCGATATATTAAAATCAACTTTCCAAACTCAACAAAGTACACCAAAATCTTAAGCCAAACCCAGCAGAAGGTCCAAAATCAATATTACTTTTCCAATATTATAACTTGTAAAGAAGAAAACTTAAAAATTTCCACTTAGAACATGACATGAATTAAGAGTGACATGTTGAATAAAAAACTAACTAAGTTACAATTATATATTTTAATGAGAGACAGAGTTTTGGATCACCTCTATGGAAAAAATGGATACCAGTGAGCTACCAAGCTACCACCTCGAAAAAAAAGTTCATTATCAGTCCTAATCAAATTAATTAATTAGAATATATATTAGAAAAATAATGACTAAAAAAATCCCAAAATTTTCTTAATTTAAAAAAACCCTCACTTCCCCAACATCTAATAACTCAGTCTAAGTCATCTATTTATCTATTTTTAATAATTAATCTTAATGAAGAAAATTTTCTTACTAGAAAAACTAAAGGCTGTAAAAGTCCTCAAGATGCAGATAATATTTTTATCCCATGCCAGTTTCTTCCTCAGAAAGTGATTAAGGATAAACAGCAAAACATTTTGTGAAATTGCATTATTAAAATTCCAATAACAACTATAATTATCGTCTTGTCACAAAATCTCTGGACTGCTTTCTGTGAAACCCCATTCCAAATATGAAGAACACTTCCAAATAAACTGTTACAATCCCTAAATGAGCAGGGTGGTGCACGCTCTACCCTCCCCAGGCCTCACTGATCTGAGAAATTCTTCCTAGTCCTTGGCCTTGATGAGCAGCAGCTGGGCTCAGCTCCTCTTGAGCTTATCAGAAACATTGTCTGCTCCCAGGAACTTGTGCTGTCTAACGAGCTCGTATGTTTTAACAAACAGCCTTGGAAACTTATTTTTCTTGCCTGAATAGCAGCCCAAGCAGGATAAAATTTTCGTTATCGAACTTTCAAAGAAAGTTGCTGACCTGAATTGTGGCCAGGATGGAAAATTACTGTGACAAAAGCCAACTCTCTTGCAAGAGCAGTCCAAAGCAAGACCCTTGGAACTCGCCTGCAATGCAGAGGGCAGTGGCCAACATCTCCCTCCTGGGGCCAGTGAACTCTCGAGTTTGCTGTACTGAGAGGGTCCCCAAATGACAACAGATCCTGGGCTGATACCCCCACTCCTCGAGGTTCAGCACTTTGCTCCTCGAGAAGATGCAAAGGCATCCAAATTTTACTGAATTCGGGGGGGAATTTTTCACATGTACAGACTCTTTATGCCTGTGTTCATGTGAGTGTAAGTATGCTATAGCAAATGTACCTGGGAATATTGCCCTCATAGAGTCTTAAGTAGTTTAACTTTGTAGTCTGTCAGGCCTGTATTGTCATAGAATTCTTTGCTAAATCATTGAACTTAAGCTATCAATTAAGTGCAGTTGGGCTTTTAAGCATGAACTCTTGGTCAATTTAGGCAGTTTAGCAGGGGGGTGTTCTCTGAACCTTGTGACCCAACATATCTTCCATATTCCTTTCCTTCTTCACCTTTTCCTCTCCATTTCTGAAACCCTCAAACCTTCTCTGTACTCCACCCTGCCCCTGCCCTCCCAGCTTCCACATAGATAATTTTGGGGCTATTTTAGTTTAGATTGATTTACTTTGGATTTTTGTTGGCTTTTTCTCTGTGTGCTTTAACGATCTAGTAAGCAGTACAGTGAATATTGACAACAAACTTTTTTGTGCTTTTGTTTTTATATTAAACCTGCTTTTGCCAATACTTTTACATGTAATGCCTTAAATGATTTTAAAACATTCATACAACATGAAGGAAACCTTGATATGTGATGTGTGAAGATAAAACTTTTTTCATAGTTATCAAAGTTATACATGCTTTACTTCCCACTTAAACCTTATGATTCTCAGGACAGGATCTCAGTGCTGCTTATGAAAATAGGTGTCAGATTGTACTGGGTTTGGCTGGGATAAGTTTTTTCACAGTAGCTGGTATGGGGCTATGTTTTGCATTTGTGCTGGAAACAAGATTGGAAACCCAGGGATGATTTAGTTATTGCTAAGCAGCTCTTCCAAAGAGCCAAGGCCTTTTCTGCTTCTCACCCACCTCACCAGGAAGGAGGTTTTGGGTGCACAAGGAGCTGGGAAGGGACTAAGCAAGGACAACTGACCCCAACTGATATCCCAAACATATGGTAACATGCTCAGCATATAGAGCTGAGAGAAAAAGAAAGAAACAGGGACACTGTTCAAAGCTATAGCATTTGTCTTCCCAAGACAATGGTTAGGGTTAGGATAACATGATGAAGCCATGTTTTTCTGCCTGCTGATGGGAAGTAGTGAATTTTTTTTTTTTCTGGCCTTGCATGCACAGCTTTCACTTTACCTACTAAATTGCTTTTTACTCACCCCATGAGTTGTCTAACCTTTACTCTTCTGATTTCTTCCCCTATCCCATTGAGTGGAATAAGTAAGTAACTGTGTGATGGTGAGCTCTTTACCAGGGATAAACCACAACACATATTAAGATATAGATGTGGCATGAGTTACTTATGTTGCAGGAATAATATTCAAGAATATTCATCTCTGCTTTTCTGCTTTACATGGTTTAGACCAATGGGATAAAACATACAGGAAACCCATGGAGAAGTAAAGAATCCGATTGAATGCTTGTGTAATAGATATGGTGTATTTGTCTAAGAAAAAGCCATGAAGACTAAACCAGTAGGATATTTATAAAAACGATGAAGACCATTAATCAGTTTAAAACATCTTGCTTCACCTTATTTCAGAAACATTAGGAGTAAGGAAATCTGTTTACAGTGTTGGAAAATTGCTAAACAAAAGGGATATTAATTTTTGAAACGCCAAACATAAAATATATTAAATACTATTGACAAAGGGGAATGGAGAAATATTCAACAACTGGCAAAAGTATAAAAACAAGCTCAAATGAGAACCATAAGTTCCACAGCAATCTAGTGGAAAAAAGGATGGGACCACAAGTCAGCTGCACACTGATTCAACTCGCAGGCTATCAATTGGCACTGAGTGATAGATGAAATCCTAAAGAATGCCAAAATCCAAACCAGCATAATATTTAAACTATAAAGGGGCCCTGCTGACCCATTCCAGAATTTTCCTTATTTTTTAAATTATAGGTTGGCCTCTTAGGCGTGCTTTGGCCAAACTCTAAAGAAGGGATTTAAGCCTTTTTTATTTGGAATCATCATTTACTTGAAGCTCATACTTCTCTCTTAAAAGCCTAGGCAGGGTCTGAATAGTCAATGCACAAGAGCAGCAGAGAGCAGACAGGTCATGCACACTGCAACTGTCCAGATATCCTGAGCAATGCTGCCTGTGCAGAATTATGAATCTGTGCGGACTTCAAGTTTAACCAGGTTTCCAAATGTTTTTCATTGTTGAAGTGGCACAAATTAAAAAAACTCTATCAGGGAGCCTAGCCCTGAGAGTACAGATTCAAAAGATATTGACTAAGACTTATACACACTGGTTAAACTTGAAGGAAGAAAACTGTTGCAATATTTGGATTAAACATCAGCTGAAAACACCTTTCTTTTTTTCCACCTAGAAAAGGTCTCAAAGATTAGAAAATGCTGTTTAAGCAACTGAGCTTTTATTATCATGACTATGCTTATAATGTCCCTCAATTATATTGACGAACAGAAGGATCAAAATTCAGAGATGTGGTAATTTGTGTGGTGCTTGTGGTCTCACCAGACCTCAAAATTCTGGATATAGCAGAACACAGTTTGTACTCTCAAGATTTACAGAAAAATTTCTATACTTCCCAGCCCAAAATAATAATCCTCAACTCTGGAAAACTGCAAACCACAGATTAAAATCAATATCCATGGTCTGTACTTTTGTGTTTTTGTAGTTTGGATGAATTATCTGAATCACACATTCAAGGCATCAACAACAGGGAAAAATCAATCAGAAATATATGCCATTTTAAAGATCTTCTTCCAGCTGTAAAGGGGAATAGAGAGATTGTTGCTTGAATAAATCTATAAGGATTTATGATCATGCCCCAAAAAAGCCAGTAGAAGGAACAACATGAAAATAACAGTGAAATCTGTCTTTACTATCCTCTTACACTCTTCCATTTTAAGATAGTGTTGCCTTTGAGCAGTGAAAATAACTATCTGTCCCTTCTGTCTCTATCTAGGGATGGCACAGTTCTGTCCCATTTCTCTTTTAAATGAAACCAAATGCTTGAATCTAGAACCTCAAAATTTATCTGTTTAAGTCATAGAATGGGAAAGGTTGACATTTAGAAATGTTTTAGTGGAAATTTGGGAGAGAAGATGTATTTTTTCAGAAAGTAGAAAACAAAATTTGGAGCAGAGGCCTAAGAAATCTTATTGTAGATGGTAATATGTATATGTATATGGATTATACACTTTTTTCTTTTACATTAAATTGAAATCTGGAGATCTAATCCAGCAACAATTTCAGCTGCAGTCTGTAGGTCCCTATCTCCCATACTGACAGTTTCTAATTTAGGTACCTCATGTAAGTGTCTAAAGATAAGTCACGTTAATCCATCAGATACAGCCTCCCTTGCAGTCTGTGTAACCCAAGGACAACAGAAGTTTTAGGTCCAGCAAGCCTGGAACCAGCTGCCTCTATGCCAAGGACACCTGGGGACACAAAGCTGGGACACTACAAAGTGCTTAACCCAGGACAGTCCCCACAAAGTCTTGGACATCTGCAGGCAATAGTAAACTGGAAAGAGACCATCCGGTTTCTGAGACAAGCCAGTTGGAAGCTTTTTGACATTGCTGCATGTCCATCCTACATGAAAGCCTACTTTACTGGAAAATGCCTGACCTGTTCTGTGAAAGGCTGCCACACAAGGCTTACAATTACTGAAGAGCTTTGGACTGTTACAGAATCACTGAATTTTTAAAGAGCTGCTTGTAAGGAAGAATAACAGGGAAAAAAACCCAAACCCAACAAACAACATTTGGCTTCTTTGTATCTCTCAAACTTGAACGCTGCTTTCAGTTTAACTGGTCTTATCCATTGCAAGAACAGGAATTTATATGCAGTTGCATGTACTGCTGAGTGTTCCCTAGAAATAACAAGACAGTTGGGAAATGGGGAAAATGTTTGTAAGACAGACACTTTCTTTTAAATTACAGCATCATAAAGTCTCTCAAACTGTTACAGAAGATATAGAAGCAGCATGCATAAACCTTAGATAATTTTCACAAACCTACTGAAAAGGAATGAGAAGCCACTCAAGATGCTACATTTCTTGTACAGAACTTTGGTAATATTCTCTTCAAAGTGCTTTGTGAGTTTTTGTTGTGCCTCTGTATTTTCATTTTTCCTTTCCCTTTATTTCTAAAGGTATCTATCCCAGAGTGGGATCACATGCTAATGTAAAATCAAGCTTACAACCTGACTTTATGAAGAGAGGAATTTCTAAAAATAAAATTGAGTAGTGGATTTAAAGCTGTTATAACTCCTCTGACTAGTTTTGCATCTTGTATCATTTTATGTCCACAAAGATACCTCCATTTCTTTTGCTGAGTGGACATAGTTTTCTGGTTTTATTGCGGCTGGCATATATTTCTTTTATCTTTATCCAGTTGGTGAGCTCCATGTAAGCTAGTTGCAAGAGAATTGAACAAATGTTAATATTAGGAACAGCCTTGTAGTTTCTGCAGAGAGTGGGGGTACTGAATAACTGGAGTGAACGCCAGGTTCAACCTCAGGCTGCTTGCACGTTCTGTCCTCTTCTATCTCTGTAAAAAGAGGGATAATATTGCCTGTTTAGCACGTTTGTTCTCTTTTGGGCAGAGACTTATCCTTTCCGTGTTTGCTCGCATGGTGACCCTCATAACAGTAGCAGGTTAGTAGCTAATTAGCAGGAAAAAAATTACATCTATATGTTTGTTAACTGGACAATGTGTTTGCATCTGAAGCAAAACATTTTTTAGTAACTTAATGCTGAGGTATGTTATTATTAACATACCTCAGGGTCAGAAACTATTTTCTGAGAGATAAACAACAGAAACCATATAGGACACTCATCTGGAATGCAGAGTTCATATCAAATTGATTCAAAATAAGGGTCTGGACTTAGGTCTTATCGCAGGAAAGCATTTTTTCTAGACTCAAAGGTATGTAATCTCATCTTCTGCGACTGTTTAGTATAATTTAATTAAGTATTCTGTGGATAAGAAACATCCAATTCATGGTCACTTATTTCACGGACTTAACTGAGATTCCCTAATAAATAGCTTAGGTACCCTGTATACTCTGGGGAGAGAAAAAAAAAAAAAAAAGAAAAAAAGACAAAAGCCTCCTTAACTGTTTTAAGCCCTTTTTGATGTTTTTTAGTTACGGTTTGTTTGTTTGTTTTGTTTTCTTTCATTCGAAATAAGGCATTAATCCTGAATCTTTTACATCATCAAGGTACGGTCTAACTATAGTTGTTCCTTGTGGGTCCTTTCCAACCCAGCATATTCTGTGATTTTGTAATATTTCTTTTGTGAAAAGTTCACAGTTTTTATGACCATTTTAAAAAGTTTCATTTATAATCCAGAAAAAAAAAAGCGAACACAATACTGATATTTTAGATATTTACAAAGAATATAAAAATATCTTCATCTTATAAGGAAGCAATAAACAAATCTTTTGGAAAGTGAAGTCAACTCTATATCTTTGTTCTGATCTTTCTAGATAACTAAAAGGGATATATAAAGTTAAATCACTCTCTGCCCAGAATATGATCTTTCTAAAAATAATGTTTCAGCTTCATCCAGAAACTCTAAAATAAGACTTGTTTGATATCATTGGGAAACGTCTCCTGCCATAGGAGTCACATATAATTTTCCAAGAAGAAGAGCACGCTGCCAAAATGGTGCAGCAAATTCACAGCCACAAAGTAAAAATTCAGCAGGTTCTTAACCAAATGTTGAAATTAAATTTAGCCACAACAATTTAATATCTGCAAATGTCAGTAAACATTGCAACTGTTTCACTATTTATTCTGCTTTTAAAAAGCATGAGCCGATGTTACAATGTAGTAGTTTTTGTTCTCCTTTACGGAACTGAGAACAGGGAAGGCATTATTCACTTGAGAATTAGGAGAGTTATTTTTTACATGTCAAACACAGTAGACAGCACAGTTATTGTACAGAATTTCATTAGCACCGCACTTCTTTTAGAAGTATATATAGTCATGAAGGGTGACAGATCCTTTAAACCATTTTGATACTCTAAAATGTAGGGCAGTGATGCATTTATGTATATATGTGTATGGTTTGCATACATATATTATGAAGGAAAATGACAAGGCTGCCATTCAGAGAGATCTAGCCAGGCTGGAGGAGTGGGCCACCAGGAGCCCTGTGAAATTCAGTGAGGACAAACGCAAAGTCCTGGGTCTGGGAAGGAAGAAACCTTGGCAGAAATACAATCCAGGGCTGCCTGTCAGGGATGTATTTTGTCAAGGAGCAGTGTGGCCCAGCAGCAACCCCAGGGCCAGGGAGCTGGAATTGAGGGAGCCCCAGTACTGGCTGTGCCCTCTCCCATGGGAACAGTCCCATGGATCTGGTAACGGGGCCCACTGACAGATTCTGGCAGAGCACAAGTGATGAACAGGACCCACAGCACAGCTGGGGGCTCCAGCCAGGCAGCAAAGGAGCAAGGAAGGGCTGGAGCCTGGCACTGCTGTGATCTCACTACAGACTGACAGAGCCAGACTGGGCTGAAATCAGCTCTTGGACAGGAAGAGGGTCTGGGGATGCCAGAGGAAGCTGGGCGGAGCAATTAAACTCTTGATGTATTCAAGACCTTGAAATGTCTGTGTTTATGGGACCTGGGGGTGACAGTGAGCACAAAGTGGACATTGGCCAGCTCTGTACCCCTCCAACAAGGATCTCCAAGAGCCTCCTGGGCTCTGTGAGCAGAAGCACAACCTGGAGCAAAGATTACCCTGCTCTGATCAGTACTTGTTACACCTCACCTAGACACTGCATAAAGTTTAGGGCCTTGAATACAAGGAAGATATTGTAAAACTCGAGTGAGTTCAGTGAACATAACCGATCTAGCCAGGGCTGGAACACTGTCCTTGTGAGTGAGGCTGAGGGCACCACGTTTGTGCATTGTGGTCCCTCAAAAGACACAGCATCAGGGTGTCTAACAGCACCCCTCCCAGTACCTGCTGGGAGGTTATCAAGAAGTCCTGTGTTTCATGGTAGAAGACTGAAAACAACAAGCCCAAGTTGCAATAAAAGAGATTCAGTATGGATATAAGGAAAATTTTTCACCCCAAGGAGAGTCAAGCTGTCAAGCAAGTTGTCTGGAAAGTTTTGGAAGCTCTAAAGACCTGAGTAGGTAAAGCCTTGTGCCACCTGGCCTCGTCTCAGCTTGCTCAGCTTTGAACAGCAAAACTCCATTCCAACTGAATCATCATATGATTCTATGAAAATAAAGAGCAAGAGGTGCTGATTATACAGGCACCAAGAGGTTTCCATGTACCCAGAATGAATTCAAACTGATCTACTTCCTGTAAAAATACAAAATATTTACAGGACAGAGATGCAATTCCATATATTCAGAAATCTGTGTTTGGAAGATTGAAGTTTTGTCAATCTCACTCTGGATGAACAATGTAAAACTGCAGTTCATCATATTGTTGCTGCTTATCCTTTCCTGTGTGCTCTCCTAAATCACTCATTACCAAAATGCTGGCTGACTATGTTTAATTTAGAAAATGAAAGTCACAGCAAACATCCCGCTCAAATTCTGCATTAATTTTTCCTTCAATGTACTTCAGGCTGAGAAATGAAATCAAGTCCATTCACTTATCCTTTTACCCTCAAGCTGGAGGTAGCAGGTGTTAGACACATCAAGAACAGTAGTCATTTCTCAGGCACAAGGAGAAGAATTTGACATTGAGCTTGGTTCTGATTCAATTGTCCATAGTAATGCAAATTGATGGCAGTCCCACAACCATTTGCCTCAGAGAACTATAAAATCTTAGAAATGCTGTGAAATAAATGCACATCAAAAACACTTTTAGGATTGCATTAGTGTGCATGCTGACTATAATTACAATAATTAGAATATAGAAATTACAGGAGGAAGACTCAAAGAGCACATGAAAGCTTGCTTGTAAACATATCATTAAAATATTCAGTCAAAAGTCGGACTGAAAGATCTGGCATGTCCAAAACATGGATTTTCTTTTAGATGTTTATGTTTCCTTATTGACTGCTTGTAATATCTGACTTAAGCCAAATTCCACACAAAGAATAGTTTTTATTCTGACCTATGTAGTCTCCTTATATCATCAATAAATAGATATAAACACCCCTGGAGAAAGACCAGTTTCACCTATTGGTAATCCTGTCTTAGGAAGGGATAATCAGTCCTCTGAAGGCTTCTGTCCTTATCTCCATTGCCTTAAGGACAAAGTCCAGGAGACTGTCTCAGAGCAGATGCACAGCTTTTAGATGAATTCTCCTCTTCTCTCAGATATTGATTCTTCAATATGTTGAAAGTAACCTACTTTTCAAAAGTTCTTGGACACTTATAGACACCTAAAGACACATTTCAGTCTTTTCTCTTGTATTTTTCTCCTTCCAATTTTGGTGTTAAATTGCAGTTAAATTACACTTTCATCTTCCTTTAAAAAAAAAATATATATATCTAGCTGGATTCTTCCGTGATCTGTAATTCATTGATTTAATTTGTAACAATTGCTTTTGGTCGTTGTTTCTGAATTGCTATTCTGTTTTTCCCCATCTGGTATTTAAGCTATTTACTTATTACATGGCACATTTTCAAATGTCTGTAAACAATTCTGCATATATTTTTACTGCATGTATATGTATAATGAAGTGGACTATTAGATTTCTGTGGCATCACTTACTTTTTAAATCTCCATAGTATGAGGACAATAATGAAAGCACCTTTCTGAACTTTAAGGTGATTTCTGTCACTTGACTGGCTGTTTCAGAGGTGTCTGACCTGTGCTGCAGTGTTGAAGAAATGTATTTTTAAAGTGACACTTCAAACTTGAGCAGTCTTCAGAGATGATGTGCTCCTCTTCCAGGGGAAACAATGAAAATACCTAAAATGATAACCTGCACACTTTAAGTCAAAGGCTGAGTTAAACAAATGCACAGAAATAATAAACCAGAAGACAGTATTCTTGTTGCAACCCTATTAGCAGAGGGGTTTAGCGCATATCAGTTAGTGGAAGGGCAGTTTGACCATATTTATGTCTACACCATCTGCTGTCCTATGCCTATAACCCTCCAAAGGAAACCTGCTGTTTGACCTGAGATTCAGCACAACCATAACCTATACCTAACAATGGGTGACTGACATCTAATATTTCACCTTGATGCTGTGGTGCTTGTGGCCTGGTGATGAAGGAATAACATCAATAATAACAGCAAGGATAACTAATTGGTAAATGTGCTTCACAATGTTATCCTCTAGAAAGCTCAGACTTACTCTAACGCCTCACAATGTGATATTTTGGATTATGGACTCATAGACTATAGGATCAATAATTACTGATCACTCATTATTCTCTCAAGTCCTTACCCTGTGGATATTTTAAGGTGTTTGTCATTTGCAGCATTTAAATCCTCCCTAGCATTCTTTGCAAAGATCTCAAACTGTCCAGCACAGTACGTACTGCTCACTCAGCTGTAAAATGATCAGCCTGCCTTGGAATTCATCTGCTGCTCCTTGCCATCCGACCCAACAACCTTTCCAGCTGGAACAGCTTGCTATGACCATGGAAAACCAAGTGTCCATTCCCTAAAACCAGATGTCAGTCATCCTCTAAAATCCATCTACCCTAAAGGGGAGGTATATTTAATTCCACAAGGCCCCACAGGACAAAATGCAAAATGCCAAGTGGCATAGCCTTCCCCAAACTCTCAGCCTGAAATCAGGCCTGTTGGACCCTTGCAAAACGTAGAAGCAGAATAAGTTCTGCCCAGCCATATTTGCTCTCTGCACCACACAGAATTTTCATCTACACAGAAAACTTCAGTTGAATCCCATTAGGAAGAGAACTGGTGCGAGAGACATTTCTAATTTATAACATGTCTAATTTCTTTCAATTTGTCAACAATATGGTTATAATTTTAGCTGAGACATGTCAGACGATTATTGAATATGTGCAAATTTTTTAAAAAGACAACAAAAATGACGTGGCAAATTGCATGTTTTTCTTTAAAAAGTAAAACAGACTTTTGTGGAGACAATGCAGCCTTTCAACATATTGCTTTAAAATATCCCTGTAAGGCAAGGATTGCCAGTTTGATTTTTCAATATTTGTGATATTTGTTCCATCAAAATGAAACTAATATTGACTCACTTGTATTTATATTGCATTTTGCTTTCTGTATTAATGTTCGTTTGAATTAATCTGAATATTCCACATAATTTAAATTTCAGAACATGAACTGAATTAACCTCATTAATGAGAATTTTGCCTATGGCACCCATTTTATAAATGCTTTTCCCATTGAGAATCTTGCTGGGAAGACAGCTTGATTGTGAATATATTGACATTCTACTTGTTACTACAAGTCTCCATTTTGTTTTATATATTTTATTAAATGATACTTAAATTACCATAAATTTTGCCATACGACATAAATATATTTGATCAATAAATACTTGAGGGCACTGGACTCAGTGCAGTCAGTTTACTATGATCTTTGCAGTAAACACTATCCACTACTGTTTTCTCAAAAGCTCCTTATTCTGTCCATTGTAGGGAACAGTCACTACAGAAAACACTACGAAAGTTAGACATTAAAAACTTTTGCAAGATGACACAAGACCTGCTCCAATTACCATTTTGATCCATGTGGTTTCAATATCTTTAACTGGATTAGGACACTTACCTATTCAATATTTCTCCAGGATTCTAATATAACTATTTATTTTTTAGTTTTTAGAGCCAATTTGATTAGATTTCATTTACTTATATATACTTATGTATACTTATGTATACTGGGTAATACAGAAACTGTATTACCCAGTCACACATAAATAATGCCTTGGTACAGAACCTCATTTTCAGAAGAAAACAACTGTTCTAATAGTCCTCCCACTCCTGTTAACATCTTGGTACTATAAACAGAGAGAAAAACTGAAACCAGACATGACATTTTGGGTGACAAATTTCTCATTCAGTAATTTTACAGAGTGGTTTGTTTTCCTCTCTAATGCTTTACTACAAGACACAGAGGGTTCAGCCAACAGACATATCTATTCTCAAGTGGAGGGAATCAATTACTAGTCATTAGTCCCCTAGCTAATATTAGGATGGCAGCAATAAGCATCTAAATTTGTTACCCAGGAAAATTGATGTAGAAAGGACAGTGTTTTGGAGTTATACACTAAAATCCGCAATTTGACGTGGTTAAAAAACAACTTTTGGTATTGGAAACCAACTGCGTAAAATTTTGCTGGTTCATATTCAGCTCAGGTTGTTGTTTTCTGACAGCTGTTATCATCCAAAAGCTGTTTGATAGCTGATGTGAAGCAAGTAGGCAGGTTCCGTCCAAGATTCACCATTGAGTTCAGTGGCAACAGAATAATCTCCAAATGTTCCCATGATTTAAAACAGCAAAACCAAATCATCAATATTTATAATTTTAAGAGTTCCTGAAGAAAAGCCAATAGACTGATAATCATTTCACCTAAGCTGCCTTTCAATCCTACAACATCACCATAGTAAATTTATGGTGTGAATACTGAAGGCTTTCCATTTGTGCTCTGCTAGTAACCTTTCCATCCCTGGGAAGTGTTGCAGGACTAACTCCTTTCATATTGGGAAAACCATATCATGGCAGGCATTTTATAACTTGCACTGCATCTCAGTCTTATTCCCAGAATGGTGATTTAAAACAGATTTCCATGAGGAGAGGACAGATTCCATTGGTGCAAACAATGAAAGGGACACAGAACACTACTAGGATAGAAAGATATAGGATGTTAATGAAAAGGTAAAAATAGAAAAATTTTCACACAATCCCTATAAAACTAAATAAATTCATTTAAAACGGAGCAAGCTCATTGGATTCTTTGGTGGGAGACAATCCATTTAGCTCATTTTGCCATCTGGTACTGTCTCACTGATTAAAATTCAAATAGCAAAGTTTCTGTGCTGTAGTACTGGAGCATGTCACAAAGCCATCACTTCCACTCCACAAGGAAAAAGGATATATAGACTTCTAGTCCAGATGTACTTAGCTGTTTCACAGTATTTCTACTCAAAGCTCAAACTGTAGCCTATAAGAAATGATCCATTTTAGTTAAATTATTTTGAATACAATTTTTTGGGTTATGATAATGTTGGTCCTTTGAATGATGTTATCAGGGAACATAGACCAGGTAGAGTACATAAATAAGTGGGCTCGTTCTTTCATAGCTCCTTGTTGGTCTTTTTAGAATTTAAGATTATTTAAGATTTTCAGGACATAGTTCATTCCTGGTACCTCCCATTGCTATCACATATATCAGCATATCAAAGCCAATCTGGAGTCTCAACACTGTAGACTCATCACATCAGTGATAGAGCCCAGTTACTTTTCAAGCTTTTCCAGTTCCAAAATCTCCACATGTGACCTTGATATGTGTTTTACAAGTGCTTTAAGATCTCTGATTGAAAAGCTCAGAGCAAGATTTTGACGGCATTATCACAACCCTTCTGACAAGCTGCCTATAAGTCTTAATTCCAAAGGTGCTTTATCAGCCTGCTCACTCTCCTCTCTGTAATAAACTTCAACCTGATAACATTATTAAGCAAATATTATGAACCAGCTTTCATTAGACCTTGTTAACTATATCATGAAAGCAATAATGACCTGATCTATAACCTTGTGCGCGCTACAGACGGAGAAAAACTGTGCAAGAAAACGCAGAGATGTGGAGCTCAGATGAGAAGGGGACACACCATTCTCACATTGAATTATTTTGTTTTACATTACTTCAGAAGTGCTTTCTGGGAACAGGAGGTTTTCTGCAATGCTTGGGCTATATGCTGGATGCTATTGAGAAAATAGCGAAAAGCTGAGAGAAAAACTTGGTACTTCTTTAAAGTTTCCTCCAATAGGTGCAACAGCACACACTCACCCTCAGTGAGCTGGGGGTTAAAGACATCTGGGTGTTATACTCTCTCATGAGATTAAATTATAAACATGTTTAACTCTGGCATGAGTGACAGCATAGCATTTCAGAATAACAGAGTTGTAGCCCTGTAGCAGGAAAGCTGAGTGTTCTCCTTATAACCAAAGCTGACCTGCTGCTCCAGTTCTTTGTTCCATCTGAATTTTTTTCGTTTGTACATATTAGTATGTATTCATAATGCACTGGATTAGGCTTCTTTATGCCACCTTGCTTTTGCACTTGATCAAATAACCTTATCATCCTTGCATCATCTGAAAGCTTTCTAATTATTATTACCCTAAATTCCCACTTCTGGACCAACACTAGACTTCTCATCTTCCAAAAACTTTATTTGATTAATTTTTGAATTATTAGAAACACCTGTTGTAAAAAATTTGAGGCTATTTTTGGAATATTTCACCATCTTCATAGAATTAGGCATATTACATATCCAGAAGCTGGTCAAACAAATGCTTTCTCTGGTGTCTTGTTAGAAATAATGAGAGAGAAAGGTGAGAGTGAAATTGTTCTTCTGGGATGACGGAAGGAGAGTAAAATCTCCTCTCCAGAAACTGTGGATGGGTACCGCAGCTCATACTTCAGTCTAACTAAAGTAATTAGTTCTCTGAAAGTGCCTCTTCACCAACTGCCAGTGGGCCAAGGGCCCATCACTCTCCTACCTTGACTGCTTCAGTTGGAATCCTAAAGTTGGATGTAATGAGTTCAAATTTTTGAGACCAAAATAGCCAGTAAGTCATTGAAAAATTATTTTCAGAAGAAAAACGCCCAACAAAACATCTGAAAAATATGTTAAGGTGAGATTTGACATACATTTTCTATCTCTATGCATGTTTACATCCCAGTAAAGTCAAGATGTATGACTTCACTTTCAGAGTGTAACAAATGTATTTGCTTTTACTGTATAAGAAGAGTGCCCAGGCAGGATGGTGGAGGGGAATAGCTAACCCCAGCTTGCCACAAAGTAACATCCTTCTGAATAGAAGAAAAATTATGGAACTTTTCTACAGAAATCAAGTTTCAGAGACATTCAGCAATATAAAGGCTACTTGACACTTAAACTCCTAAGTCTTTTGTGAAGCTGGACCTCGACCTCAAGATTGAGATGTGATCATAGTAAGCAATAATGCCAACAAATTAAGACTGAAGAACTGCGGTAGGAGAAAGAGGAAAAGGAATTTTTGGTTTTTAAAAACTTATGTTTTGACAAACTTGCTAGGATATGAATATTCCAGCCACAACCTCATGGTTGTAGACTGAATGTACATATCCTGTGAGGGCCAGAGGGACTCATCCCCAGCCACGCAAACTGGAAAGTTTGTGGACAGGTTGGTGGATGGCTTCCTTATGGCTTATGTGCCTGTCTGTCATTTTATGGCACAGCTCACTCTTGCATAGGGTCAGAAGACAGCTGGAGGCAACTGGACACAACTTCAACCTAGAGCAGTATCTTTTCATATATATTTCACCTATGTGAGATCAACCTGAACAAAAGGCAATGGACTTCCTAAGAGTATCCACGAGAGAGTGATTAGGTCTTGACAAAATACTCTTTCCATACTCCTTTAATAGTTTTGTGTGTTTTATATATATAAAAAACCCATTCCAGTAGATTCACAACTAAACAGAAACTCATGGTGCTCATGGTGCAAATCCTGGTGGGTTACAATGAACGGCGCATGCTGTTCTTTTACCTAAAGGTTGCTTATAAACTGTGCCTTCACATTCTACTTCATTTATGGAGCTTTAGTACCAATCCTACTGATAACACTAATAAAAAGGGAAATCCTGACTTAACAAATCCAGTGAATGGAAAAAGGAGATGCATTGTCTGATTTGCTTTTTAACTCCTTCCCTGAGTTCAGATTTCACAGTCTTCAATATTAATGGCATTTACATGACATCCCTCTAAGACAGATACTGAAAAGAATGACAGAATTAATGGGAATTTTAGCAATTAATTTTCTTTGCATTTCTATCTGATGCTGAAGATGATCACTCCTTCAATACCCTATTAAAACTATTACTTAGAAGTAACAGGATCTGGTTGTCACATACTTAGCTCTGTGGAGAGTTATTTGCATGGACAAAAAATGGGTTTGTCTATTATTAAATCAAGACAATCATGTTTTGAATTCACTTTTCCCACAGGTGAAAGTGCAAAGCTCTGTAAAATCATATACCACGCTGCACACACCTTTTCAGTTGGGAAAGTACTACTGGTTTGCAAAGGTCATGTTTACAGTTCAGTTACAGGGAAAGTTATAGACATGCATGTCAATACCAGATAATTTGGGGGCAAGGCTGCTCTTTTTATGCTCTCAGCATCTTTAATAAACACCACCCAATACTGGGTAAGAGGATGTGGTTTCTATCAGAAACCTTTAGAAGATAATCAACAAGAGCAGAAAAACACACCTACGCAGCCACAGGTGCTTTCAGATCCTCCAGTCAATGGTGAGTGAATAGCCCAAATGTAAGAATGTTCTCACTTTTCTATTATTCTATGAATTAAATTTAAACAGATATTTGAGATGTTAGTTTTGGGGGTTTTAAGTGAGAGAATGCACATCGGTGAAGATATTTGTGATGAAAAAGCTGGAGTAGAAGATGTTTACTTCTCACCTTCTGACTGTCACATGATTTAAATTAATTCTCTTACATAAAAATACAATATTCTATGGTTTGGTGGTAAGTTGACACTTCATGTAGCTCCATGCTGGAATTGCTCCAAACTAAAGGTATGTACATATGGGATCTCCTGAAGAATATCTACATGTCTTCTAGATTTATCTTTTCCTGAGAACTTATAATACCAATAATCATGTCCTAATTATTATAGCCTTTATTTCTAGATGGTAAATTTGAGGTTACTTACCATGGTAATATTCAGAGGAAGGCCCTGCCTTCTGTTTTGTGGAAAATCACCTTGACATATTATGTTGCACCGATCACCCAACTTTGACTTTATTTTTCCCAAACTATCATCCTGAAAAAGGCTTCTTTCTGAAATGCTACTCTCTTCAGAAAGTTCACTGATTACATTAGCACATCTAGGCTGCTTCACACTCTCCTAAGAGCTCAAACACTTAAAGTGACTGTACCCCCATGGCTGGTCAAAAGCACAGCTGCTTGGCATCAGTCAGGTGGTGTGATGAACAATAGTGCCAGAACTGAAGCAGGTGAAGGAAGGATTAAGTAGTATTGTCAAAGTGGTACATCCCATAATCTTTGCACAATGCTGTTTTCTTGAGGAGCTCAGTAGTATAGGCAGGGTTTCTCAGCAGAGTAGACTGGGAGAGAGAAAAAAGGGAGTCAAGATCCTGAGCAGGAAGGAGAGGGGAAATTCCTTGGGTGAACCATGTAGACACAAAGTGCTGGAGGAGGTGTAGGGGAACAGTACAAGAGGAGAAGGGCACATCCACTGAAGGTGAATTAAAGGCTGTAGAGAAGCCTCAGGGGACAAATGCATGAGTCAGTGCCAAAACTGCAATTTCAAGACTCAAATCTCCCGTCTGTGCCTTCATTTTTGCCACTGTAAGTGGTAAGTGATTTCTGCAGTGGGTGAAGGAAAATGGCAGACACAAGTGTGTATGTCTGGGTAAAACCCTGTTCTGTTCAAACTAAGGCAGCTATGACAGCTGTTAATGGATGTTAATGTGTCCAAGTTTTCTCCCTTGAAGCTTGTGGATGCCATAGAAGGCAGGATGTATGGACCACAGGAAGTCCAAGAACCACAAATTGTTGAAGACTGAGTGAGTGTATAGAAAAAGGGCAAAGTTGTTCTTGTTCTTACACTTCATCTTAAGCATGCACTTTTGAAGACTATAGGCTGACTGGAAGGACTCTCTGTGACCAAGTATAAATGTGTTTGATGTTATACTCGGTAATGTTCTAAACCAGCAAAAACTGTTCATCCTAACACTAGACAAAGTCATCTTGAGGAAAGCTGTCATGTGCCAGCACACTGACTTTCTATTGTCAGGTTTTGTCCTTTTTTCCCTTCCAATTGCATGTGCTTTGTTTCTTCCTGATCCGATAAAATTTATGCTTTTCAGTATAACAGCTATTCCACAATAGTACAAATAAGGTTAACCTTTTCCATCTCAGTTCTTTCTCTGATGCTATGTAACAAAAAGACACTGCAAGAAAAAAAAAAAAGGTAATTAGGGCTAGTTATCATGATGGCTTTTCAAGCACATTTCTATAATGTGTATCAAGCCATCACATCCTTTTTTCAGCCCCAGCCATCTTAGTGCAAGTGATGTACTAGCCAATTCCCATTCATTTGTTTCTAAAAGAGGAACATGTTGTTTGGCTTTGTTCAGGGTAGATGAGAGCGAACTTTGATTTTAATAATTTTTTAGCAACTCCACGGCTAAAATAACTACAAACCTTTCATACACTAAAAAAAAACTCCATGCACAGGGCTGCAAAAATCTGTCAGTGCATTTGCAGGAGGAACAAACAGCATCTAATGTAAGTATAATGGAATTTGGAGTGACACCCAGGCTGTGAGCAGCCTTATGTTGTCATGCCTGGTGTGCAGAATATCAAAAACTCTTTTAAGAACTCAGGCTTGTTTTTCATCAGGATGTTTCTCTTTCTGTTTGTCTGTGAGCACTGTATGACCCATGAACACTAAAAAGGACATTTGTCCTGCAAGTGAATTCTGCATCTATTCTGGCCTTGCATTTGTCTGCGAAGTCTCACCTCGAAATAAAACATGTCAAATGAGATTCCTTTAGTATTTACTGCTACATTACCTTTCAGAAGTTCTTCTTGAAAAGGGAAGAATCTTTACAGCCAGTATATTTCATAAGCAGAGTAAGTGACGGTCGTTGCCCCAAAACCTCACAACACTGTGACAAAAGTAGAGGGGAAAACTGTTTTTTTTGTGAAGATCAATGCACTCTGTGAGACCCCAAGCTCCTAATACAGCTCTCATTATATTTATTTTGCAGGCAAATCAGCTACTAATTACAACAAATTTTGACATCTTATTTAGGCAATAAGAAATTTTCAGTCATGAAACTATAATAAACTGGTATTACTTATGAAAGACAGCTTTTTTGCTTCAGATACAGATAAAGTTGATCAGTGAACAGTATCATCAAATCTTGGGAAAAAAAAAAACCAAATGATTTCCTGTCTAAGGTTTTTCTTGCAAGATCAGAATACAGATTGGACAAAAATTAACTCAAATTTAAGTGAAACAAAGAGAATTTATATATTTTAACATACATTCATGTAAAAATGTGGCTCTCTTGATTAAATTACTTTTTGTATCAGTGACTCTGTTTTAACTGAATGTTGAAATGGATGAAATGTGCCTGCTTCTGAAAGTCTCGTGCATTTTGTTTTCTGAGGTCTTCTGTCTGGCTCTTAACCTAGCAGGGGTTTTTTTTAGGTATTTGACCACAGAAATTGATAGATCTGGGGGCTGAAGGTAACTTGGTTCCTCCAGATTTTGAATTTTCTGAGGATATCTTGATTTTAACTTAAAAATTGTAACCTTATTTCATTTTCAAAGTGAGAGACATGCTAGGTTATTTTTTTGTGAGGATATACAATTGAACAGGCCATAATTATATAAATAAAGCCAGGAGAGAGAAATTAATGTCCGGTAGAATTGCAGGAAATCAGCCCACTGCCAAAGCAGCCATGTTTTAAGGAGTCAGGTAAAATGACACTGAAATGTTTCACTATTTTTTTCTAGATGAATTACTTTATTCTAAATGTGCAGAGGAAAGGTGGAAAAATATAATTTAGAGTGTGTCCATGAGCACCACCTAGAATTTAGGATTTGGCTGCCAGAGTTCAGTAACCAATTAGGGAAGATGAATCGAACCATCGACATAATAACAAGTACACAGGGACAAAGATGAAATAAAAGAGCGGAAGTTGGCTACATTTTGTAGTGGAGGCTATAAAAGGCTACAGTATGATCTGAAAAGGAGTTGGATCTGCCAGCCTTGCTGTTTTTCACTGAGTTTCATCTTTTTACTGTTCTGTTTCTCATTGACACATTAGCTGCTGCACCAATACATCACATGCACATGGCTAAGTCAATCCTGAATTAGATGAGCCATGGAAAACCATAGAACCTGCCAACAGAGAAGAGATTTAGCCAAATATTTCTAAGTAAAGCCTGAGTATGCTCAAACTGCCAAAGAGGAGCATTTGCAAAGACAGCGGGGAGGTAGACGGACCCACTCTGCACTGATCTAATCAACTGATCTTAAACCTTTGCTTGTCTGACACTTCTTGCTCATAATACCACAGAGGGAAGATTGAGCAGGAGTGAGTTGTATTGGAAAATCTAGTTCTTTAATGATTGGAAGGAACTAAAATGAAAGCTAGAAGGCCTTTGAGGCAGGTTTTGCATCTCAAATGATTACATTAGTGCCATGTCAGGTCTGAGTAAATAAATGCTCTTCTTTTCTCTCTTCCTGTCCTGCACAAGTGCTTCACCCAGTTTTACTGCCAGCATAAGGTAAATGTGATATGACATGTAACTTTTTTGATCAACCACAAAGAAGTTTTCCAGCATCTCTGGAGCTCAGCTAGTAAGCACAATTTATAAAACAATGAATGACTAACCCCTGTAACCATTTTAATGACCCTAAAATAAAGTGCTTAGAGCAACATCTGTCTCAGCAGCTGGGTTCTCTGCATGAGTGGGCAGAGCGACACATTGGGACAAATTCTGTTCTCCCTTTTGACAGAAACAATTGCAGCAGATCATTTTTATCGTAATCAATTTAGGTACAGTTTCTTGGAAACCATCTGTGTAGTGTTCATAGATTGTGCTTAAGAATTTAAATGTGTGTATTTTTGGTTGCTTGTTGTAGCATCTGCTAATGACCACATAAGTTCCAGTTTTTATGCATAAAGCTGTTTCCTTGTAAAGGGATTAGTAGAATGACTACTTGATTTTATCCTTTTAACTACCCAATAAGCTGTCGCAGCTTGAATGACATCCGCCACAGAGTGTAAGTTACAGAATTAATTGCATTTTTGAGCTAGAGTTGAAGTCATAAGGATAACAAAGCATTAGAAAAACATTTTATTACATTTCTCTCTCAAGTTAGTAATTTAAAATTAACACAGGTCTTGTGTGAGCATTTGAAACTAAAGAAGCAAAAATGGCTTTTTAGATCAAAGATACTTTTTCAATTCTTCCCTGGTTTTTCTGTCATTCTTTATAAGATTTCTTTTTAATTAGTAACATTTTAAACTAATATAATAATAAAGAGCAAATCCATGTTTTAGTTTCCATTTATTTGAGAATTATCTGAAAAGATAATGATTTTTAAAATGCTGGGAGACATTATTTTTCAAAAGACTACAAAACATAAAAAAACTTTAAAAGAATAATAATGAAACTCAACTCTTATTCTTTTTCTAGTGTCACATAGATTTAATATCTTATTAAGCGATTATCATGAGGGCATTTATGATCTCATATAAGTTTACCACACAAAATTCATACACCACCCCCACTCTGCTAATGGGCACCCAAGTGGGACCAGTAACTGTGCATCCAAGACTGGGGTTCACAGAATGCTTCCTCAAAGGAGATAATAAAAAAGGAAAGCTCAGAAGAATAAAAAAAAACCAACCCCAAAAAAACCCAAAAAAAACCTAACCGAACATCAAACAAACAAAACAACACTTTAGAAAACAGATATTTACAATTTGTTTGTTTAAAAGTATTCTGATGATGGAGTGTGCTTACCTCAGGCATCTAACTGAGGCTTTGGGATGCTCTTTCCCAAAGTAGAGGCACAGGGCCACTTTAAAAAACAATTAAAAGAAAAACACCTCTTCTCTCAAGGACTGGGGAAAATTATTAGTAAGAGTTCCATAAAAATTTCCAACAGCTAGGCAACCACCAGAGCTGCTATATATATATTCATATTTATGAGACACATCAGTAGTTTTACACTCACAGTTCAAAACAAGGATAAGCTACCAGTTAATTCACCCTGTTATGATGAAAGGCCATCTCTGGGACAAATCTATATTTTTTTAAGGAAAAATGTTCACTTCTTCTTATGGGAATTTATTGGATTCAATTCAACAACAGGGAAAGGGATGCACAGTATTGCTACATTCTCAAACTAGCTAAGAGTCAGAAAGGAGAGGTGTGACAACAAAACATTAGTAACAGAAAGTATTTAGGCTGCATCAGATATGCAAAGACAATTGAATGTATCTCTTAATTATCCAGAAATTATGTCAAGCAGCAAATAGTAACATTTGCAGTTAACATGAATTTATTTAGGATTTATTCAAATCCAGGGGGACAGTGAAGAATTTCATAAAGGATAAGCCACCCAAATATAATACAGTGGCAGATTAGCACACTTGATTAAATTTGAAGGCAGCTGATTGAAAATGTATAAAAGGAAGAAAAATGGACAATGTGCAAATAAACATCATAAATCACTGGCAATAGGTAATACTAAGGCCAGGACTTCAGCAAGAGTCAGTGTGGAACTAATCATTTATATGAATACTGAGAATACATTGAGTAATAATAGTAAATGCTAAAATAGGTGATGGGAAGGAATGTAAAACTCATGTTCAGAAATTTAAGCCAACTTTCAACTACGAAGAGTGAAGACAAGAGAATTTTATAAGTGTGTGGATGACTTGCTGCCCACTGTGTCACTTGTTGTGCTGTCCTCTGGATGTTGGGCCATGGAGAGCAGGGACAGAGTGAACACTGCACAAGTCTGATCTAGCTTAGAAAGCTTTATATTGCTCTAAATCACTCTTATCAGTGCTGCATTATATCCCAAAACAATCTTTCCCTGGGATTTGGGAACATTTAATCTGTACTGTAAGAGTTCTTAGACAAACTCTATTTGCAATAAATTTGCAGAAAGGTTCTCAAATTACGGGCAGATCATGGTTCATGTCCACGCCGTGTATCTCATAGGAGGACTGGAGTGGAGAACCTCAGGTGAAATATATACCTCATTGGAACTTTGTGTCATCAAGGTCCAGATAAAACAAGCAAACACAGCCCAGAATGAGCTTAGAAAGACCCCGTGGATTAATCCACTTCTGCAGCCCAACAGGCCACTTCAGAAGAAACATTTTGCTAATTAGGAGTGTCTTTAGTAAAAGAACAGCCATGTAGTCTGAGATCCTAATGAGCCCATCTTCTACAGTTTTATTGTTTAAATGAGTATTCACAACTGTGTAAATCTAAAGAGTCTTATAATTTTATTCCCTTTTGGATTATTTTTTTTATTTTCAACACAAAAAGAAAATGCAGATATAATGTTGACACTTAGCAGAAGAGGAGTCTGATGGTATGGGCAAACAACTGTGCTCCTGGGAAGAAGCTCATAAAATCTATATAATTTGTGGGAATTACCTGTGTACAAGAGATCTTACTCCTGGCCTTCAGTAAAGCTGGATAATCTCTTTTATCTTTGCTCTGCTGCAAAATTTTGCACCAAAGCATTCACTGAAACAACAAGACAATGGCTTTAAAATAATACCACAGCTTGCCTTGCTGTAAATTTTCTCATGTACCAGTGCCCTAACTCTTTTTAGAAAAGAGGTAAAAGCTTTTTGTAACCATGATCTGCATCATGGAAACAAATTCAATCTCCTATCAGATTTCTGAGGTAGAACAGGATATGAATTTGATATGTTCCTTATCTGAGCTGCTTTATTTAACTCTGCTGCACAATTAGTGCCCTTTGTGTGAGGAACACAAGGCTTTCATATAAAATATTCCCCTGTTAAAATGGTAACCAGCTGCAGAAAGCCTCAGAAGCATCTTTGGTTGGTGAATGCTTAGGCCAAATGCTATGAACATGTTAAACATTACCTCTTATACATACAATGCTTACAAACAGGCAGAGCTAAAGAATCTTTTACCACATTCCTCCCTTGTAGTTTTCCATTCTGATTTAGAGGAGGGTTGTTTTTTTTCTTCTCACTCTTGCAGCCCTGAAAGATTTAATCACAGCCTTTTATCATTAGCTGGTATTTCCAGTGTGCTCAAAAAACCCCGGGGAGGATGCTAGTACTGTACAACAGCACATCTTTCTTTCATTCCCTGCAAGCAAATCAATCTATTGCTCAACAAACAAGGAACTGAGCCAAAAGAAACGGTGTTAAAAGAAGGGTGCACAACAGTGGTAGGTAAAGGACATAATTTGAAGTTAAAGCAGTACTGTGCTCAAGAGGATAAATGATTTGTTTTAATAATAATAGCTCTATGCAAAGATTAGAAACCTAATTTGGCATGAATCAACAACAATGAAAAAACCATTCTCATGATCTCTCATTTGCTTTTCCATATGAACAGTGCCTTGGAAACAGTGAATAATGGCCTGTGCTTTATACTTGAATACATATTTTAATAGCACATTTATCCAAACAAGAATAATATTAGTCAGATCACCTTCACAAGCTCTTGAAAGATTTTATCAACCTGCGTTTTCTCCATGCTCCTAAGATATTTTATAGTTCATAATGTTTTGTTTAGTTTCTGTGTTGTATTACACACATAGAGCTACTAGGAATGAGCTCTCCCAAGAAAGCTTCCTTGTCTTTCCCAGGAAGAGCTGGGTGATTTGCAAAATCTACAAACACTATATGATTTGAGCTCCTCCTTCCTTTCCTTTTCTCTTTGTTTTTTTTTCAGTCACAGAGAGACACCTTTGTTTTGTGCTCTCTCAACCTTTTCTACCTCAATCCCCACATTCAATTCCTGCATCTCTACATGATCACATTTTTCAGAATCATAGAATCATCAAGGTTTTGAACATGGTTATATTTTCCAGAGTGTCTACACTCATCCTTCACTACTTTATGGTAGTTGTTATCTCTCTACCTTGTACATTTCCCCTTCACAGTAAAAATATTTTTCACTTTCTTCTTGTTTAATAAATGTTTAAAAACTCTCA
Source organism: Petroica traversi (assembly GCA_025920805.1). NCBI lineage: Eukaryota > Metazoa > Chordata > Aves > Passeriformes > Petroicidae > Petroica > Petroica traversi. Next base: position 2,608,315 of record JAHLSL010000038.1, read on the forward strand.
AGTGAACTTCATTGCTTCCCCAAGTGCCATTCTTGCTGCCATACTTTATTTTTAAAATTGCAGAATATATTCTTAATGTTAGTTGTGAAGATTTATTCTCACTATATTTTCTTTTAGTTCCAGGTTCCTTTTTCCTTTTCTCCTCCCATCACTTCTTGCATTCTACGACATCGGGTCTAAAGAAAATTTTTAGTGGTGTTGACTTTTTAATCAAAACTCCACTGTAGTATTTTGTTCTCAGCCTGTCCTTGTCCTGATATCAGTCCTTACCTTTCTATTAACTGATGATTCTCTTTCTTTAAATCTTAACATTGCTGTGCTTACAATATTGCATTTCTTATATTTCTCCATTTAAACTTTTTATTCTTCCTGTGTTACTTCTTTCCCTCTAGAAGGTCTCCAAGTGTTGTCACCTACATACTACTGTGAGGTAAAACAAATCCTAATGGATCCTCTTCTTTTTTCCTTCACCTCACCTCACCTCACCTCACCTCACCTCACCTCACCTCACCTCACCTCACCTCACCTCACCTCACCTCCTAATTCAAACCCACATCCAACAACTCTTCCTATCCAAAGACCACCTCCTTGCTTTAGACTCCTCCCCTTCTGTTCACACTAAAACCTCATCCTGAGCAGCTCTTCATGTATCCCTGTTCATTTATTCTGTTTAGAAACAAAATTCTTCAACCCTTTGTTTTCAATGCCCCCAAGCTCTCTCCACTTTTATTTTTTTCTCAGTCATAGTCTCCATGATTTCTCAATCAATACATTAAAATAAAAACTTAAACAATTTCCTTCTAGAAAGTGGTCTTAATTCAAGTGAATTAAATAGCAGGCTGGCAGCAAAAAAACTCCTTTTTTTTTGTACCAACACCAGGAATATTTGTGATTAGCACCATGGTCATAGGACATGAAAACACACTTCAATCTGTGACACATTACAGCTATGTTTATCTAAAGAAAGGAGCCATTGCTGCTCTGAATAGAAAATATTTTTTCCTAATAGCTAGTCACAACAAATTTATTCCAGACTTTTGATTTTGTAAAAAAGCAACTATTATAAAAAGGCTTCAGATGTTCTTTAGAGAAGCCCTCAGAAAAAAATAAACTGAAGAGCCAGCAGTGCTTTCTACCAGAAAATCTGAACATGAACTTTATTAATATTCTTAATAACCAGAAAGCAATTAGTGGAGTGCCATAGTTAGACTGGAATAATTACTATTAAATGGAAATTATATATTTTTTCTAGAAGTTATACACATATTCATTTTATATAGAAAACACACATAAGACTGTTGTGCACAGACCCTCAATAGAAAACTGGGCAATTGTTTGTGCCTGCATCCATTTGTAGACAGCATAGCCAAGGGTCATTAGTTTAATAGGATATTGGTTTTTTCTGTCTCTCTAAAACGTCTGTTGAAACATCCTCCCAGGAGCCAAATTGAAGAGGTGAGGAAATAAACAGCAACTGACAGCTTTGATCACTGACAGCCAGAGATCCATTCAGCCCAGGAAGTACCATAGGGTAGGAATCAGAAAAAGCATTCTCAAAGTAAGGAAATAACGACCTTGCAAATGAGCCTGTCCAATGCCTGAGGTAAACACACTCTGAACAAAGGCTACACCAAACGAAGGCCATAGAGAACCACAGATACAAAAAGAAGTATGGAGAGGCAATTTATGGGTCATTCAATGAGAGTGATGGCACCCACAGGAGTGAATACTGGAGGTGGAAAAATGTTAGGAAGGTTAAGAAGAAGCTGCTGGGTTTTGTACATGCATGGGTTAAGAGATGAATGAAGGACTGCAGCAAAAGTGAGGGCAGTGGACATCATTTGAGCGATTTCATTTAGTATTTGATTTACCAATTATCTTTTTCAGCCAGCAACCCAGTTTGAGCTCCAGTATGATGCCTATGTGTCTGCAGAGAGAAATAAAAGGGATTGATTGCTGCAGAACTTGTTGCCTTCCCTACAGTGATGTGCTGAAGGGGAGATCCCAGGGACAGCTGGGAGTGATTTATGATTGTTACAGTTTCACTGCCAAACCAAAGGTAAATTGGGATGATTCCCCTTCCTCTGATTAAATTTTACTTTTTTCTAGGTAGTACTAAATAATCTATGCCAGAGATGAATCATCTCTCACAGAGATGAAATGATGCTGAAGAAACTTCTCAGGACATCAGAATGGATTGTTTCACATTTTTGGCAGGTATTTTCAAAGCGTTTTGGAGGGAGTTATATCTGGAAGCCTTCATCTGGTTTTATTCTCATCCCTGTTCAAGCTTTACAACTGGAGAGATTGAGCTATTCCATAAATATATATCAAAATATATAAATGTTAGATCTAAAGCAGACTTTTCTTCAAGTCAGGATTTAAAGCCCTAAAGCATTCCTGACAACTGTTTTTCACTCTTTCCTCCACATCGTCAGGACAAAGCGGTTTTGTTGAACCAGGAAAAGAAATAAACTTCAGAGTATTTCCTGGTTTTGGACACAGGTAGAAAAATTGCTTCTTCTTAATGCACTATTAAAATCTGAATGAACCTGTTTTTTAGGGTTGAAAATTCTTATATTAAATCAGTAGCATAACAACTTTGCTGTGTTATACCTTGTTGGAAGAAAACTGATTTCCTCAAGAAAAGCAGTATTTATATCGTTTTGGTTTGCTTTGTTCTGTTTTAAGACAGTTTCCTCAATTTCAGTGTAGCTCTCAGTAGAATACACTCCGCACACAGTCTTCTAATGCAGGATTTTCAGGAAATACTTTTGATCTTATTGTCTTGGTTACACCGTGGACCACTGACCAGCCCCTTCCAATGCAGAGCATTTCCCCTGGAAAGGAGGAAAGGTAGCAATTCATGCATCAAAAGCAGTGCAAACAGCTGACAGCCATCTCCTGCTCACAACACACTCAACACATGGAGCAAAACTGCCAATGTCACCTGTGGGAGGGAGTGTGGACATTCTCCCTCACCTCCTCAAAAATATCTCCTTTCTCTGGCAGCAGCAGTAGCACCAGCCAAACGTCTGTGTCAGGCTGCAGCTGTGAGGGGAGGAATGTCACATGCTCAGTTGGAGGGCAGAAAATCTCCATCTGGCCCTCATTGTTGCTAGGATTAGACCACCCTGACTTACATAATTAAGATATAAGTAAACAAATATAAAAGCATCATAAATATAGCAATAAATGAATGCCTAAATAGCATTTTATTTCACTTTTAAATGCAATATTTTATAATATAAAGCTATATTTACTTAAGGGTCCTCACATGTAGAAGATTGGATGTGAGCCATTGGAAAGGATGAAATTTCAATTTTGTAGGATTAAAGAAAGAAGTAGACCCCAAACACTAGCATCAAGATTAGAAGTAATTACATACAACCACATAAATATTACATGGCAAAATGCTTACTTCTGTTTTATTGTTACTAATTGTGTATGACTTTAAATGTGCTTAACTTCTCTGCTTCATATTTTTCACTGTTTCAATTCCCTTTATTTATTGAGTATTAACCTGATCTTACCTCTCTCTGAAACTCACTTCATTTTGCTCCTGGAGGGAAGTCCACAATTATCCTATGAAATACCAAAATAAGCAATGACCTGGAAAATGATGAGCCATCAACTGCTGCCTTTTTTTCATTATTTGGGTCATATTTCTATGAATTAAATAAAAATAACTTCTTCCTCAGCCACATTTAAATGCAATATACAGTTTTCTCACCTAACCCTCCTTTCTTTTTAGGAGTGCATGTGGTTTGGAGAATGCAGCAAGACCACAAATAATCCCCGTCTTGAAAGAGATGTAGAGTAACAATCCACCAGAGCTGTCTGTATACTTTTGTGTTTCCCCATCTCTGCCAGTGAGAAAACAGTTTCAGAGTGCTGACAGCCAGCAAAACTGTACTGTGCATGCATTATGAAATGATCCTGAAAAAGTAGAGCTGATGCTTGACATTGCGCACACCTGCATATTAGGGGAACAGAAAGCCTTCCTGTCCTTGAGTGTGCCCACATCCTGTGCAGGTGCTTGGAGAGGGATGCATATACAACTGATCTTCTCCAGGAAGACTGGAAAATTAGCTCTGACAGAGAAGTTTGCAGTTAATAATACTGCTCATCTCCAGCTGATAGGAATGTGTCTTATGCCTCTGATTTGGGGATCAAGTAAAAATACCATTGCCTTCTTTCACTCTTCATTTAACACAGAAATGATTTCTAGAATTACTCAATGCTCAGGTCAGAATGCAAAGTCAAAAGGCCAAAAGTCAATTACTTGAAATATCTAAAAATGCCATTTCAATCCTTGATATTGTGAAGGGGGTCTGACTGTTAGCTATGGGGAACTGCTGGACTGAGGCTGATGGCAGCCTTCAGTCACTGAAGCCGGAGAAAAAGCCACCTTTGACTGAATGGGAAAAACTTGTGAAAGTTGCATCAAGAAGGCTTCATGCAATCTAATTTCTTGAAAAAAGGTCACCCATAATATTCATCAATATATTAAAACACATAGTGATAGTAACTCACTTGAACCATTAATTGTATCACCCTGCTGTAATTAGATTGACTCATTATCTGCTGGGCAGTGCTTGGGTGTTTAGGGGACATAGTTTTCCTGTGTCGAATCCTTGTGTTGAAGTGTGCAGAAATGCAAGAAGATCTTTTCATAACGCTGAGCAGGGTTTCTTTTAAACAAAGCAGTGCCTTACTGTTTATGTTTATGTAGCAATGACCAAGGAGTTACTCAGATCCTTGTCAATTTACCTGTGCCCTTAAGGTAATGCCACCAGCTGGTTATCTTCATTCTGCTCTAGATTGTGACAGGCATATCAATAGCTCATCATGTTCTGTTTCCTGCAAGAGTACTGGAGATGCAACATGCCACAGAGAGGAGGAAGACTATATTGATTTTTTTTTCCACCCCAGAGCAGTGAGGTTTCATTTCTCACCCATCCAATCCATGACAAACACTGATTGTGTGTTCTGCTCATCAGGATACCCCTCTGGAGTGTGTAGTAATGTCCTCTGTGGGGGTATAGGCTCCTGGATCATTAGGACCTTTAAGGAAGGTGAGGACAAAATAATCCTCCACACCGCAAGATGTCACTATTTCTGTATGGCCTCTGTGCAGTCCTGAAGCTCCCTGTAAACCCCACAAAGGAGCCTGTTAAATTTTTTATTTTCAATTCCAGCAGGCTTCATATATTTCTACAACTAAGCCATTGAAATAGTAGCATTTGCAATATTTCTGTAAGTGGTTAGAGATAATCTCATTGTAAAAGGAATCTCATAAAAACAAATATGACTCCTTTACCCAGAACCCACCTATTTTTGGCTTTTAACTGTAGATCATATGACTTCAGCCTGACTCATTGTGGGGGTCATAACAAGAAGGAAACACTCTCAACATATTTCTTAATATGCTCTTCACTTAGTGTAACATTTAGATCAATACACCATGGCACAATATGTACGGTATAATTTTTGTCTTTTTTTTTAGAAAGTGTTGAGGGGATGACATAGGGAATAGAGTGAAGCTTATCATTAACAGAGCTAGAATATGTCCCATCTGAAACCCAGGTGGGTTTGGCAGATGGATATAAAGTAGTAAATGGAATATATCAGTAGAGTGTGCAAGCTGGTGAGAGCTAACTGCCTGAGTTATTTTTGTTCAGTTGAGCCGATTGCTATTTTCTATAATGATAAATGAATTTCATCTTCCAGATTTTAAATTGGTATGTTCTTCTGAATTTTTGCCATTAAAAAAAAAGATTTTAGAAATAATTTAGAAATTAATGTAATCAGGTCAAGGAAAAAAAAGTAGAAAATGAAAAATACTATTTTTATTGTATATACAAAAATATATTTATATATATATATATATAAAGTTGCAACATTTATTTCTCAATACACACTGAATAGAAAAGTTATTATCAGAGCTAAAGATTTACTAAAAACTTGCAGAAGAGTGCAGAAGAGTACTATAAAAAGCACAATTAGCCTATATTGCCATAAAAGAAACAAACCATCTTTAAGATGGCAACCCTCACTTTTTGGTTTTGGGGCCTTTTATTTTTTTTCACTGTGGTAAAAATCAGCTTTTAGATCAGCAATTTCCTTATATATTCATAGCAAGTGAATCTACTTGAAGTAAGTAAAATGGGTAAAAAATGTAAAGAAATTGTCATGCTCTGTCTTTCTCTCCTGTCCCCAGCTCTGAGTTCTGCCTGTACTCAGGTACCTGTCATCTTCATTTGCATGAGTTTGGTTTTGCCATTTCCTGATGCAAACACTGGACAGACGTTAGATGTTTTGTGAAAATAGGAGAGCCATTATGTCAGTTTAGAAGTAAAGATTTCACATATAGAGTACATACGCACATACCTACCTGCCTGTTATTCTCAGGCTGGGGGTTGGGACAGCCCATAACCACATCCCAGTCTCAGCTGCGTCCTAGAATAAATCAGTTTCTGCTTCAAGTTTGTTTTCTCTTCAGCTCATTCCTGCCTCTGCTCTGTCCTACAATGTACAAGTAGGCAGGCAGCAAAGGGGAAGGGGTTTTGGGGAAGGGCTACTCTGTCATTTCTTCAGGGTCAGCAGAATGCAGCATGAGTTTTGGATTGAGCTGTCTGCTTATTAGTTTATTAGTTCAGATCAGTTTTCTGAATGTTTGCTTCAGGATCAAATGCCTTGAATGATCTCTTCTTTGGTGACAAAACCCATGAAAATAGTCTTGATGTGTCCCACAGCAGCACATGGTGATTTGACTGTTTGTATTGATATGCAAACAGTCAGCTTAGGTACATATGGGGACTGCTGGTCCTCCACCCCTTGAGTTCTCTTCTTCCTATACCCTGAGACAGTAGCTGGGTTTTGTCACCTAACACAAATAGCAAGAGTTTCTTTTGAATAGTGGAAAGAAAACAATCCCCTATTAAATTCCAGTCTGTTCCTGCTGGCAAGTGCCTCTTTGTGCTCTCCTCCCTTCCCTTTTGACTACTTTGTGCTCCCCTCTGATTTTGCACAGCTTTTGTCTCTTCCAGGAGTCACTGAAGCAGAGACTTCACAGAGTTCCAATCAGCTCATATTGTGGCAAGTTGTCTCCCACTGCAGTCGGAAAAAGGAGATTTCTAGCCCTGCCTGAGTGGCTAAATTGGCCATAGATTATTTTTATTCCATCTCTGTTATAAAGAAGGCAATCACTGAACATGAAGTTTCTGCATTGTACACACCATGGCAATTAAAATAATGTCTGTAGTATCTTGAACTATTTTAGCTAGTGTGTTTTGGGTTTTTTTCCATAGTAGAGTAACAGTTAAAGAGGAAGATAGTTGAATGATGAATTATGCATTGCCTTAACATTTTCATTTGTCCTGCAACACAGTGTTTCCACTATGGTTTCTGTCATAATTTTCCTTACACTGAATTCTGCTTGTTGCTTGACATTTCATGGGTATACACAGAACCTTCAACATGTGGACATGAGGCTTCAATAACTCCAGGGAGGAGTAGATTTAGAGCAAATAATTTTTATGGCAAAAGAGAAATGCATGTGATGTTTTTCCAATTGCTTCAGCACACAAAAAAAACACAAGAGATTCTTGAAAGTTTCTATAGGTGGTACTTCCGAAATTTGTGATGGGAAACAATGGAGTCCCCATTGATAATAAGATATCCAGGATGACTAAAATGACTTGTTTATTTGAAACCTGAGCTGATAAATCCTTCCCTGCAAGGCTCTTTTTTACTTCCAAAACATGAGAGATGTTTAAAAAAACAAGGCTCAGAAACAGAAGTCATACTTCAATTATTTTTATGTCTATGGATCCTACTGTCTCTGTTCATAGTGGGATATGATGAGATCCTGCAGGATAATAGCTTTTATGTCAATGTACAGTAGAATATACCTCCCATTCTCTGCTCAGCAATGTTTCGGTGCCAAAATGAAACGTATTAATCTTTCGTATCAAACTTTCTGGTCATGCAGAAGAGTTCTACAAATGAGAGGTATGTTCCCTGAGGATGTCTTTGCTAGAAATTGATATGCCAACTTTCAAGATATGCATACAATTAGTTATAATTTCAAAGTTTGTGGGTTTCTCTCAGTAATAAATAAAACATTGACCAGAAATATTACTCTGCCTACTGGAACCTACTACCCGTGGGTCCAGATTGAAAATCTGTTGGTCCACCTCTCAGGGTGGCAGTGGAGAGCCCTTAATAGGGTGTAATCAACCTCATGGTTCAGTACCTCTTCACTTGCATGTTCATTCTTTAATACAGCTAAATCTGAAGAAAGTATTTATTTTCTTTCTTTCCAGAGTTTCACATTGCTTTGATTCAATAGAAGGAAATAAGAAGAAAAATGGTCTAGAAGACCAGAAGACCTTCAAGCACTGATTTCTTTTCCAGTATAGTATGAGAAAATCAGTAATGTGTGAGTCCATTTCTTATCCAACTAGCCAGCCAGCCAAGCATCTACCCCCCTTTTATTTTCCTACAAAAATCAGGTGATTTGATGATGTTTTTTACATCAAGAACTTGGCTCACAGTACAAAGATTTGCCCTGTACAGAGCATACAATCCTTTATTTGTAACCCATGACTCAAATAATGGAAGAGTTCTGCCTTAATGAAAAAACAAGCATACCAATGCCATAACCCTGATGCAGTTCAAAGCAATATCTTATTGAATATTATGTTAGAATGGGGACAGCACCACTCATTGAAGGCTATACACTGGTGAAGAAGCACTGAGCATTGAAATTAAAATGGAAGCAATGAATTGGGTGTTCATTATCACAAGCGAACAATTCCTAAACTCATTCCTGAAAATAGGCACCATGTTATCTATGCATAGGAAGGAAATGTCAACTTTTTTTTTTTTTTGCTTAGGGTGTTTGAGGATCAGTCTAAGGATGCTCAGATACTATGACTCTGAGTGGAGCACAGATGTCTAAGACAGGCAATGTTTGTAGCACTTCCTTTCCATGTTGTATTTAAGATAGAATATACAGAAAACAGTATATAACAACTCAAATACATATGAAGAACAGTTGCCATCAGGATAGGTGCTTGCCCATTTAATCTTTGTTTCCCAGAGAAACTGTTCAGTCTTAGGTGTTTGACTTTCCTTTTGAACTAGTCTGATGTATTACTGAAGCATCAGGGTCCAATTAATGCTTCAACTAACCTCATTTGAATTAATGAAATTACTTTAGAGATTATTTTGGTCCATGTAGTTATTTATAGCTTTCAGGTTTTGTGTAGAAAACCTCTGCACTCCAAGAAACAAGCCACCAACAAAATAAATTTGCTAAGTACATTAAAAAGTTGGTTCCCCTTTCCAAGGGATAAACAGAGAATTGCAGGCAAGGATAAGTCATTGAATAATCAGTCACCAGCTATCACATAATGATAATGAGTGTAGTACTTCTCATTCAGAATACAGGGGAAAGGTATCATATTCTCAAAGGTATGGGAACTGTTGGCAAATGCTACATTTTCAAGTGGTATATGCACATTTCTTATTGTAAATATTGCATCCAAATGTGGAAGAGCATAGAGAGCTGTTTGAACACACGCATTATATTTTAACACTGTCAGCCATTCAGAGCTATAAGACTTATCAGGTACATCTTTTTCTCTTGGGAAAAAAACAAAACAAAACCAAAACAAAACAAAAATAATGAACCAACCAAAAAAAAAAAAACAAACAAACAAAAAAAACCAAATCAGATCTTTATACCAGAAGTTAGAGCACTGAAAGGGTACAGGGAAGGGTTCAGGTGTCAATGTCAGTGTATCCTAAAATTTTAAAAAACAAATAAATTCCTGTAGGATACAGAGGTAGAGATCCATGTGATGAATAGGCCAGTCCAGTTCATAAACATTCAGCTCAGATCCTGATGACTGACAATTGACTCTGTGTTTCAGATCATGTTCAAATGATATATGATAACAAAGTTCACTTTCTAGGCAAATTTTTAAACTTATTTATCAAATAGGGGGTGGATGAATACACTTTCCTTGCACCTCTTTCTATCATACCAGTCCATAATGATGCTGAGAGGAAATATTGGTGTTGAGAGCACCCTGTTCTGTGGGACATGATATCTGGCTAGTCTTTTGCCAGTGTTAAAGTAGCAATAACTTAATCTCACCAAGATTTTAGTGATTATATTTAGACACATTTGCAGGAATTTGGGCAACCAGGTTACATTATGCAGTGGTAACAATGTGCTCCACAGCAGGCATTTGAGTCTCATCCCATGAATATCCCAGCTGGAGGATTTGCTGGAATATCTGAAGCTTCCCTGCTGGTCTGAGACATGTATTTTCTCTGCAAGGAGCCAGATGTTGAAGAGACAAATGCAAGAAGCAGACCCAGGATGCCCTTCTGATGCTTCCAGGATGCCAAGTCAGACTTAGAAAGCATTCACAGATTTCACAGTTTAGACCTAGTCCATGCCATCAGGGAGAAAAAAATACCCAGGAACTTGCTCTTGATGCCTGAGTTCCTTTGCCACGTAGGGAGCCCTCAGCAGTGACCCAGTTCCAGTTTGTCCAGTCCCATTGAGTAGTCTCAGGAGCAAATGAAAGAGATCCAATGATTGAAATACTTTACTTGCACCAGAATTTCTGTGGGTAATGCCTTTCTGTTAGACCTTTCTAGTGCATTCCAGGTATTTTAGCTCAGCTCAAATCTTTTTATCTAATAGATAGTTAAAAATCAACTCTAAATATAGTGTAGTGTAACTGTGTAATGATATGTTTATGTTCAGCTAGGGGAAAAAAAGTAAGTGAAAAGAGTAACAGTTAACAGTGTCACCTCCTGTTGTGCCCAAACTGTGAGATGCAGAAACTGGAGACAGCCTGCATAAAATTAACAAATAGCTGATCTGTGGAACCATATATTCAAACCTGTCTACAGAAGATTCTTCTCTCCTCTACATCAAGCTGTATTACTACAAAATATGACAAAAATACTTTAACAATGAAAAGCAAATAGCTGAAATTACTTAATATAGGTAATTTGAAAGAAATTGTTATCATTAAAAATCCCTTCATTTTAACTACAATAAAGCAGTTAAATAATAGAAACAAGAGGATGGATAAAGCCACTTTGTTGCAGCTGTGTTGGAAAAATTAGTGGTTCCCCAGGGGTTAACAATTGATTTGCTACAGTCAGACTGAAGGGTGCTGCAGTTCTAGTTTCTCCTTTCTTTTTAAAAATTTTAATTAGTTTATCATTACACAAGGTATCTCTGAGTTTATTTTCTTCCAGCGTCTCCTGGAAACTGAAGCAACAGAAAACCAGAAATAGGTTCAAACCACAGACTTTGGATCTGGATTTTCGACACATGAAATCTCAATCTGGAGTTTTGATATACACTTTGATACAGATAAAAAGGCATCTCCAAAACTGATCTTCAGTGCAGTGAGTTTTGTAACACTGACAGGCCCATAACCCAGAAGCATTTCAATCCTGGGATGTTGTTTAGTGCTGCTTCTGCCTATCTTTGTCTTTTTTTTCAAAACACTTTGTAAAGAGCAAAATCTAGCAGATAGCAGTCCAGAACCTGCCAATACTTAATAATGCCCTCTGCACTAGCAGGGAATTACAGCTCATGGTTAAAGGGTGTTCTCCACAAAATGTATTGTAAGAATTTTAGGGGAAATATGCTTGAAATTTTTAATATTTTTCTTATCTATCTATTTATGAGCATTCTTAAATGCTATTCACATCTTGTTCAGGCATTCCTATGCATAGCACTATTCTCTTTTAAAAGTGTTCTTTGCCATGAAATGAGTGGTGTATTCTTCTTGGAGTACTTGAACACCTGAATCGATTTAAAGGATCCCTTTTTCTGGAACCAAATACCTGAGAAAATCAGCTGGGCAGCGGCATAGTTGAACTGCTCTGACATACAGCCTCATGCACTCTTTGTATCTCTGATATCAACACCCACAAAATTACTAAAGAGAATTTCCTCTTAAACTGAACAGGCATCTGAGACCAAGGCCTGTAATTCTTCTCAGTAGCCAAACGATCTCTTTGTAAGTCTGAAGGTCTTGAAGCTAGTCTGGGTCTAAAATTTTTGTTGAGTAAAATAATTTATAACCTCCTTATCAGGAATTTAGATATTTGTACCCATAACTCACTGTTTCTTACTTAGGAGCAATCCCATGTCGGTCCATCAGTCTGAAGACCTCCTTTGTAGTTCTTTTTTCATGGCTATAGGTTCCTTGAAATCTTTGAGGAGATAGGTGATGTGAAATTCTTTTGACAATCACTTGATTTGACTCCATAAAAACTGGTAGGGTCAGGCAGAAAGAGAGTGTTTGGCTTTCTCAGCAAGTCCAAATGTGAATGTAGATGTTTCAAAACTTTTCCTTTTTACAAAATGCAGACAAGAAGTAACTAGATGTACTTCATTTAGGCCTAGTACTGTTTATCTGAGTTGGAGGTTTACAGACAATTCTTTGACATGCTGTGATGTTACTGTAATCAACATAGAAAAGTTCCTAACAAACCAAGAATTTTCACCACAGGTAATAAATACAGCATTTTGTGAAGAAAACATCCTCATCATTCATTTCAAAGATCTGGTGACCCTGCTCTGAAACTTCCATTTACACTCAGTAATTTAATTTTTCTTTCACATTCCTGCACACTGGTTTGACTATGCTTTACCTACAGTGTACTGGAAGTCAAAATCCTGCCCATGTAAAGTCTCTAATCCAGATTGACAATGGAGGAGTTTTGGGAATGGTGGATGAGCTTCTAATAGAGTCCAGCAATTAGATGTGTTTAATGTATAACTGCATTTTTGGAAGGATTAATCTGCTGCAAAAGCATCCCCAACTCTGGAAAACTTGGGATAAGGCTATTTTATTTTTTAATTCTCTGCTACTAAAACTGAACAGAAGATGTCATGTCATTAAAGAATGAAGAATGCAGCCTCTGAATGGTTTAATTTGTGCTGGAATTGCACAGTTCAGAGGCTGAATTTGACACATCTCGTGTATTGTGGACTGGGTCGTTCTGGTGTGTTGCCAGTGTGAATAAGTCTTTGTGCTGGTTCAGAGGAGAAATTTGGCCAATGCACAAAAGGAAAAACAATGGGGGAAGGAGTTGGCAATGTCTGCAAATACCCCAGAATCTGCAGTGGCTGCTGCAACACAGCAACATGTCAAATGAGGGTATCAGAGAGCAGGGCCCTGGCTTTTGGTGTCCATGTTTTGTGTGCACTTTCCTGACAGAACATCCCTCTTGCTGGGGCTGATTTTCAAGGATTAAGCTTTCTCTTCAATTAAGACAGTAATAGTATTTCAACAGTGCTTTTTAAAAGGTTTCAACCAATCTTCTTGAATTATTGTAGAGTCAGATAAAAAGCTTGGAGTAGCTGCAACCAAAGCATTGTTTTCTATAGTGCACCTCAGTCACCTCCTAAGCCCATATTATATAAAATAAAATTTATCTAATGGAGTTCTTAATTTTGCACCTCCAATTTCTAATTAAGTAAAGTTAGTCAGTGAGCTCTTATTTTTCTAACACAGCATTCCCCGTGTGGTGGCTGCTCATCTCACCACCCAGCCATATTGATTATTTTACTCAGAACTTGTTTTAATATACTCTGCAGCACCTAGAACAAGAAACACACACACTGTATATCCGTCATTTCCATCTCGATGAGGAGAAAACAAAGGGATAATTATAAACTGTATCTCATATTGTTACTCTTACACTCGACATGTGCATCTTTTTTTTTTTTTTTTTTTTTTTTTTTCCCACAATAAAGTGATTCTGCTGTGGAGATAGCACCAGGTGCATGGGGGTGACCTCACACACACACCAAATCGGGAGCTGACATCCATCACACTTTGAAATTTTGGATTTCATCATTTCCTGATCTTTCTAAAGGGATCACAGCACCTGGCCCTCACAGCTGTAGTTCATTTAGAAAGCAATTTAAAAACCGAGAAAAAAGCAAATGACATCTTGCTGCCTCAGCCTTGTCATTAAGTATAGCAGAATGGCCTTCATTTATGAGACACATGGCTAAGAATTAATATCTTTCAGTGCTTTCTCAAGTTGAGATTACAAAAGGTTTAAAAGACCACTAAATAATTAGTACTATGACTGAGGCAAGCAAAAAAAAAAGAAAAAAGCCAAAAACACACACACAAAAAAATAACAAACACAAAAAAACCACAAAACCCCCACAAAAACAGCAAACCCAAACCCCCCTCTCTTCTTCATTATGGATATTGAGAATCACACTGACTTCAACATGTTCCAAATGCAGTAGCCTTTGAGCATTTTGTCCTCACTATACAGTAAACCTTCAGCTTCTATTTCCTCCCCTCTTCATCCTCTTTAGTACTGGAAGCTTTGTACATATATGGAAACCTTCTCTGTATAGTCTAATGCCTTTATGCATACGAACTGTTTCTCTGCATCTGCAGGGGCTGGACTTCGGAATGAAGTTAAAGTATTTTAAAGTTTAGCACAATACATTCCCTTTTCCTTCACTGTTCTGTTACATTGTGCTTTGCTTCTTACCTTTCTCTCTGTCTCTCTTTTTTTTTTTTTTTTTTTTTAATTTATCATTTTATGGCTGGCTTTAATGCTTGCAGAATGAATGGCTAATGACACTGGCTGTAGGCAGCCAACTCACGGGCAGGTGCTGTGTGCACTGTCCTCACGCAGCTCTGCCAATGCATCGCAGAGCCGCCGCATCCTGCCATGCCGCCTGCCTCCCTCCTCCCTGCCGCTCTCCTCAGCACGGACCTGCCCAGCCACCCTGCCAGCCTGCAGGCAGGCTTTTGGAAGGACAGTTCAGGAGGTTTTATTCTTCTAAAGAAGAATTCAGTCTTTGGAGTTTTAAGCCCCTTTTCTTGGACATGCGCCCATCCTGTCTGTGCAGTGCAAACCTGGGGGAAATCGTACCTGCTCGTCATTCTGCCATGAGTCTTCATGTGGAGCTCAAATCTGAACTGCCAGAAGTTTCCACCCATCCCTTCCTTTGGATTAAACACACTGTTTTCTGAAAGTTTTTACAAAAATAGAGCTTGTATACTGGGTAAGCAGAGGTGTTTAACCCTTTTAGGCAGTGTAGCCAGAGTTACAAGTGTCATCTGATAACTGATCCAGTTCTTAATATTTATATCATAGGATTAATGAGGTTAAAAAAAAAAAATCTCATTTTTCCTGTTGATTCAGCATTCTTGGATAAGTTTGAAAGGATTTCACATGTAAATGCAATTTAAATAATCAATAATAAGGGGTTTTTTTCCATTGTATTAACTCAGTGCATTACTATCTGCTGTATTTAGATGGCTCCTATTTCAGTTCTGGGACATGCAAATTGGCATTTTGGCCTTCCAAAGTCACCTCTGAGTCTTTCCCTCGAAGCGCTTTCAAGCTTTGCACCAAAGAGGATGTCAGGACCCAAAGGTTTTGGGTCCATCTCACTGGATAGAGTCAGACACCATTTTGCTGACAGGGTCTGGGTGCTGGGACTGTGTGTGAACATGTGTGTGGGCTTAATAGCTCAGTGCTGAATCTCAGCCTTGTATCAATGATACTTAAATGGATTCTTACTCAGTGCTCTGCTGTAATCTTCTGGGATTGAATCCACTTACTCTCAATTAATATCAAACTAAACAATTATAGCCGTATATTTAAAATAATTCTCACTGCAAGGTAAACATTTCAGACCTAGGAGAAAGCCCAATTAAATCAATTAACCCTTCTGTGGATTTAAAACTGATTTGCACCAATCCCTTTCCACTACCACTGTTCTCTCTATTCCCCCATCTCCAAGAAAATCTTCTTCCCGAAAGGCTATGCTATGTTTTAGTTACACTACTCATTGTCTTAGGACTCTGCTGATCAGAAATTCATGATCCTCTGGGCCTTCTTGGGCTACCCTGCCTCTGCATGTGGCTTCAAACAACAGCAGGACATATCTTCTCACTTGCCAAACAGTATTTCTGTCTTCTCTAGTAGCTCATTGCCCAAAAAGCCACACCCAGCTCTTTCCTCCAAGAGTCATATCCGACTGACTCTGTGCATGCAGAGCTTTCACTAGTAAATAATCTCAGGGAGCCAAATGATGTGTTCTGGAGGGGGTAGTGCTCTCAGAGGCTATTGGCAGTCGTTCAGATGACAACCAGCTGCAAAGAGCTTTAAGAACAGTGTTATACACATACACACACACACACACACAAAGAAAAGAAAAAAAAAGGGAAAATTGTTGACTGAAGACATATTGCCCTTACTTGAATAGTGAGGAACTGCTGTCAAGAAAATAGATATTTGGGAAACAAAAAAAAAAAAGCAACAAAAGAAAAACCAAATAAACAAAAAAAAAGAAAATATCAAACAAAACAAAACAAAACAAAAAAACCGCAAAAAACACAAACACCAAAAAAAAGAATGCTTTGTCCATTTCACTGGCTGCAGATCAGCCTTCAATTCATCCTTCAATTGCAGAGGACAGGAAATGGTGATTTCTGGTTGATTAGCCCAACTTCACTTTTTTTTCCTATTGCCTGTTGATTTTACTTCAAGGGCATTGTTGCCTGTAGTTTTGTGTGTAGGAAGCTCTGTAGGAGCAGAGTAACTCATGAGCACTCTAATTGGCACAGCTCCCTGTAAAAGGTATTGACAGAAATAGTAGCAGAAAGCCTGCATGTTCTGGCTGTATCCACTGCCTAGAGTGTGGCCTTCCAGTCTTTCACAGAACACACATTTGACAAAGGTATATGGGGTGCTAATAATTTTTGTTTAAGTTGCATTACACATAACTGGTTTCCAATTCCCTAAGAGAGTAGACCCTAAAGTGTTTCTGTTTCCCCTTGAAGGGGCAAAGTTGAAATATAAATACAGCTGTATAATCTCTGTGGGGGAAAGTTGGTTCCTATTATGGGGAAAAGCCAAATATTCATCAGTGTTTCCAGAAAACAATACACAATTAATTTTGCAAAGAGGAGTTTAAAATCCATTAGAAAAAAAAAGACGAAAAAAAGAAAGAAAAAACCCTTAACAACTAAACACTAAATGTGTGTAATTAAAACTTAGGGTTTTTTTTGTCGGCTACATCTCTACAATTGTGAAATACCTCTGTCACTTTCTGAGACATACCATTTTTCTTTTCCATATTCTAATCTCCCATAACACAAAATAGATTTTCTCGACTGGATATTCAGCTTATTTGCCTGGGTTCTTGATGAGAACTCATTTTCTCCGCAATTATTTGTGCATCCTATGAGCTCTATAGGGGAATTCAAATGGTAGACAACAGGTTTAATTTCAACATGAAGTCACATCAGACCGTGAAAGACCAGAATTGTCTATAGGAATGCTACCTCTGTGCCCTGACTGTAGAAAAAGACTGGAAAACTCATGCAGATGACTACAGTCACCTCCATGACTCTGACATACAACCAAGTTACCACAGTCCAAGCAAACAAAAGCCAAGCTGCAGCACTTGTACAGGCTTTCAGAGCCTGCAAGTGCAGTGGAATTGCAGTTTCTTTATCCTGCAGTCAGTGAGAGTTGCTTTAAAACATTGTGTTGCACTTGCCATGGACAGCAAATAAAGCAGTGACACCTCTGGCTGTTCATCTTGCTAGGTTACAGCAACTCAGCAGGTGTCTGAGCACTCTGAACACAGCCCCAAGCTGATTTGTGTCCACAGGCACTGATGCAATGCTGCCAGTGATGATGTCAGCAGTGTGTTGCTGCACATACATGGGCACACTTGCTCTCAGTACTGTGGGCAAAGGAAGAAAAGGGTGGAAAGATCATTCCTCACCAAAATAATTTCGAGAATGTCAACAGATGAAAACAGAGACATTTATCCAAATTTTTATGAATCTGTACATTATCAGAGGTCTGGGGAATATCAAATTGTCACTTCCAAAAAACCTGTAGTTAAATAGGTTTTAGAGACCTTTAATAATATTATCTACACTCAGAATATTTTAAATTAATAGCTGGATATATGGGTTAGTCTCCCACTACGAAGAACTAACCTATTTCAATGCCCTTAAGTACAAAACTCAATCCTGAAAGTCTTTTTCTGCAAACCAGAAACTTAAATTCCTACCAGAGAAAAAAGTTTATGAAACTCATTTACATATATATATATTTCTAAATGTATATATACACACTGAGAACATACATTGATGTTCTTTCTGACTGTTGTGTTTTTCTCAATCCTGCTTTTAAAACACGGCAAGGTTTTTATGCTTTCATCTCTGTACGTTTTCCATTTGAATATCCCAGATTTACTGTGTTCCAAGAGTTAAACCATACAATAGTTAAAGGTAATTTTCTTTCCTGCCCCCAAAAAGCAAACAACAGAAGAAGGAATTTAACCTCATATCCTCATTCTGAAATTAGCTCTATTGTCAAAAGATGACAGCTGTATCCTGATTTCAAGAATTTCATGTTGGAATTAAGCAGCATTTTTGAAACCATTGTGTTACTTCAAACAGATCCGTAATGGTCCCTCAGCAAACCATTTTCAGAAGACTTGTGTAAGTAAGATAAAAAGACACCATTTCTGAAGAGATGCTTTTATGGGCTAGGTCAGAGTGCTCTTTCCATGTTGTTCATTCCCAGTCGAATTTCCTAATAGCCTATCTCCTCAGCTAACAGATGCCCAGCCTCATGTCGGAACCAGATCGAGCCACCACTGAGATGATATCCAGCTCCTTTCTTATTGAGCCGTTTCCCTAGCAGATGGTGCAATGCTGCAGGCACACTCCTTCCTGTTAATTACCAGCCTTCGCTACAGATGGAAATGTCAGTCAGCCTCACAGGTCCTGGTTCCTGCCATTGCCTCAGTCCATAGCCCTCTACCTAGGCAAGATGCTGCCAACACACACCATGTGTTTTGTGACTGCTGACTAGGCAGGCAACAAAAAACAACTTAGTTCATGAATATTCATGGAGGAATGTTTAGAGTTCTGTTCATCTGCAATGCTTATAGATCTGTTTAAAGGAGATTGCACTTTCTGAGGAGCCCTGTGCCCCTTGTTTTACTATGGTGTGGGCAGATGAGTTATCAAAGTGTGTTGCTATAGTAACATATAAAGGGCTATTAAATGCCCATCGTTTGGAGACTCCTATAGGCACATCATTTTCTGACTGCCATTTTTTTCCATACCTTAAGTGTCCCTTAATTATTCTTGTCCTGCAATAACAGACCAATAGTCACCAGGCTGAACTGATTATCTAATAACTGTTGCTTTTCATTAAAGCCTGATTACCTCATTATGCATAACCAATATGAATTCCTTGATCTTTCCTGGTATCCAAGCACTGTAAATTCAGACAAAAAATTCTGTGTAACCTTTACAAATTCATTAGACTCATTGGTTTTAATGGCCATAGAAAGACCGCTAGTATTAAAAAATACATTTTCAGAAAGATTTTTTATAAAGTTTGAGTTTGAAGATTAGGAAAACTACTACCAAGGGTTTTTTTTTCTTTTTTCTTTTCTTTTTGTCCTCTTTTTATTTTTCGTTTTCTTTTTTTGTCTGAAGGTAATTCATTCTCCTGTGAGAATCTGTGCAAGTGTAATGTGTAGCTATTAAAATAGCAATATGACTCAGAACGTGCCAATAATATTCTTCAGTTTTTGACTCATAACTGTTCATGAAGTGAGAGTTTAGATGTTCCAAATCAGAAAAGCAGGCATCTAGTTTATGTTAAGAACACACTTTTCAAGAAAAGGAGAGTTGTATTCTATTTTCAACATGCAGAATGAGCAATGTGTATAGGAGTAGGGGATGTTTAAACAACAGCATTTTGAATCCACTCTGAGCTTATTGTTGTTAGTCTGCTAATGCTTCAGCAACAGAGCAGAGCACACAGAAATACCTGAGAAAGACACATGCTGTTTCTTTGAAAAAACTGCAAGCCCTGATCAAAAAAAGGTTCTAACAAATCAATCAAGTTTATTTTTCAAACATTGCTTCTTTCCTGCACTTTTTTCTCCATACAAGGGGTGACAGTAACTGCTGAATTTTCTCTTTCTTGCTTTCTTTATATTGTTCCAATGGCTTAGGCTGTATTCGTATAATTGTGAACTGCTAAGGGATCGAGGTTTTCAAGAATTTGAGGTCCTTTCTACAACACCAGAGAGCAGAAAAGCTGTCATGTTTCTTGGTTCATTTTATTTGGGGTTTTTTTTGTCACAGTAATATATTCTGATTTTATCTTCATTACAGTGAATCTGAAAAAGTAATGTAAGGTATTTCCAAGACTTATTTCAATTTCTAGGTCCTACAACATGGTACTATTTCAACAATAAATATTTCAACAGTAAATAATTAAATGAAATGTTATAGCCTATTAATTTTTCAATTATATTTAAGTTTATCCTTCCAAGATGAAACTACAAAATCTTTATTATTACCAGATTTCTGTTAGGTGCACAAGGAAGCTGAAATTGCAAAACTCCTAGCATTCAGAAAGGATCCAAAAAGGCCGCAAACGTTTGGTGATTTTCTTATGTGTTTGTACACCTAAATCTTGACTTGTACAGCACTATTTGAATCAATACATAAACTACACACATATTTGACTCTCTATACTCTGAACAACCACAATGTGAGAGGATACATTCCAGCTCAGATCTTATGAGAGGAAACTATATATCAATTAAAGCTTATGCACTCATTCAAAACATGTAATAGTTTTACATTCTACACAAACTTGATAATATTTTATAATAAGTTACAAAGAGCAGCTTACAGTTTCACACCCAGCACCTGGCTGGCTCTTCATACAGCTGCTGTGCAGCAAAATTTATTCTTGGTGGAAAGTGATTTCATCCCAAGTTATTTTTCTCAGCCCTTCTCATCTTGCAGTCTCAAATTATTTATTTCTGATTACAGTTAATCAGATCACTTCTTGTTTTCTTAAAAGTTCCAATTATGAATTTCTGAGATTTAAACAGGTGAAACACTGATTTAAGTGAAGTAACTGTACCCCAAACTTGCAGCAGCTCTGGCTGCAGGTAGCTGCAAGGCAGTGTGACTCTGAGAGCCCTACAGTTCCCTTCCAGTGTCTGTGCTCCTTTCACAGGGATCAGGGCACAGGGAGTAGGGTGGATATTTTATTAAAGCCTGCTGCATGGATAATATATTTGCAATGCATTTTGAAGCAATATGCCAAGATAATTGAGGTTACAGTCTCAGAGAACTGTGGGGCCAAGGCAGCTCTGCTGCTGTTTCGTGGGTGGGATCTCCTCCGGCAAACATAGCAACCTCCTGATCTGGTGTATCCTCAACTTTCTGCCAGGACAGGCACTGCTCAGCAAGGAGAAAAATATTTTCCCAGGGGTGATAAATCTCTGGAGAGAACAGACTCCACAGTCACCAAGAAAAGCTTTGTCCCTCACATGAGCACTGAAAGAACTATGCCAGTTTAACTGATCAAGTCAGCAACTTTCACAGCAATCAACGGAACCCATTGCTGACTGTTTGGTCAGATTAACACAAAAGAGCTAAATTATTATAACCAAAAGCCAAAATATTACATTAATTCTAAAAAACTATTGGTTTTATTTTTATTCTTTTAAACAGTTCAGTAATCTGATAGATATAAGTGGGCTATTCAGAGAAATGAGTGTTCAGATATTGTTCCACATTATACATTGCTTTTTTCTTTATTGCAGCAGAACCTGGATTGTATTTTTCATAGTGTCTTTGGACCTGCATTTTCTGTTGTTCCTTTCATCATTAAATGAAATGACAGAAGAGGAGAAGGATAAAGTTCCTCTAGAGTAAAAAAGAAAGATCATAAAAGTTAGCTGGACAGTTATACATGTGAGGCAGGGAATAACATCAAAACAATCTTTTTTGGTTTTGTTTTGTTTTGGTTTGTTTTTTATTTAACGATGGCACATTTCAATGCCTCATTTTTTAAGCCTTGAAAAATCACTGTCACCTGAAACAGTGATATGCATTTTAGCTAAGGGGGAACACACATGGAAGTACTCAGGGAAATGTATGAATTAACCTCGCTCTCTTAACATGACCAAAAGGAAAACAAATCTTTATTAATTCATTTCTGATTATAAGAAAGAACACACAAATGATGTGTGGCAACATTTATATGGCCTTTTCCATTCCATGACTACAACACTTACGCATCCTATATAACACATTAAACTTTTAACACAATGAAGAAGATACTGCAGAGTTCTTAGAAAAGAATGAAAGAGGAAATAACTTATTATAACAATTCATATAGATAATTAATTGTATTAATTACTTACTGAATCTACCTTGCCAACCACACTTTTGATCCTATATTGGTCATATATCAAATAGCTGGGCTATATCAAACTGTCACAAACATTTTCTTCAATTCTTTAAGCTTTCTATAGCCCTCAGTGATTCTACCCTCACATAACCTCTTTGGTGAGCTTTGTGCTGCATCATTTGTTTGGCTGCATGTATTCATTACAAGTCTGTAGACCTTTTTATTTTTTTTGTTTAAATATGCTGTATTTCATAATTTATACAAAGCGGCTCAAGAGCAAATAAATGCAACAGGAAGTGCAGGATTAAAAATGGAAACTATGAATATTCTGCATGCAGGATTTTGCCTAGAAGGACTCAACTCTTCATCAAAGCAGAACTGGAACAATTTTGCAATGAACTCTCAGGGAAACCAAAGGGAAAAATATTAACTCTCTGAACTCTTGTTACATGGTAATACTTGTTACTCAAGGATGCCTTTTCTGTAGGAATTGAGTGAGCTTATATTGCTCAAGGAGGATCACAGGGGAAACACAGCTTGCATTAGATGGTGCCAAGTAATAAGTGGAGAATTGGTATGTGAACTGAAACAGAGCATCCTCTGTGGACTGGACAAATGAGATCTTGTCAAATGCCTGTGATCCCCTAAGTTAGCAACCTATCACCACAGATCCCATGCTGATACTTGGGGTTTAAAACACTTTCATAGCCAGGGCTCCTAAGCATCAGGGCTTAGGTAGAGGGGTTATGCCCCGAATCACAGATAAACAGAATCCCATTTCTTTATAACTTGTTATTTTTGGCTGCCTTTGCCACCTTTTCTACTTATCCCATTTTCAGTGTAACTGCTGCCATGGCAACATCCAACCTAGCTTGTTCCCAGCTGGAATGGCTAAAATGCAGATTCTTCTGAGGTCAGAAAGGACTTGTTCTCAAGGTCAGGTGGTGGGAGGTGGTAGGCTAAGAAAAAAGTAAACAGATTTAGCATGTATCCAAGAGTGTTTATGTTGAGATAGTTTCCTTTTATTCTTCTGCAGTGTGGTTAAGAACCCCTAAATACTGTAATTACAGGTGCAAAATAGAGTTCATGAGGTCTTTAGTCTTTTTATTTTACTTATCTTCTTCAAGAATCATTACAAGGAAGCAAGTCAAGCAAGACATTTCTTCATACTGAATGGAAAACACAGCTTCCTTTTTCCCAGTATTATAAATTGATATGAGCATAAATGTGTGCATGTCCACGTCTGTAATTACAATAAAAAACCCAAAACCACACAACAAGAACAACAGTAAAGTTACTTGCATTGTATTGGATTGTTAAATGAATTAAATGTTAGAAAATGCCAAATATAAGAGTATTTATCCCTACCTCTCTTTCCACATGTCTTTAAAATATTGAGCAAGGTCATATTTCCACGGGTACTTTCAATAAGTTTGCAAATAGAGGCAAATTAATGTTACCTTGAGATCCCCTAATTCATAGGACTTGGACTTTGCAGCCTAAGAAATGTCTTTAAGAATATTTTTGCATATGTCTTGGTGGAGAAAAAGTAGAACTCAACACTGTTACATGCCAGAAAATCCTGATCATCCACTGTGTCACAGCATAGGCTGTCACTGTCTTCCATCTGTCCAGGAGACCTGTTCTCTGTTCCTCAGCAAAAGGACTTCACAGAAAGTCAACCAAGGAAGAAGTGGTGATCTTGTAGCTCTATGGGGGTTGCAAGACTTGAAGATAAGTCTGGGTCACTCTCTGCCATGAATGATAACCAGCCATCCCATCTTGTGTTTCCAGAACAGCACTGTTGGCTTCAGTTCACATGCTGCTTTTTTTGGTACTGTCTTGCACGAGGTTCTCTGGAGTGTTCTAGGATTGCAGCAATTGATCACGTTCTCCTGGAGAAGCTAAGGACATAGCCCTGCTCAACACTACTCAGCTCAGGCCAAGCTGTGTGAGATTTCACTATGGAAAGGAAATGTACTACTCTCAGCTTCAGAGGTTTCATATGCCCAATTACAAAGGCTTAGAGTGGAGATACCAGAATTTCTCAAAGCAAAGACTACAAGGAATCCTTTACATAATCTGAAGAGTGAGATTTCCTGCCAGCTCCTTTCTGAATGATTAGTGAAAATTTTCTGTCTTCTGTCAACTCAAGCAAGCATAGCTTCCAGAAGCTGATCAAAGTGTATAATAATTTTGTGGCAATAGTTGTAGCTGAAGTTTAGAAAATTACAATTTTTGGATAAAGACTGTACTAATTTGGCTCAAGGATTGCTAAAAGGTATGGAGATACCTAGAGAAAAAAAAAAAGATGGAGATCAGTAGATCTCTGGAGAGGGACAGTGGGGTCAAAGGATGAAAGGTCGAACACTGGAATAACCTGACATGCTCCAAGTTATTGTGATGGGAAAAAGACTGTATAGCTCTTCAGCCTGTTCAGCATCTCCTTATAATAGTGTCTACCTGGCTTTTACTCATAAAATGGAAATACTAAACATGCTCACTTCTCATAGCGAATGCCTGGAAAAGCTCTGACTTTTTTCTTTGTCCTTGAAGTCCCTTTTTATTTTGTGAATACCATTCAAAATCTCAATTTCTTAAAGGGATTTCCATAATTTCTTTTGCTGTTTCAGTGCGTTTCCCCAGGGATCAGTTTTTCTCCAAACTACTGTAAAACTGAAACTGTAATATCTGGTTTTTGTGATTTTATATTTAGTTTTCCTACTACCAATTACTGTGAAACCATTTTCTTATGTCTTCCACTTTAAGCTTAAGGTTTTCTTCTAGTATGTTCCAGAAAGCAGATCCTTCCCTCTTGTCTTGGTTTAGGGTAAATATTTAGGAGGAAACCTCTGGGGGGTTCTCCTCTAGGAAGAGCCGATTCCAATCGCCCCTCCCCCTACAGGTCTGGGAAGAATTTCCTTAGAGAAAAGTGGAAAAAACTATTTATTTAACAAATAGAATATTTACAAGTATAGGAAAAATTTGGATAATATGAAAACAATGAAACCTCTCCTTCCTCTGAAGAGATGGTAGATTCAGAGTCCGTCTGAGTCCGGTTCAGTTCTCCAGTGGGGGGGGCCGATTGCCGGGCCCGGCTGTAGAAGTCGGGGGGCCCCCCAGGGGTTCCCTGGTGTCCTGGGCCCACGCGATGCCAGCCAGTCCCAGGAAGAGGAAAAAAGGAAAAAATACCCAGCAAAAGAAACAAAGTCTCTCCCTGTAAAAAACCGGGAAATATCCGAGGAAAAACCCTCCGCTGTGAGCTCTTCC
Source organism: Petroica traversi (assembly GCA_025920805.1). Taxonomy (NCBI): domain Eukaryota; kingdom Metazoa; phylum Chordata; class Aves; order Passeriformes; family Petroicidae; genus Petroica; species Petroica traversi. The sequence continues at coordinate 2,633,887 of JAHLSL010000038.1, forward strand.
AGTACCCACACCAGAGAGCGTAAAAAAAAAAAAAAAAGCAAAGAGGTAACGCTGTCCGCTGGAATGTAGCCTTGCTTCGTAGGAGTATCCTGCAGACAAATGGCGAGTGGTTTTTTTTTTCCTCCACCTTCACTTTTTCTGGGACAACTTAAAGCTGTAGAACTTAAGGTCCAGCATAAGCAAGAGGACGACTGGGGATACAAACAGGTCATATGGCTAACCCAGGACCTCTCAACATAGGTATTGAGTGGATGAGACAACAACAAGAAGGTTATGCTGTTTTAACCTTTTCATTCAGTTCTTCAGATTATCAGCACAGTTTGCTTAATATTGTAGCCCACCAGGACATGTAAAGTACTTTCTAAATTGTTGCAAATCAATTGAGAAATCAGGATTTATAGGAACTCTTAAAAAATACAATTAAAACAATTCTGCAGGGTCTTAGAATGTGAAAGCAGAGAGGGGAAAGGCATAATTAGGACTATAATATTCCTGAAGGAGGACCCCAGCAGTTTGGTATTTGCCTCTCATTCCATCACAGACTTCCAGTGAAACCACGTGTAGATTAACTTTCATGCTTCATCTTCTCACTGCAAAATAGGAACAATATTTCCTTTTGCAAGTACTGTCTCTTGTGCATGTTGAATGTAAATTATTTGGGGACAGGATTGTTGGTTTGTGACTCACACCACTTCAGTCATCTACAGTGCTGCTGTGTACACCAAAAGCAAGGTTTGTCAATGGAGAGGGAGGGAACTTTGGGAAGTTAATGGTTCATTATTACAGAAATCTCTGCTAGGAATGAGTCATTCAATAAGTACATATTGATTATACATATTGACCACTTTAAATATCTACAGGCACCTTTGTAAAATAGAATGGAGCATATATGTGACTCTACTTAATTCCTATTCTGGACAGATGCATGACTTATTATATTTGAATCTACTTCAAGTAGTAAGGTTTCCTCAAGAGGATGATTCATGGAAACATCTAGTCACATTGGTTTTGATCTTTTCTTCTTATTTTCATTTTTTTCTTTTTTTTTTGGTGTGTGTGTGTGTATGTGTGTGTGAGTGAGAGTGTGTGGGTTTTTATTTTTAATCTTTTTTAAACTGCAGGAGAAAATGACTGATTATGGCTGTTAAAGTGCTTTGTCTGCTTGTGGTTAATTAGCAGGTGTCATTTCCCTGAAGTAGTGTGAATTATTCTAATGTAGGGGCAAAGCTTGAAAATAATGAAGTTATTCAACTTGTTTACACACAGCAGCAGACAAACTAACTTTGCCTAATTATGATTCTACTTTTACAGAGTTGGGTCGAGAGTTCAGTCCTAATGTTTACTGGATTGTTTTCTGCTTTGGAGAAAATGTGGAGAATGAGCAGATACCTTTTTTAAATGAAAAGAAAAAAATTCCAAAATAGATAAACAGAGAAAGATTATAAGATTGTACCAGGCCTGAGAGGAAAATAATAATTCTATTAAGACAACTCTACTAATAAAATTGAACTTACAGAATAATCATTTGCCATGTTCTGAATGTAGCTCTTTCAAATTAATAAAACTTTAATCTTCTGAATGTATTTGTCGTTATCTTTTTGAACATGTATCTGTGCCACAACTATGCATTTCTTCTCGCTGAACTATCTTCTAAAATATATGAAAAATACTTTTTGTTTAAATGACAAGAAGGTAGATGAAAAACTTTTCAATCTCCTTCCTCAACATCAGAAACTCTTAAAATCATCTATCTATCTATCTGATAGGTTTTCTTTTTTAATTCAAAGGATTCTGTCACTGACTGTTGCTCAGATTCCACTTCTCAGGTTTGTATTTTCTTGAACTGACAATCCCAATCCCACTCCCCTCTTCCTTTTAAACATTCATTCCTTCCTTTTCCATGTCACGTGCTCCTTTCCCACTGAATAAAAAGATCTCCTGGCAGAAATGAAGAGCTATTTAGCTCCCTGCATATTTTGCCCAGAGTATTTATTTTTTTTTTTTGTACAAGCATTCACCTCAGAGGTGAAAAGGCTGTAGTACACATGTTGCAGTAATCTCTGTCACTCTAGAAGGTGGTCTTTTTTTAAATGGGTCATGAGAAATTAGGTATGCATTGACAAATGCAGTCAGGGAAGCATTTTTTATTTCCGGAGCTTGAAGAAAGCCTCATATAGACCAGTTTTGATTATTTTTAGCTTTTTCCATTTCTATATGTAGAATAAATGTTGCTTAGAGAGCATTCTGTGTTGCCATGTTTCCCGCTCTGTCCCCTTGCTGATTCTAGTAACAGATGGAGAGCTCTCCATGAGGCTTTTACCCTTCCTCTTACACGTCCATGGAAGATGCAGCTCCTGTGCTTGTGTCACAAGTTAATGTCTGTTGATTGCTGCTTCCTTAGGGCACATTAACTCTTCAATGAAGATAAGGTCTCCTATTTCTTCCTCGAGAACTGAGCTCTGTACCAGCACACGGGGTAAGGCTGCCTGTGTCAGAAAGGACAAATGTGGAGTGAGTGTGACTCTTGGAGGCAACAAGTTAGTGTAAGAGGAAAACAAACACCAAAGGGTGGAATTCATCTCAGTTGACTTTAGATGACTACATCTGAACAAGTTGCCCAAAGTTCATTTACAGTTACATAGACAGAAATAAGCAGAGACTAGCTGACCTATATTAGATTTCTACTTTTATATTATATGAAATAGAGCTGGATAAACATTTTGGGGGTCTTTTCTTAACAAATGCACCTTTTCATCCTTATCTAGAACTTTGCCAAGCACATTATTCTTTTAAGCTTACTGATAGTAAATCCATCAATAATCTGTCAAACAAGCTACCTACTGAAGTCAGAGTAACCAAATTGATCTGGCCAATATCATACTGAATCTACACTGACCATTTCCTTTTCCATCTCTTGCTCCATTTCTAGTAAGCAGGAATGAGAAAGTCTGCTGGCCACATAAATGAAAAATAGGTCCAGCAGAAATTTTGTAAATATTTTTTAAACAACCGAATCTTTGCCTTCAAAATATAGGCAGAATTGGAAAGAGTTTTCTTTACAAGAAACTAAAACATGCACATTTGGAATCAGCTTCTTAATAAAATAAGCACCAAATTAATTTCACAAGAGGGCCTTTCTGTGTAAAGCTGCCTCTTTCGCTGTGGTGCTGGTGATAAGTATTCTTTTAACATGGAAATTACCACTGTGGAACTGCCAGTATGCGATCTCAGATCACTCTTTTGGCTTTGAAATTTAAACCTAATAGAAATCCTGCCAAGTTATTCAATGCTAGAATCCAAGAAAACTTAGCCCCATGTTAAGCAATTGCTAATCAAGAGCTATCCCTTGACACCTGAATGCGTGGATTCCACAAAGAAAAGAAAGGAGAGGTGCCTTTGCAACTTTGCTCAGTTTTCTGCCCAGCTGCAGCAATTTTGTTCTATAAGCAGTCAAAAAAGAATAAAGTGAAGAAAGCAGCTGTATGGGATTATAGGCACATTTGCAAGATGCTCCATGTGTGGATTTTTCCCCCACTTTAAATGCAGTGTGAGTGCAGTGTGACTAATTATACCAGAGAGGAAAGCAGAAGCTCTCTAGTTAAAGTATTTGGGTAATCATGTTTACTGCAGGGAAAGTACGCCTGCATTAAATAAGTCAAAACATGGTGCGTAAAATGTGGAATGACTTTGTAGGCACTGCAGTAGAGAGGAAGATGTAGAAATAAGTCTCATTTGTCCAACTAGAAGCACTACCAAAAAAGATAAACCATCTGCTTCAACTAACTCAGCTCCACTTGAAAAATTCTAATTGAACAAAAGGTTTAAACTTATTAAAAAAAAAAAAGACAAAACAAAAACAAACAAACCAAAAAACTAAAAAACTTGTCAGTCAGCATGTTGCTAAGTGATTTCACAAAAGTGATGCTATCAATAATTTGGTGAAGAGTTGAAAAGGACTGGTTCTGCCCCTTTTATGTCCAAACTTGGATTTCTTTGATTTTATATCATAAACCCAGGAATCCAGATTCCTTTAGTTGCTTGCTGTCCTTCAAATCCTTCTTAAAATACTCCTTTGCTGTGATGCCTGCCAGAGACTGGCAGTGATTCAGTAGCCCAATGTGCCGAGATCACCCTCTCCCCTGGTGACCAAATGTGGTTTCCCTGTGCTCTGCCTCTGTCTGCTTGTCTGCATCCACCTGCTTCTTTTTCTCAGTTAGATTGGTAGCTATTCAAAAATGTTTTCAACTAGCTGTTAGTAAGGCAGAAAAAACAAAAGGGCAATAACCACATTTGGGGTTTATTTGGAACAAAGTTGAAAGCACATATAGAGCATGTCACTGAAGAAACACTTGGCTGCAGGATTAAATCTAAGTCTGTCTATTTAGTCCTGCAATCAAGAATCCTGCAAGAGGCAGAAAAACAACTCCTAGCCTCGTTAGTTTTTGACACATCTTTGAATAGCAGAGAAATTGTAAGTGAAAATGTTGGGGCAATATTTAAAAGGGCAAATGAAATGACCTGGATAAGCATAAGCTAGCTGGCCTGAATCTAATTCTAGGCTAAATAATGAACACATATGTGGATAAAATTGAGCAAGAATTAATTCACAGTTATACAATATTTATCATTTTACATCAACATATTTTTTATGGAAGGCAATATATGAGAAAAAAGGGATTACATTGTTTGATGGAGATTATAGTTTTGTTGATACAGACAACTGCACAAATGCAATATAATTCCCTTAAATGTTTGGGATTTCTGATTTAAATATCTGGTATTTAAAAAAAAGCTATAGGCTAGATATATTGGAAACCAATACACCAGGAGACTGTGAGATGATTTGAAGTAAGAAAGTGATATCATGAACAAATTAGAGGATTAATTTTACCATGTAAAGCAAAACAAAGCATATTAACAAATATTTATCAATTCCTGGGCTTCATCTTATCTATAGGACTATAAGGTAACAGTAGGAGGTTTCAGAAAAGTCTGCAGAGGATTCATTCAAGAATTTAGTCTTTTTCATTTCTCAGAAGGGATGAAAGATGATCTGCTCTGCTCTGGGCTGGTGCAGCCTCGCCTCAGTCCTGTCTGCAGTTTCGGGCACTACGGTATAAGAAATGTCCAAGAGAGAGCTACAAAGATGGTGAAGGGCTTTGAGGAGAAGCGATATGAGGAGAGGCTGAGATCACTTGGTCTGCTCAGCCTGGAGGAGCCTGAGGAGAGACCTCACTGCAGTTACAACTTCTTATGAGGGGAAGAGCAGAGGAAGGCACTGATCTCTTCTCTGTGGTGACCAGGGACAGGACCTGAGGGAAGGCCTGAAGCTGTGACAGTGGAGGCTTAGGTTGGATACCAGGAAAAGCCACCCAGAGGGTGGCTGGGCACTGGAATATTGGGACTGGCACTTTTCAGGGCAGTGGTCAAAGCAGCAGGCTGACAGACTCCAAGAAGCATTTGGACAATGCTCTCAGGAACATGGTGGGATCCACATCTTGGTCCTGTACCAGGCCAGGAGTTGAACTTTGATGACCCAAGCAGGTCCTTTCCAATTCCGAATATTCTGTGATTCTGTGCTAGTCTTAATTATTTTTTCACTAGTCTTTAAATGCCAATTATTCTTTAAATTTGAAAATCCAGTTTTATTTATTTAGGGAAGAAAGGCGGAGCAAAACCCAGTAGCTGGAATGTCACATCAAGCAATTTCCAGATTGAAATCACATACAAATCAATATGGGGAGAAAAAATAAGCATGAAAATAAAAGAGCAAATGAAGAATTGACCATATATCAGTATCCTGAAATCTAACCTACCTGGAAGCTATGTTTTAATAATTTGTTTTTCTGTAGGGATAAACAGGTGAAATTTTAGAGTTTGATTAAGGCATAATGCAAGATATAATACAAATATGAGCTTTATAACATAAAAAATATAAATTAGTTCATTGTTACTTTCACTAAAAAATGAGGATTTAGATAGTAGATTTATATGTCCCACAACCGCAATTTTAAATACAAGTTTGCAAGAAATTTCAGTTCTTGTCTGATAGCAAAGTGTTGCAAGTCATGTTTATATTAGTAAAAATGTGCTTAAACATCTCTCATCAGTAAGGGTTAGCATATCAAAACCAGAAAAAGAAAAATTTCAGAATAAAATTTCAGAATAATATTTTGCATTAGTCATATAAGAAAGAAAAAAAAAAAGAAAATAAAAAAACAACAGATAAAAGATTAGTTTCATGTATTAGCAGAAAAAATATTCTTTTACCATAATCATGTTCAAGCTTTCAGGGTTGTTTTGACAGATTTGCAAACTGACAAAAATTAAAATCTTTATTTTCCATTCATTTAGTTCCTGCATTTCTCACTCCTCACAGAAACATATCAGATAGATCTTAATTGAGAGCTGGGTCTTACAAAAAAGAAAATCTTGGTGTAATGGTTTTTACAGGCTGAAAATCACAACCCTGACCAGCTGAAGAGGAGACAATAAATAACTTATGTATGATATTTAGGGAAAATAATAAGTAACTAATTTTCAGCCACAGTCTTTGTTTTATATCTGGTTCTGTTCCCAAGTATACCTTTCCATTTTAAAATAAATCCTTTATACATATTACTATCTTATTTTCTTTATTTTCTGCTACAGAAGAAAGCTTAGTTTCCAAAAACAAATGAGTATTCACGTTAAAATATGGTATTAGCATGCTAGATATATGCTAAAATTCACCAGACTGTACATTAATATCTCCTGTGGCTTATTTGGACAATGCCTTTGGTCAACGGACTCTTCCAAATGTTAAGAAAAATATTAGCGTTTATGTCCAGACCTCAGAAAAAGAAGTTTGGCTCCAGCCGTGCAGCACACTCACAACAAAACCAATTAAGTTTCACATATTTATAGCCTGGAATATATTCTCAAAGAACCAATTTGTTAAACTTTTCTCATATGTTTTTGCTGACCTTACTCTTTGTGGCGTGATTAGATGGAAAAGAGGGCAGTTGAGGATGGATAGAGGCAATAAATGGTTCTTTCAAATCAATGCTGAAAAATGCTATGATGGACTTCTGGAGTCATAATGCCCAAACTCCACTACCCCACATTATGAGCACATTGTTATAATGTTCTATCAGAATATGAGAAAAATACACAGCTGGGAAAAAACTCTCTGAAGACATTTGGCACATGGATATGCATGGAAAGTCAAGGCAAAGAGCAATGCCAAGATTCTTAACAATATTCACTATGTCCGAAATGAGCAAGCAGGAACATACATACATAAAAGGATTAGCTTCCTTGCAATCTAGTTCTCAGCTAGGAATACAGCTTTTCTCAGGCATTCAACCAGGAACACAATGCAAAATGACTCCTCCAGCATGGAGACAGGACTTGGAAGTTTCACAGAGCAAAAATATACTCTGTTTCATATTGAAAACACACTGTGCAGAAAAACCGTGTAATTTTGTAGTGCAGAGAATTGAAATCTGAAGCCCAATAGGAATTGTGATTTGGATCCAAGAAAGCACGGATGGAAAGAGGAAGGCATTACTGAACTGCATGTCTGCCTAAACAATGCATTAAGAAAAACATTTTTTTGATATCTGCAGTGCTGTTAACATAAATTTCTTGTGGGGTTTTTTTGTTTGGTTGTTTTGTGGTTGGGTTTTTTGGGGGTTGTTGTTGTAGCATACTCAGTAGATTCTGTTCAGGTTTTGTTTTAAATGCATGTTGCTGCACTGGTAAAACATAACCAGGAGATGGGCTGGGTGAAAAAAAAACAACTCAGTCTGCTTGACAAGAAGACTGGACAGAAATTAACAAGAAGTTTAACTGAGATGATTTTTCTTAAAAACCTCTGCTATCTACATGGTGTTGACCAGACACTGTACTTCATGAAGAATTACTTTCTCATCAAGCTGCCAATCAAAAATGTTTTCTTACTGTAATTTTCTTTTTTTTTTATCAACTGTTTTCAAGATGCATCTGAAGAAAACAGACTCAGATGTCATGGAAGAAACCCAAATGAGAGAAGACACACATCTGCACTTGGCAGTTCAAGGTTAAGATTTCTGCTCCAACAGATTCAAAGCAGAAATATGAGCCTACACCTCTCATATGCTGAGTCATGTAATCACCTAATTTAGTGGGTCATTCCTTCTCCCTTGTTTCTAATTTCCTTCTTCTATTTAATCAGTTATGAAAACCACTTCCTAAAAGACAGAAAATAGCCTAAATTTTAGCACACTTACCTGTGAAACTTACCACAAAAGAAGTAAAGTTAGACCACTGGGATATTCCTCATGAGATATGTTAGGGAAAAAAAAAATAAAAGAGAGAGAGGTGACTATACAAATAGCTTTGAATCATAAACAAAGCAATTCACCTTGTACAGTATGCAGACATGTTGCTAGCAGATTATTTTTGCAACACTGAGAGGATTAAACAAGGAAAAACCTATGACTAATTTTGTCCAGATAATTTTATATTTACTTTATACAGGTTTATTTATATAGTCAAAGCCCAAAGAGGATTATAGTTGCAAAAGTCAACTTCGCAGCACATGGAATGGACAGGAATCATTTGATATACAACTGTTTGATAAATAATTTACTCTTCTTACTTACTTCCTTACCCTTGTTCTTTTTACTTTATTTTTGCAATGTCTTTGTTAATATTTTTCTGAGGGAACAAGCTATAACAATTCAATATTTTTTTCACAAAATAGTCTCAAGCAAGGTAAGCAAGGTGGCATTCACATGCCCTGAGACACAGACTCCAGTTACAATCATTAAAGAGAAATGAGCCTCCCCAAATTAGTTTCATCCCAAGGTTAGAGACAGAGATGCACTGAAGGTGTCTGTGTTCATCAACTAAAGCAGGTGCCAATTACTGACTTATGGTTAGACATCCAGATGCTTAGAGCTCTAAAGTAAGGTGAGATTAATCTGACAGTGACCACCCTCAAAGGGTTACCTTTAAATGACTTCCCAAGGCCTGCAGGTCTCTGGGGTAGTGACAGAGTCTGATCACTCAGGAATAATTCCCAAGCCTTTCTCTGTTCCAAAGTTCTAAGTCTGGTGATGGCCAGAGCAGATGACAGGCCCTCCTGTAGCATCAGTTCATTTCAGGTGTCAAGTCTGCTTTCAGCACTGACTGGGGCTGAGTCCTCCTAGAAAAGAAGTGTGTGATCGTGTAGCTACAGGTGGGAAGAAAGCCCAGGGAGAAGCAGCAAAGAAAGATTCCTCTCACCTGTGCCTCAGCACACACCATCAGCACATCTGCTTATGTGTGTGCCTCCCTAACACTCCTACAAAGTCAGCTGAAAAGAAAGGAATACCATTGTGGGATACTATTTTGACTTTTCTGTGAGTCAGCAGCTACTGGAGAACTTTATAGCTACTGCAGAGATTTCTTCTAAGTGAAAAAAATGTGGCAGTTGAGAATGCATCAACTCACACTTTGAGGGTGTGTTCTTGTACTCTCCCCCCAAACAATTGCTGCTGAGGGGACAGGTTAGGTGGCCTGACCCTGTCAGCCTGATGTACTTACCATTAATAGCAGCAGATTTTATGGCAATTGCAGCAGAGAAATCATAAGGCTCAGGATTCTGTAGCTTTCTGCAGGCTTGAAGGGACTAAATGCTGATGCACACAGAGCTGCCACCCGCTGCTTCCCCTGTCCCCCTGCCCCCCTGCCCAAGCTCCTTGCTCCAGCATTAGCCTCCAATGTCACCCAGTCTCATTTACCATTTCCTGCTGCAGTCAATCACTGCTTCCACCACAAGTTTCCCATCCAAGCACCAGCCAGTACTGGGTTCCCAGGCCCAAAATCACTGTCTTCACTCTACCATTCTTATTCTCTCAGTTGTAGCTCCAGCACCCAGAGGCCATGGCTGTTTCCTTACTGCTTTTACCAGACTGTTCCCACACCAGGAAGAGAGCAGCATTTACACAAAAAAACCCAACCAAAAGCAGTCCTGAACTCTTTCCTGGTGTGCAGTATGTCCTGCTGCAGATGTTTCTTATGTATGTGGTTGTCAAGGTGTGTGGGTGACTGGAGCATAGACAATGTCTATGGAGTCCTACAGTCCTAGATTTCTACACTGGGAGTTTATGAACTTACTGTGCAAAGTGGGATTTGTACACCACCCTTTTTATTAAATCTGCAGTCAGAAGAGATAATTGATACAACGCTTGTTCAAACAAGGTCTACCATCAGAATTTAGCCTTTTCAAAATTTATTATTTAATGTAATTATTCTAAGGAAAAGATGAAGACCCAAACCTCAAAGCTGTGGTTACATTTCAGGAATTTTTTTTTCAAATATGCAGCTATTTAAAATGCAGAAATTGTCACAGATCTAAAATTACTTATTTTTCCCCAATCCTTCCTTCAGTACTCCTATCTGAAATTTATGTGAATTTGACTGACAAGACATAAGCACCACTTTTTTTTCCTGGTGAATATTATTTATTTTTATCAAGTTCTGACAAATAAGTACACACTTTAATTAGAAGTTTTCAATATTTTTGGTCTTAAGAAGACCCTCCGTCTCAGAAATTTGAGTCCAAATAATTCAATCTTTACAAATCATTAAGCAACCCAAGCCAGGGTCAGAAAATGATGCATTTCAGTCTCTCTTAACAAGCAATGCTATCTCACTATTATAATTTTGTGAGATAGGATTTGAAGCTGACATTTTCCCTAAAACCACTGTGATGAATAGTCATGTCTGAGAAGAGGAAATGGAAATCACAGTGATTTCCTTGCTGGAACTGATCCATTCACAATAATTTATGCGTTACCCTAGATTTCATCCAGTGATATCAGCCCTCCATTGGTCCTATCCACCACAGCTTGAAAAAACCTGTTTCAAGTGAATCCCATTCAAACCCAAATGGCGAGGCCAGGTGTTCGCTTTAAGAGCAAAGGCTTTAGAATTCCCAACTTCTCCTTTCAGATAGCCCTACAGAAAACAGACCAATTATTGTTGTTGTTGTTATTATTATTCAAAAAACAGTCCTGAGAAATACTTTAAATAACAGAGGAAAGCAAAAATGCTAATCCTCTTACATAACACAAATCCCAGATGGCCTTGTGTGGAGGGGAGGAAGATGCCATAATAGCAGTCACCATTATCAGCTGAGCTTGGTGACAGATGTTAAAACGATGCAAGTGCTGGTGCCCACTCACAGAACTTCAGTAAGGGGTTTTTTTTGTCATATTTCTTACAGAAATAATCACAAATAAATAAAAATTTCATGTGCAAACAAACATTAATCTTCACTGCAAGTTTACAACTCATTCTGAATAATACATCAGGTAAAGTTCTTACAGTCTTCCCACTGACAGTGCCCTTCCTTAGCCAGAGAAAACTGCCACAGGAGTTCTCAATTCCTAATCTATAAAATATTCAAATGGTAGCACTGATTGCTAATATACCTATACTAGTCCCATCACCTAATGCATCATAGACTGCTTTTACATCAATATAAAAACAGCTAGCTTTCTTTCTCTGGCCCTAAATTGTTTCAAATTTATGGCTGGTCTGTGTGACATAAAGAGTACACACCTGCCCATTTCTCCAAGCATTTGTCACAGGATTAATCTTAAAGGTAAGGATGACAGGGCTGCAGCAGAACATTGAGGAGGTACTCATCTGTCAGGAGGAAGCACGTACTTTAATAAAACATCCTGAGATCCTGCAAAGAAATGTTCACTTAGCAAATCTACAGTGCAGGATCAGAAACACTTCTATGAAGTGTTTCAGTTTCACTGGTCTGTGTTCAGAGGGCAGGAGGAACTGGTTTTGCTCAGATATTGTTAGCTCTCAGAGTAACATCACCACAAATGAGGCATCAAACTAAAGCAAGCAGAACATGTTGTATATGACATTACAAACATATTCAGGGACAATCTGAGGTCAACACAAAAAGCCTCCTTATCTACCTCTCTTGGACCCTCTCCCATTCTCATAATTGTGAAACCAGTCTTTCCTGTACTTTTCCCAGGGATTCATGAGAATGACAGAAATGTAACCTGTTGCACTTCCTCAGACACAGGTGCTGCTATAAAACAGCACTTGTTGCAGATGTCAGTCTATCCCTGAGTGCTGGAGGAGCTATTGCCCCACAAAGCAGTGAGGGTCAGCAGCTGCACCAGAAAAACTAGGAGCTGTTTCACAGTTGTCCTATCGTTTGGAAATATCTATCCAATGTGTTACTCCATATCCACTTCATCTCTGCCAATGCAGGGTTAAATGTGGAGGTGCCAAACCATCTGCATTAGGGACAAAAACCCCAATGATCAGTGGAGGCTGAACACTCTTATTTCTTTCTCTTTCCTTCTGCAACCAATATCAGGGGTTACCAGGCTTCCAGGTATGGTATTGGTCTGCATCCATCCATATGCAGAAAATGATCTATTAAAATATGTGTCTGAGAATCATATCTTTACCAGTGGAGAAAACAATCTCACTAGCTCATGATGCTTGGCTTGTAGAAATGAGCTGCTCTTTAATTGAAATCACTGTTTCTCACCTTCCCATTCCTTTGTCTGCCCACTGCAATAATCATGAATCAAAAGCTCCCAAGCACCAAGGCAGGACAACTTAGGAACAGAGCAACAAACTTATTCAGTTAAGGTGTGCAGACTACAGCCTTTTCCCATCTCTTTTCTTGTCTCCTACTCTGCATCTCTTCTGGTTTCTGTAAAAAACTCAGTGCAATACCCCTGGTTGGGAATGGATTCCTTCGAAGCCTCAGCAGGATGATGACAGCAGGCTCCTTCATCTAACCCCACTGGGGGGCTATTTAGCCACAAGGGTGACTTTAAGAAGAAAGATCATAATCAGAAAGGCAACAGTGAGGTCCCCCTGATTTTTCTGAAAAACCAAGAAAAGGCTTATATTCAGCTTTGCTTCATCTCCCCTTGCAGAGCAATAATTTATTCAAACTACAGTTTAAATGTCTCCTCAAAGAGTTAACTTATTAAAAACAATCATGAAAGAAAATGCCCATTTATACAGAAATTATAGAGAAGTCTCCTGTCTTTATCAAGTCTCAAGTGTATTTGCACTTAAAAGCTTCCCCCTACCCCCCTTTGCCAACTAGAAACAATGGTGCAGGTGCATTGCCCTTCAGTGAACAATGTATTTATCCTGGGAGGCAGGAAGTTGGTTTCACACCTGTTTCTTCTTTTTATTTGTTCTTGGCCTGGCTAATTTGCCGAATGTCATGATTGGTACAGCTGAGGCTGTCAGAAAGAATTACCACTTTGTAACATGACGGCCTAATTCTGGCAGTTCAGATTTTACAATGATTTGCCTTTTGTTCTTTCTTTCAGTTGTGGTCTGTTTTCTGTACTGCACACAAACGGAATCTGATCAGAAAATCTAAGAATAAAATAGGCCGCTTTATTAGACGACTGTCCCTTTTGAATATTATTTTATATTATAAAGGTTCTAAAGACAATGAGGGTTATGATAAAAAAGTGCCAAGCCAAGGGCTGAAATAAATATGATTTTACAGGAATTCATGACCTAGACTTGATTTTTTTTTTTTTAATCAGAATTCAAGGATTACTGAAAATTGAGAGGTACTCTGCTGCCACATGAATGTAGCAAGATGTGGCAGAAATTTCATACCCACACATTCATTTAGGTTTTGACTTTATGATCAGTGCTTTATTTCTTTTAATCTAAATCTATGGATTTAAAGCATCTGGGGATGCTTTAAGGAACAGAATTATCCTGTTGGTGGCATTTAAACTGCAGCTGAGAGCTAGGAAGTTTTCTCCATGGGTAAGTCAGCTCAATACAAGAAAGAACAATTTATGTAGTTAATGCATAAATTTATGCAATTAATTTTGTTTTGATTTAAACATTTAAAGAGTGATACAACTCTCTTAACATCCTATTCCAACAAGGACACTGCTTCTCAGGCTTCTCTGTTTACCTCTGTTCTGCAGACCTTTGAGAACTTCCACTGTGTCCCAACATGTCCATGTTTCACAGAGCACGAGCCACGTGTAGGCAGAGTACCCACCACCCCACAACTCTTCCAGAATTCACCACCCTGGACTCATCCACAACACCAATGTACCATCTGCACCAATAAGCATTTATTCTAGACCTGTGGTTGCAAAAACTGATGAGCTACCTCTTGAAAGGATGGGGAAGAAGAGAGAGTGAGCAGGACTGGGTTGTGGCAGGATCACCAAGATGCATCCTTCTTTCATAAATCTCAATGCTGTGACCAGAATGAATGTGAAAGACTTCTCAGAACTTGTGTAGTACAAAAGCACATTTTAAACCCTGCAGGACATCAGTACAAAGATCAAGCCATGCTTTTTAAACTTGTAATGCGACCTATGTAATGAAAACTCACATGTGAAACCACGTATTCCCATTGACAGATATGCAAAGACAGAGGGCTGCTGATTTCAGGCTGCAAAGGCCACCTAGACAGCTCTTTCTGAGGAAAGGGTGACAGATCTAGAGAAGCAGCAGGTTATTTTCTGGACCCTTCCTTCAGAGTATCATTAGCTTCACTAATGCAGCTAAATCTTTTATTGCTTTCATTATAAAGGAGCTTCTGCAAGGCTGTTCTCCATCTGCTTCATCCTTGTTTTATGACAACTCAGGCATCATTGCCATGTTCCATAAGAATACCATATCCAGCCACTCCAAGATTATCAAAAGAACAGACTTCCCCCGCTGTCTTCATTAAATCTATCTGAGTTTATAATAATAATTCAGTGGTTCTTCCTCATTGTAGGCCAGTTGCATACATTCCCTTAACCAGTCATGCTCATATTGGCAATCTATTTCATATATCTGGCACTGTCCTCCTTTTGTGACTAACAAGAATCAACATAACTTCTCATGTGAAGGAGAACACCAATATCTGCATCTCATGCCAACCTAGCAACTCAAACCAAGAATTTTTGCTTGCTGCTTATTCCCTTTTGACTATTTCACTCCTAGACAGTGTTCACCAATATTTTCAGCTTCTGCCAGACATTTGTCACAATGCATTTGGTTATCTTAGGACCTTGTCAGTGAGAATAGTTCACTACTTATGTGGAAAGCATCATCCAGATGCTTGCTGCACAGTTGACATGAGGAGAATGAAGCCATTGTAAGCTGCATAGCCTCCAAAAAGACCATACAAGCCAGGCAATTCCTGCCCAGTCCAGTGGCAGGTTTGGGTATAGTCTATACTAGCAGCTTTCTAGACTGCCAAGGATGTATGTATATAGGATTCTCCACGTATTCCTCACCTACCCTTCAACAGCATGGCTTATGAGCAAGTAGCAGGTTCTGGATTACCCTTTTTCCTGTTGTACCCATATCCTTCTTCCTGCTTTAGAAGGGTTTTGCATAGGCTTTCCTGCCATCATTTTTTCCCTCTGCAAACAATAGATTCTTTTCCTTCATTCATAGATATCGACATAATTTCTGAATTGGCCTATCACCTGACACTTAAAATACCTCACATGAATTTCTACTTACACTCTCCTTGTTTCTTCATAAACAACAGCTAAGAAATAGAACTCAGAGGTCCTGTTTCCTTTCCTATCCCTCTCCTTCCTCCACTTTCATAGAACAGAATATATCATACATCAACCAATAAAACATATACCAATACTCACAAATTGTGAGTGCTAGAGAACACTAGAGAAATGAGAGAGAACACTTTCTAATGCCCTGTTATATTTTTCTATCCCTGGCCAAGCATTCTTCACTCACTGAGCCACAGCTCTTCTCCTGGAAGAAGGCAGTGAAGAATGGGATCAGCGCTGGGTAAAAAGATTTCCTCAACAAAGGAATAGTGAGTGGTCCCCTGCCACTTAAGCCTAGTGAAGAGGAAATTAATTTTTTCTGCCTGACCCAGTCAAGACAGCTGCCAAGTGCCAACAAATGCAAAATTTTCTTGCTATCATCCAAAGAAAAAAATATTTTAAAGTTGGCAAGTAATGACACTCTTTGCTGTTTGTACAGGTGAAATGTATGGGCCCCTCAGAGAGAGACTGCTGGTCACAGGGAGATCTTAGGTCAGCCTTCACTGGAGATTGTCCAGCTGCACCCACCTCTTCTCAAAGGACAAGCATACACACCAGTCTGTCCTACAGAAGGGAGTTCAGGCAAGAACTCCACTCACAGTCTTTAGCTAACCTCCTTTACTGGGGTCTTGTTAGCCACAGTCATAATTTATCTGGGTCATTTAGAACAGATTAAGTGCACAGAGAAACCCTTTTAAGGCCACAGATGGAGGCAGATTACTCTAAGGAAGACAGGCATCTGACAAACAATCTAGCAATAACACATCTCCATAAAAGAAGAGCAAGCAAGTGAATCTCCAAATTATTGGCTGCCTTTCCACGTGCTTGAAGAGATGTCTTCTCCATAGTCTGAAGAGACAAAAAGGAAGAGAAAAATGCACATTTAAAAAAACCCAAAACAACCTAGGAATCCCAGTATCTTCCAGATTTTAAAAAAAAAATCCCTTATTCCTCCTCACTTTTCTTAGAAAAATAACCCAAACTGAAGAAAATGCTATAAATTTTCAGTCCTACCTACAGGGATAACTTCCAGCAACTCTTTTACCTATCTGCTCCAATGACAGACCAGCTGCATGTGGGTACCTGTTGAAGGCATTGAGGGCATTGTGTTAATACTTCTGCTCTATCTTCAGCAGGTCAAATCTACTTTGCGTTGGACATAGCCCAAAATCCCTGGTGAACTGGCTCCCTCAGTGGCCACCAGGGCAGAAATGTCTGCCACCAAGCCAGGGGAGCTCAGGCACAAGTGCAGAGTAATGAAAATCTGGCAAAGTCTTACTCAAGGCATCGTTCACCATCAAAGATCAGTTTTACCACTGGTGTACCTCTCTCCAAATGTAATGGGAGTCCTAAAGCAGGATTGGGTATTCCTTACAGAATTGTCTGTCACTCTTCCCAGCCTTTTTTTTCATGATTTGGATTATGTTAGCCCACAGCTTCCCGACGACCGACAGGCCTTGACAATGCAAAAATATTTGTCTGCTGTCCCATCCATTGCTGAAGCATAGCAACAAGATGCTCCTACACTGCCAGAACTGAAGATATTGGCTGCTGAAGTTCTTACTTTCTCTCAGAAGTAAGTTTTGAAAAATTGCAAATATAAAACTTTTTTAGATGATGATAACAATAGAGAACCTCATGGAATTTCAGTACAAAACTTAGTCCATGGAAAAATGTAAATAAACTGAACCTGAAACCCCACTAATACTTTCATTATGTTCATATTATATGGAAAAAATGAAGATAAGTGAATGGAGAAGACCATTCCAGAGATTCATAGGATGTTGAGAATTAAAGTTATAAGAAAGATGGTGATCTATGTTCTATATCTCAAATTCTTGTTTACAAAGAACTGTCATCTGAACAAGCCAGCTGGGGGCTGGATAGCAAAAAAAGCTGCTTATTAGAAAAAGGAGTATGACATTAAAACCTGTTGAGGTCACTTTTGCTCATGGTTTGTTGCAAAGAAATCTTTAGAAATAAAAATACTTTCAAATAATTTTATCTCATAATTCTATTTTAAAGAATAAAGTGAGATAGTTGAAGAAGATTATTTTGAAAAAAATGTTGAGAATCTAATTAACTGAAGAAGGGAGGATTCAAATTCTTCTGGAAGAGTCATTAATACTAATCTGAACTGGTGAAATTAAATCCTGTGATCCAGTCCCAAGGAAACAATTAACTGATTGCAAATTATTTAAAAAAAAATTATAAAATTCCAGGGATTAGTTTACAATAATACTTGTATTCCATATGTATTAGTGCCATAAAAAACACAATGGGTAAACACTTGTTTATTTAATGGAAAATGGTATTTAAAATCAGCAGAGATATAGTGAATTTAGGGCCAGAGGTGACTGTTTTGATCCTGCAGCTTATCTTCTATAAAGCAGGACAAAAAATACAAAATTTCTGTTGTGAGAGAACTGCTCTTTGACTGTATATATTTTATTTAGAGACCTATCTAGTATTTAAATGTCAAAACTGTTCTTCATGTCAATAATTATTTTTAATTGTCTCCGATTTCTTTCTAAAAGAAATAATAAATTAAGTTCTGCATGGATCTGGTGACTTTGAAAGTTAAATAGTAACAGATACTGCATCTTCTAGGGAACTGGGTTTAAACCATAATGGTTTGGATAAAAATGTCATGAATTTACGTTTTTCATGCTTGGTTAGAGTTTTTTCAGGCTACAAGTTTCTGTGTAGCTCAGTGCTAACAAGACCTCAGTGGGGCTTATCCATTTGCTTTTATCCTATAGGGCAGGCTGTAGCACCATGCATGTTCTTATACTAAATTTGAAATTTGCTTTCCACAGTTCTCCTTCCTGAAATTATGAAGAGGTTCTGTCACTTGCCATAAAGCAGTACAAAGAAACTCTTTTCTTGCCTTGTGACCCTGTGTTATTGCCACTAATTGTAGAGCATTGCTATTTCAATTTCACAGTATCAGTTGCAGTTGCAGTACCTCTGAGTCCAGAAACCACTGTGCCATACTAAACAAGGATGAGAGGGCTCATCCTCTGGGTTATGTTCATCTGTGTTTGAAATCACTCATTTTCAGATTCAATGAGTCCTAAGATCATGCTGACCACCCCTTTTTGACAAAGAGAGGTGTCTGTTCTCAAAGTCCTGCTTGACACCTTTTCCATACAAAATATTTCCTTGCATTGTCTTCTGAAGTACCTTAAAATTCTGGTGGAATTCTGTAGGCAAAATATTCTTTATAGATAATTAAGATGTCTGCAAAGGGGAGGATTTAGATCATTTTCTGATTTGCATGGTAAAGGAGAAGTTTTTATCCAGTGCCTTCTCTCTCTCCAGGAGAATTGAGCTGGGACTATCTTTACCCCAATTGTGACCAGTTTCTGTCTCAGGTAGGTTAGAGCCTAACTGCCACAGGCTGCATCTACACCCCTTTGATGTCTGTGCCTTGTGTTTCTCTTATTAAAGATTTGCAGATTTGATATTATTCTGGCAAATGAAAGGCTCAGCTCTGTGGTAGATCTGTGTATAACAAGGCCAGATTGAGATTTTTTTGAAGGGTAGAGGTGCAAACAGTGACGTTCATACACAGAATAATGGAGGATCGTATAAACAGCACATGTTCAATTGCTCACAAGGCTGTCACACAAAGCTGAAGATGACACATTACTTGTTTTGAATTCTCGGAGTCAGGAGCTCTCTTTCTGACTAAGCCCTACCTAAGCTTCTTGTTCCTCATGCTTTCTCCCTTTGTGAAAGCTAATCATAATAACTAAGGAGGTCAGAATAAATAGGGCTGAGAATACAGCCTCTTTTTTTTGTTATTTTTTGAATGCAACGTGTAAGACCAGAATATGTTTTCTCACTTGTTATCTGTCAATAATTTTTATTTAAATTAATTCAGCTTACATGTAAAGAAATATTACTTCCAACTATTATATCTACAGATTTCAGCTGGACTTGGAAGATCATTGCCATTTGTACCCTATCAATATTTATGAGTGATTCAGAGCTCCAATGAGCCCCTTAGACACAATTAAATTGGTTTTGATTAATACCTGCTTCCCATAGACTTCTGCAGGTATTATCAAATAGAACTTAGAAAACAGTTCAGTTTAAGCTCTTCTACAAGAATTCATCTCCATCTTCCTTAGGCATATTGTCTTGCCAATGTTAAGATAATGGTACACTGTTTGAAATGTATGTGTCATCCTATAAGTTAATTTAGAAGACAAAAGCAGTTAAACTGAAGCTGATAAAAATACATTGTTCCACACTGTCCTGGGTTGGCCATATGACCTGTTTGTATCCCCAATCGTCCTCTTGCTTATGCTGGACATTAAGCTCTACAGCTTTAAATTAGTCCCAGCGAGACAGAGAGAGTGAAAGTGGAGGAAAAAAAAACACTCCCCGTTTGTCTGCAGGAGTTGCATCTTATCACTTGGAAATGGCCTTGAGGCTGCGTTCCAGCTGGACAGCGGTTGTTTTTTTTATTCTCTCAGGTGTGTGCAGGAGCGGCACACAGAGGAGGGTTTCCTCGGATTTTTCTCGGCTTTTTTGCAGGGAGAGACTTTGTTTCTTTTGCTGGGTATTTTTTCCTTTTTTCCTCTTCCTGGGACTGGCTGGCATCGCGTGGGCCCAGGACACCAGGGAACCCCCGGGGGGCCCCCCCTCGCCGACTTCTACAGCCGGGCCTGGCAATCAGCCCCCCCACTGGAGAACTGAACCACTGGACTCTGAATCTACCATCTCTTCAGAGGAAGGAGAGGTTTCATTGCTTTCATATTATCCAGTTTTTTCCCCTATGCTTGTGAATATTCTATTTGTTAAATAAATAGTTTTTTCCACTTTTCTCTAAGGAAATTCTTCCCAGACCTGTAGGGGGAGGGGTGATTGGAATCGGCTCTTCCTAGAGGAGAATCCCCCAGAGGTTTCCTCCTAAATATTTGCCCTAAACCAGGACACACACCAACTGAAAAGGTGGATCACAATTTTCACTAACTAAATAAAAGTGAACAAATTTTCTAGTGTTATAACTGATGCAAAATACTATTTTGTGAAGTTAAAAAGAAACCTGGCTTCCTCTTCATATTGGGGTCTTTATGCATGCTAATGGATTTCCTTACATTCACTGTTATTCTAATTTTGTAAAAAAAAAACAGAAACATTTTATAATTTTTAAATTAAAAAAAAAAATCAGATATAAGGAAGCATCACAATGGTTCAAAAAACACTTTTACAGAATTCATTCTCAGCATATGAAGCCAGAGAGGTAACTCAATTTATCATGCTGAGATAACCATCTCAATAATCCAGTGCAGTATTGAAAGAGGTAAACAATTCTTGATAGCAGACAGGTGGTGCAAAACCATAGCAACAGAAGGTCCAGACAATGTGGTTCAAATGCAAACAGAACTCTCCATATGTATTGTTTTGTCCTCTGCTTAATGTAAAATTGTACTTTAGCTCCAGAGTATTTCAAATTTAAATTAATTTGTTCACACTTGCCATGACATCTCTTCATTCTTTGCACCTGTCTCCTTCTTGCCTTCCGGTTTTGGTCAATATTTGTTGATGAAGTGCTCTTCAGCCCCAGGCATGGCCAAACCTCAGACTGTGTACATATTTTCCTACAGAAAGTCCTACCCCTGCTTTTTCTCCCATAAGAACTGCCTGTGTACTGCCAGGGTGAGTGGGAGGCTCCTAGAGTTTTATTCATGTGTCCCATATAATCAATATAGAGTGAGAAGTGCCAGCAAACACTGGAAAATCTTTTCCTCCTCAGTCCATCTAGTAAATTGATGATCTGGCAGCTTTCAAAGGTATGTAATTTACACCAATTCTATCAGGATTTAAGGCATTTATGTCTTTTGTTAGAATTTTAAATTTTATATACAAACTCTCTCTCTTAGGCTGCATTTACATTAGCATGTTGGTTCAGAGTAGTTGTGCATTCTTGAAATAACTTTCTCAGTCATCATCACTTATTGCACATAGGCTGAATTCACAGAAAGGTTTTAGTGTTTACAAACCAAATCCCTTCTATAGTGCACACCAAATGGGCTGCTGGCCTTCAGGGGGATATGGCAGTCTCAACCAACAATCAGTTCTTTAGTGAGCTCAAAAACATATTCATTGCAGGGGTGTTCAGACCAGAACACCGTATTAAATCCAGACTGAAGTAAGATGCCTAAATTACCTACAAAACAGATATAAAGATTTCATATTGATTGCTTTAATCTATGTATTCTGAATTATTTTATGTGGATATAGCAACACCTATACACCAACTGAACTAAGACTTCCCTTCCTCCAAGTACCATTTTACTACTTCTGCTTTTCTTCCATTGCTTCAACTTGGCATGCACCTCCTTTGACATTACTTCTCCTCTAATAGCACTCTTATATTTTTCCTATGCAGAATCTTTCCATCTTAGTAATTCAATGCATTAACAATTACCCAGCTTATCTTTGACTGGCAACAAAAGTGAGTGCAGCTGTCTCCAACTGAACCATTGTCCAGGCTCTTCTTATAGTCAATAGAAAGAAATAGGCACTTTTATGATTCATCTTAACCTAAAGTAGACACTGAATACGGCTCAGATGAATCAAGTGTCAAAGTGCCTACATCTCCTTATTGACAATATAGAATGCCTAGTGTGACCAGATCAGATTTGGATCTCCACACTGGAAGCATCTATATCCTGCTGTTTTCCAGGCTGACTTCTATATTTTCTGACCTCATTTCCCTTTAATAGACAGATGTGACAGCCTGGTGATCTGGATGAAAGTAGATTAAACAAGGCAATCAGGTACATGCTTTTCTGGGGAGAAGCAGGAGACTTGGACCCTGAGGAATGTGGTTCTGAACATGTTTTCTGCAGTAGCAGAATCAGTGGGTTAGTTTCCAAGTGATGTACATGCTAGATGACATCTGTGTTAACTTCTTCTTTCTGATTCAGATCAAAGGAAGAGCAGCTCATGCTTGTTTTGTACCAGTCTCAGATGAAGCAACATGCAGCAGCATTTATATCCCACCTAGAGTCATTCCTGACACCTTCCAAGATGAGACTGTTTAACTGTGTGAATAGAAAGATAGATTAAATCAGTCAAAGTAATCAACAAACATTAGGATAATCACTGAAAATCAGAGTATTCACCTCTTGAGGAAAAAGAATTACTTCAGATTTACCCAAAGGTGATCCCGGGCACTATTTGGATGCAACTGCATGTCTATCTATGAAATGAGAATTGGGTAGAGTATGGGGATTTGGTTTCACATGCAGATTGCATTTACAGGGCATGTTGAGTATTTAAGTATTTAATAACAAAGCAATTAGTTATGTACACAGAGGACAATAAGACTCCTTTGGAAATATCCATCTCATTGCCATTAAAAGCAAATGAAGTGATTATGAACAGTGTAACCACACAATTAACTGATTAAATCCACAGCCTTTTCTATATCAGACCTGCTTTTCATTATGACTTTTATGATTAAAAAAATAGGCTTGTACATGGTGACGCATACCTAAGCCTTCTGAGCATAAGTGAAATTTTTAATTAAAAATGTATGTTTCAAGATAAACAGCTTTCTCAAATATAGGATAATGAAAGAATATGAATGCTGACAGAGGTGTAGAGCACACAAAAAACAGCTTTAGGGAGAGGGGGAGGTACTAAGATGCCAGACAATACTTAAGTATTTGAGTATTATAAAAATAATTAATAATAAAGATAGTCCCTTTGTACAGATACAATTGTAATTTTGCTGCCATACAACACAGTCAACACATTACAGATTATAAAAAGTGGAAGGGAGATTTTGCGGAGATTTGAAAATATGGTATTATACTTGTCCAAAATTCTTCAGAATGAAATAAATTAGAAGACCTATGATCACATGATGAGCACACTGGACTGTAGGGAATTTTGACTGAAATGGAGGCCATGTAAGGAAATATGATGGCTGGATTATGCAAGGGCCTCTCCTCCAGACACCAATTATGGTTTTGGCCAAACAGGGGTATTTAGGTTCTGAAGTTCCCTAGTGTAGTTTCCATGTTTTGCATTAAAAGTCGGGGGTTTTTTTCAAATGTATTTTGATGTAATTAACTGCAATTCATTTTCCTGACAAAGGCATCTATGGAAAAATATATTTTATGGCTTTTGCATAAAGGCAAAGAATTCCATTTTCAATATTAAAATATTTTCTCTCCCCCAATTTTTCAAATATTGTATTTCCCTACAAAATAGATGTTGACATATTAGTTATACTAAACACTGATTGGATATTGAAGGAGTCTCACCCATGCAATGAAATATTTATTGTTTTAATATCTTATTTTATATTTTAGTATAGTTACCAATCTAAATAAAGAGTTTTAAAGGTACTAAAAACTAGCAAGACACCATATATGTCAAAGGGAGGAATGGGAAACACATTCTAAGTAAAATCCAGACAAAATACAGTTTCAGAGGAAAGATTTTTTCCAATATGTAGGCTGTATATGTATAATAATGTATGTATACAGAAAAGTATAGTAGAATTTTTTGTCATTCAGTATATCAAAAAGAGAGTTTTGTGATAGATTTGCATAAGAGCTTCAAGACTAAAATGCATTTCACTGAAAAGAAATGTCAAATTTACGAATGAAAGATGAAAGATAATAAAAAACCTACTTTCTGACAATGCAGGATGTGTTTTGCTAGCATAGCTTTCATGCATCAGTCACTCTGTTTTAAATTTTACAAGCAGTGGTATTAGAAATTGCCTGAAACTTATAAGTTTAAAAAACAATAAAAATAAAAATAATTAATAGCAGCTTGAGATATCTGATATAATAATAAAACAGTTCAGGCCTCCCTTTGTATGGAAGGCAGGCCTGAATTCTGCAACAAAGTGAAACACATAAGTGGATTTTCAAAATGTGTGTCACAAGAATTTATATTGGTTGAGGAATGAGAGGTTTAGAAATATTCAGCTGAAGAGCAGTTAGTCTTGTTTTCTGATAAGCTGTCAGAAAACAGCTTTATATTTTGAGCTTGGATGGGCCTAATAGTTTAGTCACCATGTCAAGCATCAGTAAAACTTCATTCTGTCAGCAGTAGACTTACAGTGTGCCACTACATTTTAAAATGAAGAGTTGGCGTGAACTCTGTAAACCATAACCTCAGGCTCTTCCTGGAACTGTGATACACCCACGCCATGCAGCCTTCGCTGAATATCGTGTTAACACTCCTCCCCCATGCACGGCTGTTGTACTGTATGTGAACAGCAACAGTCAAATATAAGACTAAGAACCAGCTGCACCCTATTATTCCCTTTACTTTCAGATTTGCATACTTACCAAATATTCCCTCTGTGGGATATTTGTTATTTCTAGTATTTTACTTAGCACCAGCACAGAATTTCTCACTAAAATAGGTTTTTATCAGAAAGGACATTTATTTCTTGAAAAGGCATTGGATCACAGATATATATTACTTCCAATGAATTTCTATTGAAGCACAAGGGAATTTGGCTTAGAATTTCAGAGACTGAAGTTTTAAGGTGGCTCCATCATGTGCACTGATTTAAGTTCAGGAATGCCAAACCTTCCAAGGAACATTCATACAAAATTGAAAACCAGAATTTTAGAAGACCCATGCTAAATTTTGAAAAAAACTTCTGTTGCTAGAATATCTGAATATCTGTGAAAATTTTACTCTTTTCTTCCCCCACCCCCTCCAAAGGGTGCAGTAGGCTTGGGACTTCATTCTCTACTTCATCTTAAGGAAAGAAAACCCTTTGGTTGCAAGACCTCTACTTCTAGGCTGGGAAAAGATACATTTTTCGACTGGTAGTGCATAAACTGAAACCAAAAATGTTGCTAAACTCCTTCAGACTGCACCCTGGGAGTGATGAAGTTTTCTAGATTACATAGTTGACAAGACTGCAGCATTACTGTAAATTACATTATAAAGTCGAGACACTTCCTGTAACAAAACAGCTTTTTTTTTTTTTTTTTTTTTCATGTATCAGAACTAAAAGAATCTGCAGATTCCTAGGATTTATGACTTTCAAGGCAGTGACATCTCTTTCAGCACTGAGAACAGCGGTAGCCAGGGTTACCTTTACTCGCTTCCTTTCTTTAGGAGACTGCTAAAGATGCACATATAGTGACAGATTTGGAGGTCTCCTAAGCCATCAGCCTGGACATGACACCATTTCTTAGGGTTACCGTTGCAGTTGGTAGGATTCACAACAAAACTAATCACTGCCGGCTTATATCTGGTCAAACCCCATGGGACTTAAATTGACCACTAAAGTAGATATTATTTTCTTATAAAGACAGTAGAAAATAAAAGGGCTGGGGATAAGTGAAATTTAAAGGAAGACAACAGCAAGAAAAATGCGAATCCATGAAGAAGAAAAAGTAAGAGAAAAAGAATAGGGAGAAATCAGGTCCCAATTAAAAAAAAAAAATAACAGCATTATAAGGTAAATCAGCAACCTGTGACTCCCTGACTGACAGAACAGTCATATTCGTCCCTACAGATTATGCTGTATTTTTAAAAAATGGAGTTGGGCTTGATTAAATTCATTGCTCTAGGAGTTGAAATAAATGAAATATAGAGGTGATTTGAGAGAAGTAAAAATAAGGATTCAGTTTTTTACAGCAAATGTACAGAGGAGGGAAAGTGCAAGAGGAGACTGCAGTAGCAT
Organism: Petroica traversi; assembly: GCA_025920805.1. NCBI lineage: Eukaryota > Metazoa > Chordata > Aves > Passeriformes > Petroicidae > Petroica > Petroica traversi. The sequence continues at coordinate 2,660,146 of JAHLSL010000038.1, forward strand.
CTGTAAGGGATCATACACTTGTGCAAGTACTGTTAATGTGAAACCTGCAATCTCCCTTGACTCCTTGCTAAATCCAAACCAAGCCTGGTAGAAATACGGTAGTAAATGCACTGAGCTCTGTTGCATAGTCATTAGAATCAACCATAATAATATCATTGTATCAATACATCAGTGCTAAAAGGAAGTAGGAAGTGATGGGACTGCTGAAATGGACTTCCCTTGTGTCAAAAATACACTGAGGAAGCGTTGTTCATCCTGAAGCAGTGCTGAAGGTCTGCAGTTTGAGTGTGATCAGATTGATGTGAGTGTGGCTCAAGATCTGTAGAACTCTTTAGACACGCGTGCATATCACACCCATGACACACTGCTGAGAATTACAGGGCCACAGGAGGCCTGCTTGGAGAAGGGAAACACATCATTGTCCTATCTGTGGGAGTGACAGCTCACCAAACACAGCCTCCAGAGGGAAGACCCAGGGAAGATGCCCAGCCTGTCTGAGCTATGGTGCCTCTGAGCCAAGAAGCCGAGGCCAGCACTTCCAGGGCAATAGTCAGACTTCCATGGGATGACTCGTCTTCTGAAGTTGTCCCTCCTCACTGACTGCAGAGGGAGCCCACCATATGGCACATTATTTTTGGCTTATTTTGAAAATCAGTAAAAGGTTTTATAGAAGAACAAATCACAGAAGAAACCTTGCACTGAGTAATGATAGGTTGGCTCAGTTTAAATGAAACAAATCTATGGATCCAATTTTTAATTCAGGAAGACTGTGGAAAATTACAGTAATTAGTGAGTAGTGTCCACTGGACTGAAGAACTCAAAACCTCATATGTGATGCCCAGAATTTCTTTATCAAATTTATGAACTTTTCTGTCATTCATTATTCAAAAGAGGATAAAACCCTGTTACCTATTATGTAACTCAGAAGGGATATTAGAGATAAGCAGAGATTCTACAGGCAACTGAAAAAAAGACTGAATATACATCTCTTGAGAGATATACACATATAGAAGGTGAGAAATTGAAGGGACAAAATACTGCCATAGTGTAGCTGAGTGACATATAACAGCAAAAGTTAAGACAAATAACATATAAGCAAGAAAAAATAAAGGAAAGAAAAAAGAGTTCCTCATCAGTGAGACTGAAGGAGAAATTAAACAATCTAGATAAATCCAGATAGCAATGGAATATTTTGTCCCAGTTTTCAATAAAATCAGTGCTGAATGGGAAGAGGCAAAGAAAATAGGGCAAAGTGAAATAAAAGCACTGCAATTAAAATTATATCCAAGACAGACACAGAACTCAGAATTCAACCTGAAGAAGGTATTGGAAGGAGGGAAAACAATCCAAAATATCCAAAGAGCAGACACAAGAAATTCTCAGTCTAATGACTGGGATCTTTAGGGACTTGATCAAGTCAGGTAATACATGAGGAAAGACCAGCAAACAGACCAGTAATATTCAAGAAGGAAAAGTCAGAGTTCTATTGGTGGGGTCTCAGGAATGTGCATTGTTTAAAATGCAGCTGGAAGGAAATAATATTTTCCATGGAAATATACTGAAAATTGCATAAATGTAGTAACAATTACCAAGAAATATATTTTTAAATTAACAGCATATTTCTTCCTTGACCTTTTATTTAAAAGAAAATTCCATTTTAATCTAAGATATAACTGACGTGGCACATCTGCCTAAACTTTGCTAAATCACTTAATCTTTTACACTGGCCATTAGTTAACAGAGAGGCTGAGTTTTATCTAAAATTGTACTGTAAAGAAAAAATTGAGCCAACTAGGAGACAGCAGCACTTTGTGCTGAGGGTGATACTTGTATTTTAGGGACAATATTCTAAAAGATTCTTAAAAACCTGTGTGAGACCAAATGATTGAAAGCTTTCACTAACAGCAGCATAAGATGTAGGAACCCTCAAGTCCAGTTTGGGAGCTGACAACTGGAAGACACAATCACTATGGAAGAGAGCTGGAGTACCACACAGTAGAAATGTTATATTGACCCTGAGAACTGAACTAATAGAAATTCATGAATTATCTAATAATACAACACATGGAAGCTCCTGCAACTGCAGGTTCACAACAAGAATAATTCCTGTAATTTAAGAGCTCTTACATGCTAGTGACAGCAAAGAGGAAATACAGTGTGATCATCTCAGTATTGATCAATCAGGGATTCAGCTGACCTAACTTCAGATGCCTATAGTATAGACATATTTCCCCTCATTGCCCAGACTGCTTTTGCAGTCAAAGGAGACAAACAGGCATTTCCAGACATTATTGATCTGACCTTTTTCAGACCTTTACTTCAGAATGAGATGAATCACTTATTTCTCCCTATTGATTATGAAAAAGGTCTAGACAAGTGCATGAGTTAGAGGTGTCTGCACTTTGAATATGCTTGTAATGAACTAGGTAAGTAAGGCAAATATGCGAAAGATAAATGTTGTATTCAGTTATGTTACTCTAGATCATCCTCTGAAGCAAAGGTTGGTTTTTTTTTTTCTTTACTAAACACTATAAAAAACTTTATCTGGAATTACTTAATAAAATTTTAGTTATTCACATTCCAGGAAGATATATTAAAGCTGCTCATAAAAAAGGGATAATGGAACAATCTGGTAAAAGGGAAGATTGATTAGTAAAACGCAGCCTAGGATGAAATATGATTGCTCTCTGATGAACTGATGATGGTGATAACCAGAAAGGGAGATTACGCTGCTGAAGCCAAAGTCTATGGGTACCAATACAATTGGATAGTTCAGTTCACTCCCTTCTTCCTTATGCTCATTGCCTCCTCCTCTGCTTATTTACTTCCAGGACCTCTTTGGGTAGAAGTGAACCAGTTTCCACCAAAACAGAATATGGGAACTCTAAAGCATTCCCAGCACATAAATGCCCCAACCCAGAGCATGCAACATCTACTATTTCATGCCGTGGAAACACCAATCTGTGGGCTGCAACACAGTCCTCACACTTTTAAATATGATGAACTAAACCACCCCCACAGATAAAAACAGTCATGTTTTAGATGTACGTGAGTACCATATGGACTAGATGGTGTGGATTGGGCTCATCTGCTCCTCTGCTCTACAGAGGACTAGCCTTGAATATCAGCCAGCCTGTGTTACTTGGCCCAGGGGTCTGTAGATCATTCCATGTGGTGGGTGTGCTGAGCAGTGTAGCTGGAGCTGGTGTTGTAAGCAGGTTTCTATACCAGGGCCACAGGAATAGCAAGGCCATGAAAAGGTCAGTGAAGGAAATTATAGAGTTTCTAACCATCACGAGAGTGAAGCTAATAAACAGCTTTCCCATTGCTGTGAGGACAAGGAACAAACCAGCTTCAAAAAGAACCTGATGTGTTTTATGATGCCTCCCATAGCAGAGGATGATTTTTAGGCTAGGTCTGAGCTGTCATATCCTTGCTCACGAAACACCTATACCCTAGAAAATCATACTTTTTTCTTACTAGCTGTAATTTGCCAAATGTTTCAGTGGAATTAATCTAGTACAAAATGGAGTCTGATTCACCTTTGCAATGTGAGGCTTTGAATACTGTTTTCCTATTAAATGTGTTCCCATTGCTAGGAAATTTTACAAAGAGTAATCTTTTTTTTTTTCTTTTTCTGTGAAGAGCAGTCTGAGAGTTTCAAAGAGTCTCAAATGCCAAGAAATCAGCCCTCACCTAATTAAGAGCTCGTTTACTCCAAACAGAATTGCTACAGTGAGCTACAGACTGTTTCTGATCTGCTTGGAAAACACCTTTTCTGATGATGCCAGATGAAATACCATACACAAGACTTTTTTCAAGTACATATACTTGGTTTTCTTTTACTTATAATGAAGATAAAAGCTCTGTCTGCACACAGATTTTCTGAATATCTAACCATATGCACTTGTCTACATCTATATATACACAGAGACACACATATATATGCTATATTAACAGTCCATGAAGTAAATGAATGGGAAAAAAAGTTATTTTCTTCCTTTTTTCTTTTGGTTCCCTTTTTTATTTCCTTTTCACTATTCCTTTCTCCTCTCCTTTCTTAGCCATGTTTCTTGCAATCTCACTGTAAGGAGGTACTTAAGCACACACTTAACACTGTCAAATTATTTAGCATCTAGAGAGAGAACATACTTGTGCATGAATGCATGTCCCTAAACACACACAGCATTTCATATTTTCCAGTTCCCTAACAGCAGCCCTTTTTCCTTCCTCTGTTACCACCACGCTGCTCTTCACAACATATTCCCATCAAAACCATGTGGTGGGTTTGCAGTAACATGGAAGCATGGCCTTCCCCACTCACACTGCAGTTTACTGAACATCCAGCTTGACAATTACAAGGATCATCCAAGACTTTGTGCTAAAATTGCTGTCGGAGCATCCCAGTGCCTTGCATTTACTGTTTGTAATGAATACTGTCTGGGACTTACCTGCAATTGCCACAGACAAGCTACTACTAATGAAATCCGATCTAGTGTTAAAAAGGAGAGGGCTGCCTTAGTTTGTTTATCACCTCATTAGCAAAATTAATTAGCAAAAACACTTCACCATGACAATCACAAATGAATCCCCAGGCTACCTACCTGTAGATTTTGGGATGAAACCTTTTCTGAAAGGACTGTTTTCTCCAGAATGTGAAGTTAACTCAGGCACTAACCCCTTTCAGGTTTTGTCTGTGTGCTCATAAAGATGTAAGGAAGCTTTGAAAATAAATGCAAGTGCTTGATATATTCACTGCCTGCAGTACTTTGCAGAGCTTATTCAGAATTTCAAACACAAGGATAACATTCGGCAGTTAAAAGTCTTAGGAATGATTAACTTCTAAATTTTGTACTTAAAAAATATTTACAATCCTCTACTTAATAAAATATAGCATAATGCTAAACCCAGAAAAACTGAGGAGAAGTATATAGATTATGGACTTTCTGGGCACCCTTAAAAGCAAAGCATAATTGCATTAATAAAATGAAAAGGAAATTTGAAAGTAGAGTCAAGACTCACACAGTAATACCAAACAAAAATGTGTTAATTAAATGCCAAATCAAATTGGTGCATTTTTAACAAGATTTTAGGTCTTGCAATGATTTGCTTATTCTGCTTAACAAAAGGAAAGGAGTTTCACAGCATGGGAGCTGAGAAGAGAAACACCCTAAAACCGACATTATCTATTTAACAAGCCGAGCTGAGAAAAGAGTTTTTATTCAACTAATAAATAGGTATTGTTTCTTTTAAGTACTGGTGAATGCACACCAGAAAGAAAGAGAAAATATTTCAGTTGTACTATCTTATTTCCAGCCCCTTGCCATTCTGTTCTGTTCCAAAAATTTTGGCAGCTGCTAAGCAGCCAGCAAATACAAGTGAGTGACGTTCCAGAGAATGGGATGACCTTGCCACCAGTAAATCCATGTGGACAGGTTGGAAGAAAGCTCATGTCTACAGGGCAAGACAGACAGATGACAGTTTTTTCCCAGGGTAAGACAACTCACTTGGTGGACACAACAGACAATCTGGCTACTGCATCTGTAATCCAGATGGTCATTAGTATTTGAGAATGGCTCACTATTACTGAGCCCAGTCTAGTTCATTTAATGTAGATGACCTTCTTTGCATCACCTCCAAATCAGACAGGCACTTTTTGCCTAGAGGACCCCCAGCTTTAAATATGATGAGCATTAAAGAACACTACTGCATGCAGACCCAAGCATTTAATATGTGCTGGTATTCGTGCAGTTTATAAAATATACATCAGGAATAAAACCCCGTATTTTCAGACATACTAACACACTCCATGGCAAGTTTCCTATGTGCATAATTTGGGTTATTATGCATAATAGTGAGGAGATTTTTGTTTTGCTTTGTCTTTTTGTGAAACTGTTTGAAGTTCAGATTTTCAATAGATAAAAATGGGCAAAATTTCTCTAAGATTGTCAGTTGAAAAGCTGAATCCTAAAGTTCTGCTTTAAAAAGCATGCAGAGAGCAAGCTTTCAGGGGTCTGTAAAAACAATATGAAAAGACTGCTTGGAAAAAAGAACTCAGTCTTTTCTTGATGTTTTGATCATTATGATTTGAAATTAAAATATTCATTATGTTTTGGGCAAATAATGCATTGTTAGAAGATTTGAGAAGTGGTTAAACAAAATTCAATCTGCTTCCCTAATAATTTTCTTTGTGCATACATAAAGTAGAAATACAATTTGGAGACTAAAAATCTGAAATACTTTTTCTTTGTTTTCCACTGATTTTACAGTTCACCTGAAAACAACAAGTATTTCAGCAGATTTGAGAGTATACCCCCAAAACACTTTTTTATTTCTTAAAGCATTTATGCATGTTTTTCTCCATGATTGAGATGGGAGATTTTAAAAAGAAAAATAGTTGTAACTGGGTCAGTGTTTATAATTTACAGTGCAGACTTACCAGAGAAATAGTACAGATGTCCTGAAGAATTAGATGACACAGTGTCCTAAAATGGGTATCCAAAAATTGAGATTAGAACTCTTGAGAAGGATATGGGTAATTTGTTTTCAGTTCTTGTAGATTTTCAGGATGACTTGGGACAGGTGTCATAAGGCATCGGAAGATATTTTTGTGACTAAGATTTGTAGTGGATTTACATAGAATTCAAGAGACCTAAACAACTAAGATGTATCTACAAAGATGTATTTAGGCTGATTAGAAAGGTTTAAGCCTGACTTTAGGAACTGTAAAACTTCAACAATTTGGGCTATATGAGAAGTGAGTAAATGCCATATTATTTGCATGAGAAGGGTATAAACTCTCAGTTGCATGCCTAGCTGTGAGGCTGCTCCATGGAGATTCACTGAATGGCAGCAGTGACACACAGGCAGCTGGCATACCAAAATAGTTCTGTTATCTGATCCTGCCACACCTTTGAAAATGGTACAAGGCATCATATTCAGCCCAAAATCAAGCTAGTGGTAGTCTTCTCAATTTTAAACAATTGATTTTTATCCAGAAAATTGGTCACACTCTCTTCAATCTACAGATTTAAAATTACTTCTGTCCCTACTCAGAATATATCTCACCTGATTATACACTGGTCTTACTCTGTCCTTCCTGTTTAAAGTGGGTTATTATCCAAAAGCATGGAATAATCGTGGTACTGGAGAGAGGAAGACGAAACAAAGAGGTTCTGTATTTATAGCCTACTGCCATGAAAAAGTTGGAAATTAGGTGTCCTGAGTTCTAACATTCATTCTTTCAAGGATGGCAGAGATGGCAAACATTTTTTTTTCATGTAATAACTCTTTGGATGTTGAATGGTGTAGTATGTAGTCAGAGAGCATCTCAGTTACCCTTCTCCACAAAGAAAGACCACTTCCTTTCTCCTGCCCTTTATCCATCCTGACATTATATTAACTTTTTCCGAATGGGAATTTTCAGGCAAGGACAGCTCTCTGTAAAACTCTCTGTAAAATGTAGAAAGAGTTCCATGTAATGAGGCCTGTTCTATACCAAAGGCATCTTTTTCTCAGCTGCAGACTCACATACCTCTCCATTTGATGCCCTGGAACTAAATCTCTCCATATACCTAATATCTGTTCTTGGACAAAAAAACAAAACAAAAAAAAAAAAAAAAACAACAAAACCTGTACCAAAACAAAACACACAAAACAAAAAAAAAAACCCCAGAAAACCCAGAAAATCCAGACTGCAGTTACCTACTGTGTTGATAACCTTGTTCCCAGCAAAGCCGTGCGGCACAGCAGCACAGCTGCCACCTCCCCATGTCAGCTGTGCTCATTGTCAGGCAGGAATGCCCCGGGAGGCACAGCTGATGTTTGTGTCCTGCACAGATGGGCGCTTCCCTTCCTGCCCTGGTGTTTGCTGCAGTCCCGAGAAGGGGCTACTGCGGGGTGGAGCTGAACCATCTTGTCCCCCAGACACCCTTGTCCTCCACATCCTTCTCCAATGCCCTTCACCTGCGGATCTTTGCTGCCTTTCTCCACTGGACACTGGACTAAGGTGACCTCTGCGGCCTTGAATTCCTTTGCAGCAGACACCAAAGCCCCTTTTACACACAAGGTCAGTTCAGGAACCAGCAGCAGCAAGATAAGGACATTCCACGGCTCTCAGTTACATATAAGAAAAACCCACAACTGTTATAAAAATGAGAGAACTCCAACACGGATGGATTTCATTTCACTTCCCTTTACATCCCTGACTCCTGTCAGCATTTCTGGAGTTTCAAGAGGGGGAGCTAGTTAGCTAACAGAGTTCAGGCTGTTAGAGAAACTTCCCTTGGCAGCAGCCCACAGCTTTCAGATTTTAAGCGAAGCAGAATGAAAACGGAGTTCACAGCTTCAGCTCATCCCCAAGAAGCACTTTGTACAGCATTGCTGCTCCTGCTTTCCCCATAAACCTAACTGATTATTGAAGATATCACATAGACACAGCATGAAAGCTGATTATGTCTTGACAAGCGAAAAAACTTAAACAGAATTTTTAATCATGAGACACACAAATGAGCTTGTAAAAAGCTTACGAATGTATAATATACAGATCTAAATAACCAAGGGAATATAACCTTACATACAGAATGACCTGTGACTGAAATTTTTGCATCAAAGACACAGTACGGAATTTTTGCATTTTAACATAGTACAGAATGTCACATAAGAAATTTCAGGGAAGGAAAGTCACTCATATCTATTTAGACAAGAACTTTTTTTCTAACAAAATGAAAGACATTCATTTGTCCTTAAGAAACATGGAAGAGCCTTGGACTTTTGCAGAATCTTGTACCAGTTAGCTCATTATGTGGTACAGCAAGTAACTTTTACAGCTCTTGCTGTTTCTGAGTTTTCATAACAAAGCTCAAACATAGTCCCTTTGCGTGGTTTATCTCTCCATTTGCTATTCTTCTTCCTTAGTTACACACTCCCCACCCACGCACGCACCTGGGTCTCCTCTGCCTTTGGAGGTGCTGTCAGTGGCAGAGCCCTGACAAACACTCACACAAGTGTGCAGCACGGGCCAAGGGCTGCTGTAACCCCTGCAAGAGCTTGCTGCTGAATAGCAAGCAAGGTTTTGTGCAAGATCACTCTACTACTGTGCCTTTTTTTTTTTTCCCCCTCAGGTATATTCTTTTAATTGAAAAAAATGTGGCAAAATTGCCAATTGTTACTTCAACAGCTGGAAGCCTCCAGGAGGCTAAAATTGTTATGCTACTCTTGCCCCATCCAATTCCATCAAGCTGGACAGTTCAAATGGTAAAAGGCTTCTATAAACCCTTTTTCCAACCAAGGTCTCGTTCTAAATATTTAGGCCTGGCAACAGTGGAGATGTAAAAGGCTCATGCTGTGCTCTGAAAGTCACACTACAAGTAACTATTGCCATACACTGATCCCATTCCCTGCATTCCACTTCTGACTCTAGTTTTTCTGAACACTGTTTCATGGCCAAAATATTTTGCTGTGCTGAAGCACATAGCCATTGTCAATGTTCCTCCACAATTCTGCAAGGAAAATATCCCACAACTGATATAACAGCTCTTGTCTTCTGTAATATTATTTTCCGTGAGGAGACAAATGTTTTGTTCAATGGCAAAACTGATAGTATTTATATTTGTCTCTTGGTAAGAAGGAAATGTTGAAATCAGTGGAATTATTGAACTGATTTCTTTCAAGTCTTTACTTGGAATTATAAAGCTATTAAGGATTATAGGAAAAGTCACAGAAAATTGTGATATCGTTCGCTGGAAACAGAAACACTTTTTTCTTTCATGTTAGCATTATTTTATATTTTCTTTCCTTCCTATGTTTTGAACTTATGATGTAACTTTCTACTTCACACGTCAACTGCTTTACATATCAACCTTCCTCACTTACACACACGTCAAAAGAGAGTAAGAGCTGATTGTTACTCAGCAAATAATATTTTTTATATGTTTCTCAACCGATTCCACTTCTGAGATACAAAGGTGTAAGCAATCAATTCAGAACAATCTGGTCAAGGCTGGCCACTGTAGTCATTGGATCCTAAATACCTTTGGGGTACTCAACTGAAAGCATGAAAAGTAAAGAAACTTCCATTACTCTGTAGTTGATTTGCAAATATTAGCCACTAGTGAAACATTCTAATAATAGAAAAGGTGGGGCAGTATATGACATCTCTGAAAACAACAGTAAAGCAAGAGTAATTTAAATAAATGACATAGTAAAGTAAAATAAATATTATTAACTTTTAAGATATTTTACCTTTTGCATTTTATTCCTGGAGACATAGAACTAATTTTTTTGTTCACCTAGGGTACTCAGTGATCAGTGTCTGTTAAGGTGACCATGATTTCCTGCAGACTTGGAAGATGCAAAATCACTGATGCAATTTTATTTGGTCATAATGCTTAAGCGTGAGAGTGCTTGGCTGTCCTGCTGGACTGAACACAATCCTGCTCTCCTGTCTGTGAATGCAATGCACGGTCAGATCACTGTCCATGGGCACTTGTAAGGTTCTGGGGTGTGGCTGGTGGTGAGGGCCGGACAGCTGACCACACAGACTGCTGGTGGCTCGGTGGCTTGTTCTGAAAGTTTCCTTTTTGTTAAGTCAACTTCAGCTGAGGACTTCTTTTCCCCTTGCTGCGAGCCGGGCTTCCCTGGGATGGTGGCCACTGTCCCAAAAGCCGGAGAGCTGCTGAGAGAGAGAGTGTTCCTTCGCCCAGAACCTAAATCAGATACGACACACCATGGTCTGCTCTGCTTGGGTTCAGGGGCGAAAGACTCCGGAAAGCCCAGCTTTCAGACTTTTATTCTGAGGGTTACAACTTATCTCATAACGGTACAGGAGAGGAAATGGGGAAGGGTCAGAAGGTCAGGGCCTAATTGGGAAGGAGTAAGGGAGGAGAGAGGGAGACACAAGATACCATTGTTAACTGAAGGATGGGAGGGGGGAGTTCGACCCCCTTTCCAAGGCCAAACCTAACTCTACCTTCAGAGGGGCCTCACTTTCTAGGCTCCCAGAAATTCCTCAGGGGATGTGTAACTCTCTGGGCTTGAACTACCACTAACCTGGGGAAGAGGCAGGGCTCTGCCTTCACCTGACAGACACCTACCCAGCAGTCAAGTGGATTTTATGGCAACTTTCCAATGGCACTGCAGGAGTAGGACCAGAGGGTCACATGGGCAAGACCAGAGCCAAAAAGGAAACCTGTATGAACTGAATCTTTGCAGATTACGTTATGAGTAGATATAATGAATTTAATCCTTTTTCCATAGCAAATTGCATCACTATGGTTGCACACCATGGGTCACAGTTAAGAAGCAAACTCTCCCTTAGCTCTTTATGACTTTAAAATAGAGAAGCAATCTGAATCACTATTGTCTAAAATTTTTCTGAACTAGAATTTAATATTGCTCTTACAAATATCAAGTTACAGGATTGAAACCAGTGTGTTATTTCCTTTGCTGTTAAGAGTTTCCTACTTTAGGAAAATAAGGCTCTCGATTTCAGCTGAATGGTTTCTTTCAAGATTTAAGATAAAGTCTATCAAATCACATTGTTTTATAATTATTTGATAGTGTTTTCTGCTTTGATGGAGGTACTTGAAATATTAAGCTAGTTGGCAGTGAGGGTAGAAACACAGCTCATCATTCATTGTAGCTTTGATGAAAACAACAAGTCTCTAGGTTGTGCACAAGGGCACAGTCCCTGTTCAGAATATGAAACTTCAAATTAATTAGTTTGGTACTCAGAAGACAAATATCTTTCAATTCTTTGGTATGGGAAAGGCATCTAAGTATCTGCTCCCAAGCCTTTTCTTTCCATGCCTCAAATCCTTGCTCTTACCAAATGCAGTAGTCACTGACAGGACAAGAAAAGAGTGGTGTCCTTTGTTCACAGTGTAGTGTTTCAAGGTGCTATCAGCCCTGGTTTCAGTAAATAAAACTGATTAACAAAGCAGGGGAAGCAAAAACATGATTTGTAGAAAGGAATAAACTTTTGGATGATTCTGTCTATCTTGTTAAAGCAAATAATTCCTGAATTGGAAGCCTGCATGGTAGTAGTATGGGGAAAAGTGGGGTTGAAAATAAAATAAAAAAGAGGGGCATTTCATCACTCAGTAAGACCTGTTTGGAGACATGAAGACACAGCTGCAGTCCCCACTCTAGTGGTTTCTTCTAGGACACGCTGCTGCAGGGTTGTTTACTACCTCATTCCTTACTTCTGCAGCACTCACCACGGCCAAAAGACAGATGCCACAGCACATAGTGCACTGAAGATGATTCACTTCAGCAATTCCTAAATACCTTTTCTATCTTCTCTCTAGTTAAAGCTATCTTTTACTTTAATGTGGTGACATTATCATTTTCTTCTGTGATAAAAATATAAAGATTAGTAGCAGCACTTAAGACTTGCCGACAGAATCTTTACTTCTTTATAGAGAATTTTGTAACTCTTTTGTTTTCTTCCTTTTTATTTAGAGTTCATGGCTTTTAGAATTATATCAGAATGGGGTCATCAGTTGAACAGCAGTGGAGTTGCTAGCTGAAGCCTATGAGCTTTGAGGGACTTGTTTATCAGGCTTGTGAATTCTGGCAAAGAGGCAGCTGTAGAGTTTCAATTAAATTAACAAATTTGCACAGAGCCTTAATATCTGACCTGAACGGCTCAGTAGTAGGAAAATTACTGCATTCCTTTTCTAATTCCTCAGTTTTCTCAGCTCTTAATAGAAGCAGGTAAGAACAACTGCTTTTAAACTCATGGGTTACATTCCATCCTCCCACACCAATCATAAGATTACCATTGGACAGTTCAAAGTTGTTCTACAGTGCAGTTTGCTTGATCATAGAGGAGGCATCTACAAAATCCAGACTAGAAAATTCAACTGATTTGTGGTGGGACTCTCAAATATCTGGGAGTTAGGTATCATACATCTAGATATCCAAACTCCTCTGTTCACAAGTTTGGGCTGCTGAAGCCACCTTCTGGCCTCTGGGACTTGTGAATTTGTCAAGACATCCTGCCACTTAGCTGTTTCACCCAGGGACCATCTTTGTATGCCAAATGTCTCCATGCAGAGCAGGGCTGTTTCTTTAACTTTGGGATTTCTGCTACTCTGGGTGAGTCATGATCCACCACAATCTTAATTATCTCATTAACATATTTCCTTTATGCTTACCTATTAAAGAGATGTCTGTATACCCCAAATAAGTCAAAAGCTCACTAGCATTTTGCAGAGTCCTTCACACTGCATGGATCCTTACAAAACCACTCTATAGGCTCAAATCTTTGTTTGTGTTTCAGGCTGAGCAATCATAAAGAGGATGTGGGGAATTACAGAGTCATAAAATCATCAAGTTTGAAAGAGACCTTCAAGATCATCCAGTCCAACCATCAACTCAGCACAACCATAATGACCCTTAAATCATATTTCCAAGTGCCACCTCCAGACGCCTTTTGAAAACTTCCAGAGATGGTGATTCCACTACCTCCCTGGAAAATTTATTCTAATTCCTGACCACTCTTTCAGTGATTTTTTTTTTTTAAATCTAATATGAACATCCACAGATGCAATGTGAGGCCATTTCATCTCATCCTGTCTCTTGAGACATGGCAGAAGAGAACAACCCTCCACCTGGCTATAACCTCCTTTCAGGCACTTGTAGAGAACAATGAGGTCCCTCTGTGCCTCCTTTCCTCCAGACAGAACAACCCCAGTTTCCTCAGCTGTTCCTTGTAAGAAATGTTTTCTAGACCATTCATCAGCTTCACTGGCCATCCTTGGACACACTCCAGTACCTCATTGTCCCTTTGATGTGACGGGGGAAAGCCAGTCCTTCCGATGACACTGCCATGGTTGCTACAAGACCAGTAGTCAGTCCCATGGCTCCTTCTGTGTATGGTGTATGAAAGGCAGCTGCCTGTTAGGGAAATACCTCCTGGAGCTTGTCTGAAGGTACAGTACTACATTTTCAGCTGCCTGGGTGGCATTGTGCTAATTGCCAACTGGCTGTTGCACAGTGTACACAAAAGGTGTCTTGTGACTGTCTGTCAGTGATGTCACAACTACGTCAATAATCTTCAGTAAATACACAAAGTTTGACTTTTATCCTTTCACTTACAATTTCCATTACATAATACCTAAGAGACTCTCCAGGCATTGCATTTCTAAGGCGATTAGTGCATTTCTTGAGCAGCTAATGTCACTTGGCCTCTGGCTCTGTGCCTCAAAGCTCCAAAACTGGTGCAAATGTTAACCCTGCAAATAGCATTGCTTGCTGTGCCTGCTGCCTAATCAAACTGCTTCATAAATTCCTTCCATGTAAATTGCTTTAGACTCACTCTAAACACAGGAAAATATTACCAAAACACAGAATAATTACAAAAAAACATTTTCTCCCTTATGTCCTGGTAAAGAAAATGGGATGCTTCCAAGTCAAAGTTAGTTTTGCTGAGAATTCACAATTAAAATCTTAATTCTTCTCTTTGTGAAAAAAAAAACCAAACAAACAAACTTATTTTCTTTCTCATATAGTGGGATTAAATTGAGCATGTTTACTATGTCTCCTTACAGACAGTACAAGCAGATCAGAACCTGGAGCAGTAATAGTAAAACCTTAGAATGAAAGAATGTGCAGACTATCTGAAGTGGTGGATGACTCTCTGCGGTAGCAGAAAATGGCATACACCGATTCACTTACTGCCAAAAACATGTACATAAAAACAATGGGACCAGCATGCTGCTTCAGCTCAGTTACAAGGAAAAGATCTGCAGTTTCCTCACTCTCACAGCCACCTTTCTGCCCTGTCTTACTGCTCTAGCAAGTCTTGGTCTTGCTGTGAGATGTTTTGTAACAGGTGACAGGGCAAGGGATGTGAGATGAGACCCATCCCACTCCACTTTCTGTGATACAGAGGTCTTACTGTCACTATTAGGAGAGATAAAGGAAAACACAATGCCTCATAACACCTCAGGTCTTTGAAAAGTGGACTTGAACAAATTATAGTACAAGAAGGCAGCTGGGGAATTTATTAACCGTGATTTTAGAAAATTGAAACTCTGCTTTATAAAGTGGGGTTTTTTTGTTTGTTTTTGAAGAAAAAGTCAGACATGAGTTCAGTGCTCACTGACTGGATCTCCATTTTGAACTAGCAGCCCAATCCCATGTCATAAAGAAATATTTTTCTTATTCTGCTACCAAGTCTCTGCTAGCTCCTGTACCTAAAGAGCCTAGAGAACAGAATTGAAATGCAGTGGAATATAAATCAGCATTGACTTCAAAAGATTCTTCCATAAGATATGTCCTGAAACACTTGCTCTTTTTCGAATCTTTAAATTTTATTCCTTCTGGTTTTGGGGTGGCCGTCTATTTTGAATAGCACAATGTCTTTCACAATGAGATGTACCTTTCAGTACTTGAACAATATCAGTACTTTAGAACTACAATTCACCAAGCCAACTGCCAGTTTTTGAGATAAAATTGTCTTCTTTTAACAAAGAAAGATAATCTGAATACTTTTACATTCTCGGTGGTAACTTCCCAGGGTTCTGTTTTACTTCAAACTCTTAGAAAGCAGCACCATGTAGGATACAATGCCATCTATTTTAACATATGGCATTATATGTATGCAAGGATTACATTTGGTAGCAAAGGCTCAAAGATTGCAACAGAGACAATGCCAGGCAACTCCAAGGTGGACCCATCATTGGCTGAGTCCATCAGCAACAGAGGTGGACCCTCAGTGAAAACATAGTTAAGAAGAGGAAAAAGATGCACAGCAAGAGCCAGATGAGAGAAGTGAGAATATGTGAGAGGAACAACTCTGAAGACCCTAAGGTCAGTGGGAGAGGAGGATCAAGGAGATTCTCAAGGCACTGGAACTGAGATTCCTCTGCAGGCCATGGTGCAGCCCAAGGTGAGGCAGCTGTGCCCCTGCAGTCCAGGGAGATCCATGGTGGGGCAGAGATCCCCCTGCAGCCTGTGAAGGACCCCACACCAGAGCAGGGGGATGCCTGAAGGAGGCTGTGACCCTGTAGGAGCTCACACTGGAGCAGCCTGTTCCTGAAGGACTGTACCCCATGGAAAGGGATCTACTTTGGAGTAGTTCATGAACTGTAGCCTATGGGAAGGACACACATTGGAGAAGTTCATGGAGGACTATCTCGTCTGGAAGGGACTTCAGGCTAGAGCATGGAAAGAGTGTGTGGAGTGCTGTCACTTAGGGGGAAGGAATGGCAGAAATGTGTGAACGGATCAAAGTCCCCATTCCCCATCCCCATTGGATGTGCCATTGGAGGTAAGGAGAGAGAGAAAATAGGAGTGAAGTTGAGCCCAGGAATAAAGGTGATGTCTGGGGAACCTGTTTTACGATTTGTGTTTATTTCTCATTATTCTTTGATTTGATTGGAAAGAAATTAAACTTACTTCTCCGAGAAGATTCTATTTTGCCCGTGATGGTCACTAGTGAGTGATCTCTCCCTGTCCTTATCTGAACCCATGAGTCTTTCATTATACTTTCCTCTGCCCAGCTGAGGAAGGCAGTGACAGAGAAGCTTTGGTAGGCACCTGGCATCAAATCAGGGTCAATCAACTGCAGTTTCTTGGCCAATCATATTAAAAAAATTGTTCACTTGTATTTTATTTCCTTAATGCAATATTTTAAAATTATATTATGTTCCAAGATATTTCTAAGATAAACCAATTTAAGATAATGAACCTAATTCTTCCTTTTGTTTGACGCTGCTTAATGCTCCTCTGCTAGATATAATAACATTTTGTAGGTGGCAGATACTAACTTCAGAGGCACAGGGATTTGAAACAAAAGAGCATTCCCATTGCTAGCTGCTGGTATTGTTCCTCTTCAGCCCTTACCTCAAGGTTTTGCCTTGCAGTGTACTTTGCAGTGTACTCCAGGAGCACAGTATTTCACTGGCATGTTTGTCATTCTCTGTTCTGTACTGGATATTTTTTGGTTCTGTGAAAGTGAATATTAGATGCAGAGGCCATCCCGTATACCCTGGCAGGCATGTAGTGTGCCATGTTACAGACAACTGTAGTTTTTGGATAGCTAGAATGCACTTACCTTAAGAAAGTCCATCTGGCCAAAAGATTACTTCTGCCCAAGGAATGATGGAAGATTCAGCTGCCCAAAAAATTCTGATTAAACATTTTTTCTTTCTTTTAAACTTTCAACATCTCTTGGAAATAGTGACCTTCAATAAAATTCTGGTTGCCCTGCATCACCCAGACATCTGTATCACTGGTACCTTCTGTGCAGACTTATTCTATTAAGAGGGAAGCCCAAACCTTTCCTGACCTGGAGTATCAGGGCAAGTATGCAGACAAGCTGCCTTTAACACAGATTGTTCAGGGCTTTCAAAAGTTTCCCAGGCCTGCGAGTCACTTGAGTTCAAAAGTCCTAAAGGTCAGATAGCAAAGGCGATCTTGGTGTCAATTATGTCAATTATACCAATTTCCTATCTGCTCACTAGGCAGACTCACTCTTCAAGGGTTTCTAAATCTGTGTCAGTCAGCCAGGAAAATGCAAATGTTTCATTCTTTTCCCTTCTCCTTTTTTCTTTGTCAGCTCTATTACAGACAAAAAGCAAGCAAGATTCATTCTTGGTGGGAAATCTAATGATCACAACGTGCTATGTTATGATAAAGAAATTAGTCTTGCTGGCCTAGTTCAGTTCATTTACTTTATGCTCTCTTCCAATTTGCTACTTTACTGCAAATTAATATATAAACTGGATATCCAAACATCCTTCAATCTCTGTAATAGTCTGTGCTAATAAACTGAGACATAAGAAGATGTTTTCTGCATAACAGCTAAAATAAAGCTACTTCAAATAGCAGCACATTGGTAAAAGTAATTCTCAGATCTGGTACAACTCATTGCAGAAACTGCCAGCACAATTTCCATAGAAATAGAAAGCATTATGTGTCCCTCATAATCCCAGTAATACACCTCAGTAGCAGGATTTTGTGGAACCTGAAGGAGTTTTTTCATATACATCACACTCTTGCATTTACACAGACTGGTTTCCTTATGGAACAATAGGCTTGACCAATGTAGGTAATCAGATTCCACATGGCTTAGCTAAGGCAGTGCTAGCCCAATTTATTTCTTGATTTTTCTCAGCTGACCGGAATACTATGTAGGATGCAAAAAGCAGGGGACAAACGTTAACATTATAACAGAAAAGAGCAAAGCAGGGCAGAAGGGGGGATATGGGACATATTTCTGCCATGTCCATAAGAGCAGCTGTCAGCTGCATATCACCAAAACGTTCTACTACATACATTTCAAGATTTTATAGCAGTTTCTAAACTATACTAAGCTGATCCTATATTTTTTACAGCTAAGCTTTCAGAATTCATTTTCAAAATCAGATACAAGCATGGTAATGAACTGACTTGAAAGCATTTTACCTAACTGCTTCAGTAATTCAGTAGGTAACTAAAGTGATATTCACAGTGATACAAAGCAGCTAACAAGGAATCCATTTAGAATGCCATCTTTCCAGTTTCACAGGCATCCATGGAGCTATAAAAAATCTGTATTGTAATATGCTTGTCAGGTGACTAATGACCAGAATTAATTTGTTTTCACAGACTTTATAGTAGCTGAATTTGTGGAGCTACTTGCACTCTA
The DNA here is from genome assembly GCA_025920805.1 of Petroica traversi. Taxonomy (NCBI): domain Eukaryota; kingdom Metazoa; phylum Chordata; class Aves; order Passeriformes; family Petroicidae; genus Petroica; species Petroica traversi. Next base: position 2,678,786 of record JAHLSL010000038.1, read on the forward strand.
CAAAGAGGTTTGAATGGTTTTAATTAAATGTTGATAAAACAGGAAAGGAATCTTGGGATGTGAAAACAAATAATAATGAATCTGCGTATACAGCAGTATTTGCCACAGCAATGAGATCTGCTCTTGATTTGAGCTTCCAGGTTTAGGCTTATCTCTGAAAACAGCGACACTTTTCAGGACAGACTTGAAGCATAGGTGAATTATCTTGTTCACGGATATGGTCAAATGAAAAATGATTGCTAGCATATCTGGTCTAATTTTCTGTTGGCAATTTCAAAAATTTGTTGGTTTGTTGTTTGTTTTTTATTATTATTATTTCTTTGGAGGAAACAATTTCTCTTTAAAAGCGTGAGAATAATAAACTGATTAGGTAGTGAAGGTCTCCTGGTTCTACTCAATAACCATCCACATTATGAGTCTTACGGTGTGATGCAAACATTGCAGCAAAGGGTTACTGTGCAACTTTGTCTCAGTGGTAGCACTTAGGAAGGTAAATTTGCCCTGCCTCCAGAAAAGAGTTTGATACAATTTTCATTTTCACACTGTACTTGCACCTGTATTACCATCCATACTCCAGCAACGTGTTCTGCTCCCAATGAGGATCCTACTCTCTCAATAATGCAGTGACATGGCCTTCGTTCCACTGAATTTGTGATGGAGTGATCTAAACAAATAATTTTCAAGAGCACTTCTGTTGGAATAAAGATCCTTTCTAGAATGTCAGCTATAATGATTAGATTAAAATGATGATGTAATACTTAGAGAATATACCAGTTCAAAAGTCTGTATTTGCTGGCAGGCCATTAACATAAAATACCATCTTTGTACAACAGCGTTAAAATTACCAACTTGTCAAGTATTTATCCAAACAGAAATTCAGTTTTTAAGTTCGTTTCTGTATTTTCAGTATTGCAGGAAACAAGGGAGATAAGCTCCAAATCACATGTGCATTTCTTAGGATGTTCCTTAAGGAGGACAAATTGAGTATCATCACCCTAAGTTCATAAAGTGGGATTTAAGGCAATTACAGATTAAATCAGTTCTCAAAGTTCAAGAATATTTGCAGCACAGATGGGATTTCACCCGAATTTCTTGGGTTCCCATCCAAAATATCATCTCTCCATTTTATTTTAGTGATTTCATGTCTGGATTAAAAGCTCTATTAAACAAAAGTCTTTTTAATCACATGATAACACTTTGGAACCTTCTGCTAACAGCTTTAGGAAAAAAATATATAAATTGGATGCCTTTTTATATAACACAGGAAGTTATATGATTTAATTCAGACAGCTACAGCCAACGTTTCTCTCATGAGATATTTACATCGGGTTTGTCTTGCACACATTGTTATAGCTCTGTACAAATATGCTTCCTACCAGCAATGATGTAAAGTGTTAAAAGATGCCAAGTTATTGCTTAAAATGTTGCACCAATTCCCAACATTTGTTCCCTGGAGATAGGGAAAAGTCTGGCATTGCATATCACTGTCTTCTAAATATGAACATCTTGAACAAACAATCCCAGGGAAGTGCCATGACTGTGTGATGTCTGTAAAGCTATTATTTCAGTAGAGTAGCAATAGGAGCTCCTACTCCACAGATTAGGGTTTTATCAAATCTGTAAAGGTGAATACAAAGAAACAGAACAAACAGGGGTTTGTTTTGGAGTACTCACATCTCTGCAAGTCTCTGAAAGTCAAATAAAGTAATGATGTTCCAAAACTGACTCAAAAAGTTGAGTAATTTACAGTTTCTTGTCAAATTGGCAATTTCATATCTTCGTTAAGGAAGAACACAATAATTACTTCTGAATTTTAAGTTAAAAAAAATACTACTTAACGATATAATACATTTTACATCGCTAAAACTAAGCACCATAAAAGCATGAGAGTGCAATCTGATTTATAATTTTTAGTTAATTAGCTATTTTTTAGCCACCTAATGAAACAACCCAAAGAAAAATTGTGGCAAAAATCTGACCATGTACACAAAATGTGGGGTTTAATGTTTATCTGAATTTTATTTATGTTGCTTAATTTCTGCTTTTGCCTAAGGAAACAAAACAAACAAACAACACACCCCACATCTGAAGAAAAAAAAGTCATTAAAAACAAAAGAAAAAGAAAAAGCCTTCCTCATCACAGGCAATTTGGCCTCAAAAGAAATTGTAACAATTAACATAAAGGGTATTGTCTTCAAATAGAATAGACATATCAGTTTTCTAAAAGTCTTGGCCTGCACAGAAAATTGTTAACAGCTAAAAATAATAATAATTTAAACAAGAAAACAATTTTTTAAGAACTCCAACTACCTCACTGGAGTTAATGGAAATTAACTTTTTCTTTTTCCCTACTATTTCCCATTAAACTTTCAACTTAGGAACTATTTAGTGAATTGCTTTCAAAAACCACAGAAACATTTACTATTAGATTTTACCAAGGGAAAGTCTTGAATATGTAAAGAAAACATATTTTCCGTCTAAATTAAAGGATGAGGATGGCTAAATTAAAATTTTTCCGATATCGCTTTGAGGCAACTGCTGAAAGGGCAGATTTTCCTTGGTTGCCACACCCCAGCACCCTCCTGCTCCCTCAAAGCCCTCCCTATTATCCAATTAGTTCATGGAGACCAATGGAGAAAAACATTCTTATGCCAGAATAACTAGGGTTTGATTTCACTCTATCAGATGCTGAATTTAGCCATTTAGTGCTTTCGGAAATTGGGATATTTTGATCCACAGGCTATGGTATAAATTCAAGAGATTAATCATTGACCTGGGCACAGAGCTGTTACTTTAAGACAGCAGCAATGCTGTTATTACAAGAATGAAAAAAAAAAGAAAAAAAAAAAAGAAATTAGTAATAAAACCATGGACACATCATGACAGTGAATTTTGTGACTTCTCATTATGGGATTATGCCAAGGAGTAAAAGATGAAATCATAACATTTTAATGTTTTGTGTTCTTAATGTTCCAACATTAAGTACAGGGACACAGATACAGCAGAAACACCACAGAGACTGGCACAGTTCACAGGTCAGTTTGTGTTTCAGTTAAGCATCAAGATATTTTTAGAATGAATAGACATGTTCCATAAGCATTTTTAATTGATTAAAACTTCATAGCTATAAGTTTTTTCTACTTACAAAGACTTCTTATTTTCAAAAATGAAATTTTAAACTAAAATTGTTAGCATCAATTTTTCTTCACTTCTTCAGTATCCCTGTGCAGAAGCATTTTACAGCTGGGGCTGATCAGTGATTTCTTTATAGGTTCATACACTTCAAAAGAACTTTTTACAGCATAGCAGAAATTATAAAATACATTACATGGAAAGCAACCAGGAGTAATGGCAACAACTTTGACATCTTTTTCCAGACAGGTGTTTCTTCTCTGTGAGATAGACTTACAAGTTTTGATGGTGTTTAATATTAAGATCAATCAGCTTCCCAAGAGTTAGAGCTAACAAGGAAGCAGCAACAAGGAAAGCTGAGGTGCTGTTTGGGTGTCTCCAGGCTGCCTCTGCAGCACAAAGGGTCCTGCAGAGCATGAGGCTTTCAGAGGGTTGGACTGAGGTAGCCACAGAGTTTCTTCCCAAGGATACTGGCTTGGGAAGTGGTGGGATGTCAGGACAAAGTATCCTATTCTCAGCACAGTAATAGCTCTTAACTGCAGCTCTTATGAAAGAGCACTGCTGAATTGCAGAAAACTAAGCATTTTGCTTGCTCTGGCAAAAAGTCAATGAGTGAAAGTAAAACTGCACACACACCCCCTTCTATTGTTCTGTTTGGAAACCTTCCATTGCTTAACAACCCTTTTCAATGAAAGGTAAGAAATGATGAAAATAATATCCTTATCTGAGGATTTGATAACACTCATTTATATCTCACCTCAAAATATCTACTGAAAAATCCAGGTGAAAATTTCTTTTCTAAAATCTTTAGTTCTGCAATCATTATCACAATAGCTTTCAGCCCACCCACCTGGAATTCCTGAAAAATACCAGTATTTTATGGTGAAAGTCCTTTTCACAGAGATCATTATAACTTACATATTAATGAACTAATTTAATATAATTATTCTGCAGAGTAAGTCATACCACAGCTAATAGTCCTATCAAAAGGGCTAACTTCTGTGTCTCTGATTATTTTGCAAAATCCTTAATCTGTGCCTGACAGATTCACTGTAATTTTGCTTCTCCGGGGAAACCTTTATCTCCTGTACAAGTTCAGACTCCCCATTTTCATTATCTGTACAATGTGTTGACATATGATATAACCAGCAACCGCACAGAATAGCAGCCCTGAATGGCAGGGAACGTCTCCCTGGTTATATTACATGAAGGTTGATTTGATGGGCTGCAGCAATTGCCTCTGAGAGCAGACATGAGAGCAGCCTGACTCTTTCAAGTTGACACTTTGCAAATACCATGCAGGGCTCACCACGGCTGCATGCTTTGTATCAGTTGCACCAGGAGATACAGTAAATGTCACTCCCTAAAACTGCACATTACTAAATTAGTCCTGGTGTCAATTGTTATCTGGCAGCGGTCACTTGCCAAGCCAGCATTGTATTTTCAAGGGCTTGCTGTTTTACAGTGAAAAAGCACAGGCCCGAGGGGGCTGAGCCACTGCAGGCGCAGGCGGCTGGAACACGTGAGGGGTGCCAAGCTGCTCCATTTCCTTTTGTGCTGCCTAATAAGGCAACTCGTGTCATTCCCTGGGTGCCTGCTTACAAACAGAGAGCCAAATTTGTCCCACTGTTGTACTCTTCTGTAAGCACCACTGAGTGTAACCAGTGGCAGAACCTGGTCCAAAGGGCATCACTGCAAAAGCAAATACAGAGTGACACAGCCCAGACAGAAGACATACTTTTCCTGATGAGAAGAGTACTGTGAAGTGCTAAAGCCCCACCTCTGTTCCCTAAAGAACAAAGTGTGTCACTACTTAGGGGTTTCTTATTCTTCTGCACTTCAAATGTTGCAGAACATGGAGACATGCACAAAAGCCCATCCTATTTTATATTTCAAATGTACAATATTTTTTAAGGAGGTCATAGAGAAAATATCGCTGCCCATCTTTGAATATTGTTTCTATAAAATTTCCTTTCTGATCCTAAAACAGTCCATACAACCAGAAAAGTAAAAAAAAAGTACCGTTTCAAATGGTCAATGTCACTAGAAAAAAATTTATGTTTATGTTTAATTAAATTAAAATTATTTCAGCGTTACAGGTCATTTATTTGTCTCCATGTTGAATCTTAATTTCTTCACTAAATCTTCTTTCTCCTGCTTTATGGTTAACTATGGCTTCAACTTAACAACCAGAATTAGCTGATTTACAAGATAACTTCAAAAGGCTTGCCCTCGTACCTTGTCTTCTTTAAACATTTTTACAAGAATGTAGAAATAGAAATGTCATAGACACAGATTCAGGCCCCTGGCATTCAGCATGGTGTAAAATACCTCCTGTAGGCCAGCATAGGATAATCTTTTTCCTGTATTAGGACTCAGTCTTTATACTTGCAATTAGGATTAAGTCCTCAAATTATGAAGTTTGGAGATTTGTAAAGGTATATTCAAAGCCTATCTTTAGTGCTGGGAGTGGGGAGCTGCGTTTTTTTGTAAAAGCCCTAGCCTTGGCAAAGAATCTTAGAGATGACTTAATAGCCAAATAGGAAATCACAGATGTATAATTTCACCCTCTCTGATTTAGATGGAAGATATTGGGTCTTAGAAATTAAAAGCCCCTCTTTAGCCACAGACCTTGACCTCCTCTCCCAGTTTCCCCACTCCCATATATCCTTAACATCTGTTTCACACAGTAGAGCTGTGGTTAGCAGTGTGCACAAATCTTCACATCCAGATCTGGCTTGTGGGTCTGGACCTTGTATGGTTGCAAAATAGACCTACACTATAATTCAAATTCATTTTCCTGCCATAGCAAAGAGGAGTAAAAGGCTGGACAAGGAACAAATTTACTGGAGTGGGAAAGTGGACCATGAGGCTGTGATATTTGACACAGAATAAGAGGGGCAACCTCAGTGCAGCAAATACCCACATTCCACCTGGATGCTGCAGGCAGCTGGCTCTAGAGTCCTGAAATATCAACCTTCTGGAGGGGTTTATTGTTTGCTTGGTGTCCAGCAAAGACAACAAAGCCACATAAATCCTAATCTCTGTTACCTGTTGTAAATCTGAGATTCCTGGTACAAAATGAGATTCTCTGAATATACATCAGTGCAACTGAGTCAATTTAATGAAGGGAAAATGTCCCACAAGTAGATAACTTTTTTTCCAAGAGTGTTAGAAGGCAGCTAATTAGATATCTGACCTAAACAATAGTATTTTGTGAGAAATTTGTGAAAAATAGAAAACCTTTTGCAGAATAAAACATCAGAGTTACAAATCTTCAGAGACACCCACTACCTTCTTCCTGGAACTGTTCCTGCTGCTTTATCTCAGTGCTAGGATTTGTGACTGATACTTGCTAGGGTGCCAAATCTGTCATGGGGATACCCTCGTGAGAAGAGATGGAATTAATGGTGTTATGAGAACCTGTGCCAAGATACAGATGTCCTAAACAAAGGGAGACTTCAAGAGAATAGGCAGGCAAATGGCTTTGTCTAACTACACTACCATTCACTTTCTCTGCAGACATGTTCTCTTATATGTATTTTCAACTAATAATACTTTGAAACAATACTAAGTCTTATTTTCTTTTGCAACTTTCTTTCCTTTTTAAAAGGCTGAAGGGAGTAATTTCATTGTAAATAGGCTGAAGGATATGTCTGCCACAAGCACCTACTGACTTAATTTCCTGAAGTTGCTAGAGTTTTCTGAGCTCTAATTGTACGTAAATAGGGAAGGGAGAAAAAGGTTTTGCTTATTGTTTTTGATCATAGGAAAGTTTTGTAATAGCTATTAGTGAGCAATGGGACATTATTCCTTCTCACTTATTCTTAAAAGTGAATAGCATCACCCTACTATTATGGCACAGAGCTAGGATGGAGACACTAATCCTACATCAAACTTCTGTAGTTTTATTAGCAAGTTGCACATACTTTTTTCCTCATAATCTTCCAAGCAGTACAAAGAATAAAGGTGAAGGAAAAAAAAAAAACTATACCTCTCATAGATACAGCTTTTCAGAAAGTTTCAGCATATCGATATTGAGACTCAGACTGAATTTCAAGTGTAGCATTTTTAATCTCAGCACAAAGGGACAGGAGACAAAGAGGGGTCCACTGTCACCTTTTGGGAAAGGTCAGTCCTGATCCCATTAATTTCACCTCAAAAATGTAAAACTATATTACAAGCTTTCAGGACCTTACAAAAATTTAGAGATATGTAAAGAAGGTTATAAATTGTATTTCAGTAAGTTTGTCCTGCTCTTATCCTAAGCCTCAAGAAAATTTGGTTCACAATTAATATTTGCTTAATAGGAACATTTATTAAAGGATTTAAAAGCAAAACTTACAATTATTAAAATATATGGTTTTCTATGCCGCCTGTGCAGTGGTACTAGTCTAACTTTGCAATGAGGAAAAAGGTGTGAACACAGGGGTTAAAATACTCATGCCAAGTCCGAAACTAGCACTTAGTGGTAGATCTTGGAATATAAACCAGACCTCTCAACAGCCAGCACTTTTCTTTTGCCACATATTCACTCTTAGATGTAATAGGTGGCCAAAATAGAAGGTGATGTTTCTTACTGCCTAATTCAGTAGTCCCTGGAGTGGCAGGGAGTAAAGCAGAACTGGCTTTGTGGGCAAGATTCCCTGTCAAGCAAGTTTAAGGCCATTTACTTGTAGAAGTTATTCTTAGTTCATCCTGATGCAGTTAATAGAAGAATCAGACAGTTAGGATAAGGATATTTCAAATAAACTTTTAAAGTAACTCTAAACAAACTTTACACCTCATACATAGGGGTTCAATGACTTTGAGGGACAAGCAGGGATTGACTTCTCTGTATTTTTTTTTATTTTTGGCAAAATTTCAGATATTTTGGTTTGTTTCTTCAACTACACTACTTCAATCACACCCAGTTCGCTTTTGCAATTCTCAGCCAATAGTGGTACAAAGTATTCTTATACTTTCCCAGTTTCCCGCCTGACATCTGTTATCACTAAATTAAAAAAACAATATCCCATTTCCCTTTTCAATTATTCTTGTCCCGCCTAGTGCTGTGAAAGAATAGAACATGCAAACCCAGGCTCAGCATTACAGATCTACATCCTATTTAGGAATATGCATGAAATCAGCATGTCAAAAATCGCATGCAGTAGGAACAGGGAGCAAAGCAACTCCTGCATTGCCAAAATACACGTAGATGCATTCCATTTGTGGTTCATTCATCATTACCAATACACACAAACAAACATGCAGGGAACTAGCCCTCTTCATTTTAAATGATGCTTTGCTACCAAATTCTTGCGCAGATCCATGCCGCAAATGTACTGAAACAGGCATGTTTCTACTATAAGAAGCTTGTATACATTATGAGTGCATACAAGACTACCTCCATGAACATGCAGTTTGGTTTATTTTAATAACCTGTCAGGGTGCAGACCACTTTCAGTGGTCAGTTACAGAAAGCCCCAGTGACGATGGAAAATACGAAATTGTCCAATTTGGACATCTCCATGCATCAAGAAAAAAAATAACATTCACAATTACCAGTGCTTCTTCCTTTGACCTTTGACCTTTGGAAGATATAATGAAGTAAATGTTTTTCTTTTCAATACTTCTCATTTTTTATTTATTTTCATGATGGATCCCAGAGTAATTTATCTCTTACTCTGTAACTCTCCCAAGTAACCCCTGAGATGCTGGTAATCTAATGCACTGTTTTCAAGATTTTTCATCTAAATCCACTAGACAAACTCAATAAATTCCATTTTAGGTCACACTACCAAAAACCTGACATAATTTCGATTAAATTGAGTCATTAGTAGTGTGGACTTTAAAATACCTTTTGGAAGGTAACAAGTGTTACTTCTATGTTTCCTCTGCTAGGCTCCCAGGAGTTCATTCCTCAGAGCTGAACAATGGCTGTAGCTCTGACTGGACATAATTTATATGTGTCTCATAAGTATGCATTTGAGAAGATTTAGGTTTCCTCTATGCAGTTGCTTTTAGTCTATGGATTGTTTTGCCATATTTGAAAAAAAAAAATCAGAAAAATTCCAGAATGCTTCTTAGAATTTCCCTCCCCTGCCTGCCTTTCTCCCTGTCTTTTTGCCTTCTTTTTTCACTTGGAAGGTGGCTTTTAACTGCCAAAGTTGCAGAACCTTACTCAAAGGATGAATATTCATGAGAAAGAAGACAGAGGAATGGCAGTGGTCTCTCTGGCCTAATCCTACTTCACTTCTGAACCTTTCTTTTTAAGATGTTGTCATGGTTTAGGAATGGTGTTCCCCCATTTACTGCTCCCACTGAAACACCACAGATCATGTACTGCTCTCTCATTTCCTCCCTGCAGCCTCTGTGGCAGGATGGAGAAGAGAACGGACACAAAAAGTTAAAGATCATGGGTGGAGACAGAACAATGTACTGGAAACAGCAATGAGATAAGAAAATGGACAGTAACAACAACAACACTAATAACAGAGTGCAATGTTATGCAAGAAAGTAATCTAATGTACTGCAAGCAATTTAGCAGTAACACAAAACCAACATTCATGGGAATTTTTTTGCAACACAGGGTTTCATGTAATATAATTTTGGAAGATATTCCTTTCAGAAGGTTCACAACATACAGGAAATGTGAAATTGACTTAAAGGACTGATTTTATATTCAAAAGATACCATTCAAAAAGCTTTCATATGCTCCATTTTATTGTTTAAACTTGTAAAAAGGGAGGAATTTGAATCTAATGAATGATAACTGCTCTGAAAAAAGAAGTCTGTTCTGAGACTATTTCCTTTATGTACTAAACTGCTTTAGACACTTCAAAGAATTTTAAGTTGTATATCAAGAACTTCCCAAAGATAAATTAAGATTATTCGAATTTTATTTATCTCTGGCCAGAACAGTCCCCTCAGATCCTCAAGTAATTTGCAGTGATTTCTGGAGCCTATTTCTGCTATGCAGGCAATATTTTTCCATTTTTACATGGAACAGATTGAAAAAAAGAATAATCATGTCTCAATTGGTAATTGTCTCATTCCTTTCTGGTCTGTTTGGGGGTGTTGTTGTTGTTATCTTTTTTTTTTTAATTAAAGACCAATTAGTAATGCTTTTCTATAAGTTAGAGAAAAACTTTGAATATGAATCAATTAATGCTTTGCAAGTTCACAGTCTCATTTCACAGTACATCCAAGCAAAAAATTGTAGACTAAGATTAGACAAGTATTACAGGTATTCAAACTGCAAAGGGCACAGTACTAAAAACTTCACCCAGTCTGGTGGGTTAACTTTGTCTAAGAGCTCAACTCCCCATCAGCCACTTGCCCACTCCCCACCTCACCTCTCACATCAGGATGAGGGTAAAAAATTGAAAGAAGAGGAAGCACCCGGGTATTGTTTACTGGTTACTGTTGTGGTAAAACAGACCTAACTTGAGGAAAATTAGTAGTAGACTTGGCAGAGCTGCACTAATGCCTGGACAGAATGATCTTAGATGTCCTCCCAAACTAAAAGATTCTATGATTCTGTTTTCCCATCAGAAGCTGATGGGATCAGCTGTGTCCTCTGGAGGGGCCATTGGGTCTGGTTGGAACCAGCTGGAACCAGCTGTGTCTGGCATGTGTCACTCCTGACCTCTCCTTGCAGACACCCCTGTGGTCTCAACCACACAGGAATTCAGCCTTTCCTATGAGAAGAATTTGCTCTTCTGTGTTTTAAGTACTCAATATAGATGGTTCAACGCCACTGCTTTTGGCTATCCATAGATCAGTCACCATCATTTTTCTTTTTTGCTTGTAGATATGTGTGTCTGCATTTTAAAGTATTAAAGTGGGTATTGTTTGCATTTATTCCAGTTGTTTTGACTGCACTGCTAGAATTGGGTCCCTATTCAGGAAAATATTACTACTTCAGAATGGCAGATAAGTATATGTGTTTAAGCACACTGAAAAATCCCACTGAAGTTGTAAGGTACAGCCCTGTGTTCAGATGTTTATATGGGTCACTGGTTAAGGGAAGGTTGTCCTACTTGTCTGGTAGCCTAGCTAATAATCCTATTGTTGATTGAAACTGAAAATAAAGACGTCTTTTGTACAGGTGGCTTATGCATCTAAGTTTTCTTCTTTCAACAGAGTTTTAGAATGTCTCAAGAGACAAAATCTTCCTCGTTTCTCTTATAAGTGAAATTCTTCTGGCACATAAGGTTATAATAACCACACTTTAACTTTACACAAGGCAGAGTTAGAACCACATCAAAAAAGATTGCTGTGAAGAGCTATAATTTTATTCTTTTCACTACCATTAAGGCATGAAAACTGAGTCTCAATGTGCTCATCAAGGGCCACTCTAATTATTAGACCTATAACCTTTGAGAAGGAAAGAAAGAAGGTAACAGAGCAGCATTGGTTTGTGAAGATCCAAACCACACAATGGCATTTAGCATGGTCATAACCACAGGCAGACCTGCAGTGCTTGAAATGACTTTCTACTAGACCAACAGTGAAGGGAAACTGTGAGCCATTGGAGCCTGAAGGAAATGGATAGAAAATGAGAAAATTAAGGAGAAATAAGACCAGTACAGGTTTATTATTACTCTTTGGTGCAAATGGTTGCTGCTATTGACATTCATGGGAGATGCATGAGTACCTATGTCCATTAATTAAGGTGCAAACAATTTTTGGGCCTAATTACACAGAATCACAGAACTGTTAGGGTGGAAAGGTATCTCCGGAGACCTTTAGAGCAGATTGCACAGGAAAATATCCTGCTGTGTTTTGACTATCTCCACAGAAAGACACTCCACAGCCTGTCTGGGCAGCCTGTTCCACTGCTCTCAGCCTCACAGTGAAGCTTTTCCTCATATTAAGAAGGATCTTCCTGTGTATCAGTTTGCATCCATTGTCCTTTGTTCTGACTCAGCATCATTGGAAAAAGTCATCTTGACACCTGTCCTTAAATACTTGTATGCATTGATAAAATCCCCTCTCTGTCATGTCTTCTCCAGGTTAAACAGGCAGTCTCAGCCTTGCCTCATATGACAGATATTCCAGACCCCTCACCATCTTCAAATCCCTTCTCTGGACCCTCTCCAGTAGTTTTTTTTGTCTTTCTTGAACTGGGGATCCCAGAACTGTACACAGTACTCCAGACATGGCCTCTCCACGGCTGAGTAGAGGGGCAGGATCACCTCCTATGACCTATTGGCTATGCTTTTCCCAATGCACCCCCGGGTGCCTTTGGCCTTCTTGGCCACAAGGGCATACTGTTGGCTCATGGGCAGCTTGTTGTCCAGTATGATCCCCAGGAACCTCTCTGCAGTGCTGCTTCCCAGCAGTTTAGCTGTACTGAAGGCTGGAGTTTTTCTTCCCCAGATACAGGACCCTGCATTAGCCTTTGCTGAACTTCATCTGTTCATCTCCGCCCAGCTCTGCATCCTGTACAGGTCATGCTGAATGGGAGCACAGTCTTATTGTGTATCAGCCACTCCTCCTAGTTTTATATCATCACCTGAGGGCGTGCTCTATCTCCCCTTCCAACCTGACCTAGCACTGACGCTGATACTGTTATCTGCAGGCTTCCAACCATGCTCTGCACCTTCGGCCACAAGCCTCTGAGCTCTGCCACTCACCACATCCCACTGTCCATCCATCTAGTGCATATTTCCTGAGCTTACCCATTAGGATGTTATGGCAGACAATGTCAAAACCTTGCTATAGACAAGGTGAGCAACTTTCTCTGTGCTTCCCTCATGTACCCAGCCAGTCATTACATCACAGAAGGCTATCAGATTGGTTAAGCATGATTTCCCTTTATGAATCCATGTTGACTACACTTGGTGACCTTCTTTTCCTCCGTGTGCTTAGAGATGCCACCCACAGGCTTAGACATGACTTCCAGGGTGAAGGTGGGCCTGACTGGCCTTTAGTTTCCTGGGTCCTGCTTTTTGCCCTTTTTGAGATTGGAGTGACATTGGTTTTCCTCCACTCCTCAGGCATTTCTGCTTTTCTCCATGAACTTTTAAAGATGATGGAGAGTGGCTTAGAAATAACATCTGCCAGCTCTTTCAGCATTCATGGGTGCAACCCATTATGGCCAATGGATTTGCGGGTGTCAGTTTTGTCTAAATTACTTCTAATTTCATCCTCCTAGACCAAGGGAAAGTTTTCCTTTTTTCCAGACTTTCTCTCTTACCATCAAATTCTGGGATTCCTGAGGACTGGCATTAGGAGTAAAGACTGAAGCAAAGAAGATATTTAGTAACCAGCCTTCTCTGTATCCTTTTTCACCAGGGTTTTCTCATTCAGCACCAGGCCCACATTTTCCCTAGTCTTCCCTTTGCTTCTGATGTACTCGATGAAGTCCTTCTTATTGTCCTTGACTTCCCCTGACAGATGTAATTCTTAATGGAGCTTAACCTTCCTTGTTGCATCCATTCATACTCTGACAAGATTCCTATATTCTTCCCAAGTGGTCTGTGCCTTTCCCCATCATCTACGTAAACTTCTTTTTTCTGCCTTCTGAGTTTTACCACAAGCTCCTCATGCATCTGTGCAGTTCTTCTCCTTTTGCTTGATTTCTTACTCATAAGAGATGCACCTTGCACTTGAAGGAAGTGATGCTTGAATACTGCCAACTTTCTTGGTTCCTTATTCTCTCTGTGGGACTTTATCCCATGATACTTTATCAAGCAGTTTCTGAAAAGGCTGAAGTCTGCTCTCCTGAAGTCCGGGGTAGTGAGCTTGCTGCATGCCATATTTGCTACCATAAGGATCTCAAACTCCACCGAGGCTTCCATCGAGCTTCACATTGCCCACCAGCCCCTCCTTGCTGGTCAGAATAGGGTCCAACATACCATGTCTCCTTTTTAACTTTTCTATGACTTAGAGAAGGATATTTTCATCAACACATTCCAGAGACCTCCTGGCTTGCTTATCCCTTGCTGAGCTATCCTTCCAACAGATATCAAGGTGCTTAAAATTCCCCGTAAGAGCTGGTGAATGGGAATGTGAGGCTACTCCTGTCTGTCTTCATAGGACTGCCACCAATTCTTCAAAAGCTTTTAGATTCTGCATAGGTGAACATTTACCATAGGGATACAGAAGGGACCACCAGCCTTCCCTAATAGCACAGCTACACAGTCCCTGAGACTTCATCTGAAGCTTGAGTCATCATTGCATTACCTCTTAATCATGAAACATCCCTTCCACATTGCATTAATGTGGCAGTCTGTAAACTGAGGAGAACAAGGAACAAAAATCAGATTTATCTGATTAAAGGAGTTGTAGATATTTCAAGTTTTTATATGCATACCACTTCTTCTAAATGTATACCTCTTAAATTCATACCGCTTCTTCTCCCATCCTAAAGGGAGAATCCAAAATAAACTTGAGAACTTGTACTGCAAAGTATTTCTCACTGTTTTGATTAAAGAGGGAGCACAAAGAGACTGCCTCTGCTGTAGATCCATACATTTTGTCAGATTAATATGAGAATTTAAAACAATCAAATAGGTCTCATATGAGGCTAAGGGATCCTACCACTTCAGATACCTGAAGATTAGAGCTCTGGGCTCTAATCACTTTTATTTAACTGCCGCAAGAAATGTTACTTATAATAAGAAACAATTTTTTACTCTTCTATTGTATTCATGCTTTAACATAACTATAGTTTTTTAGTAATTTTCAAATTCCCAAAGAAAGTAATGATCCAGGAGAGACCAAGCATGATAAAAATCCCGTTTAAAGGTGATTATTTGGCAATATTGTAATACTGAAGACAGAAATTATTTGTTCCTGAAAAAGAATTAGCTAGTGAAAAGGAAAAAAATTTGCTAAGCAAGAACAGTTGTATGGAAGGGGAAACAGATACAAAATTAATAATGTCTTAAAGACTACAAAGTGGAAAGGACAATAAAAAGGGGATAGATTAATTGCAGTCTGGTAGTACATATCTCTCCAACCATTTCTGTCTATAGTTTTTCATACATTCCTTATTTAGGCTTCAGTCCCACAAATAGATGCAAGAATAAAAGTTTACCCTACTTGAATTTATGTTTATACTTCATTACAGCTTCAGGATCTGAAGAAGTGGGAGTGACCTACTTCTCACTATTTGTAAATAGTTGAGGTTTGTGAGTGGTAAGTCTCAAACGGAAAATACATGTTTACATGGATGGCAAGAATCTAGAACCAGGACAATGAATGAAATCATTGAAATCATAACTAATTACCTCTTCAGAGCTTTATACAATCTTTAAAATTTATTAGAAGGCCTTACTATAGCACACACTATATTCTGTCTGTAATTGTCTTGGAGTGTACTTAGAAGCAATTGCTTTCAAAGACAGAAGTTTTGGTCAAATGGCTCAAATGCCTGATCCAGTTTTATAACTTTAGCTATCTAATCACTCACAGCACTTTAATCCGTGTTTTAAAAGTACCTAAGACCTTGTAATTACCACTGAAGTTAGAAGACTCAGTATTTGGAGAGTCCACGCCATATCAAACTAAACAAATGCTAAGAAATAATACGTGCAAAACCCAGGAATGTATCTCATTGTTTAGGCAAAAAAAGTCATGCTCAGCTGGGGAATATCTTAGTGGGTTATCTATATTCCAATATGTTGTAAACTTTCTTGTACTTGGGAGAGGAGTTGGCAGTATACTGTATCTGCGTAACTTGTTTCTCAAAGTTGCAAATCAAATGCAGAAGTTATGTCCTAAGCTAAAATCCTAACATCCCTTGTATCAGCTGCCCCATTTACACCTTTTCTGTTTTCTCCCAGAGCTGGGAAAACAGTCCTTCCTTGTCATGCTGTCTCACCACCTCCAAGATGTTCAGCTTAGCAGGCAGGTGATGTAGAAAAGAGAATGAAGAGAGTGGGAGTCCAAGCATGTGTTAACACTGTGTGTAGCTAGAGATCTGACACATTCCCTCTCAGAACTTCTCCACTTACCCACACTCTTCTCTAGGTATGTTAAAATCCACACTGCTTTAACATGGGGAAGTACAGATGAGAAATACAATTATATTCCCAGCTTCACAACCTCGAGTGAAATTACTGTCTTTTAAAAGTGTTTTCTAGGCAGAATCCTCCTTTGAACTTTCCTGCATATATACACTTATTTGCTTGAAGTCAGGCTCTTTGCCTTCAGGACTGATCAAAACCATGCTTTTTTAGTATAAAAGGTAAGAAATATGCTTGAAAACAGGTAGAAAATCTTATACTTTTGCCATCAAATTCCACTAGAAATCATCCCTCTTGAGTGGGATATTGGTGTTTTGTAAATAGCACTTAGCATATTGGTGTTTTGTAGATAGGTTTAATTTTGAGAAATCAACATATCCCTGAGATTTTGCATATCATGTCCCTGTTCTCCTGACAATGAAAACTGAGTGGAAGACCCTTCTGTTTATTTTTCAAAATAATCAGATTTACAGAGGTGATGTACAGACTTTATTTCAAGGCCACATTTTTAGATTCGAAGCTAAAAAAAAAAACCTTCCTAGATGGGATGTTAAGTTTTAATCCCCTTACTGAAGTCAAATTCTTTCCATGTCCTCCCACACAGAGTCTTCTTCACACCCACATGGGTATGTGACATGTACCCACACTCACTCAGCTTAACAGTGCCACCATGTACCCTATTACCTCCTTCAATTTATACATTTTTAACATTTTTTGCACCTTCACAGAAGGACTTGACTGTTTTTCAAACACCAAAATAGCTTTACTGTAGTGGTTTAGTGTGCTTTCTCATTAGGATTTGTCTGCAATGCAGGGCATTTCCCCTTGACCCAGATACTAAAGAAGCATTAAGCATTAATCTAAATAAATAAAATGGAATAATTTTTATTTATGAAACAAATTGTAAACTTGGCTGGATGTTATCTAATGAATGTATTATAATGAATGAATATCTAAACTCATGCTCATCTTTTTGTTGGCCCTTCTAGCTGTATCCTTGGTACTTCTACACTGGACAGATTGATTTATATTTCTCTGAAGCTTTAAATGCTGCCCTGAAGTTCAGAGGGGTGTATCACAAGAGATGCTGTGTGACTTTCCCCATAATCTTTTTGTTTAGAGCAGACTTAGAAGACCTGATGCTCTCCTTGATTCTTGACTGATGAGTATTTGTACCCTAATATTTTAATTCACCAACTGCATGTTCTACCATTTATACTTTGTACCGGTAGTGAGAAAGGTGCAGATGCTCAAAGGTGCACTCTGTTTAATGAAGCTGGCAGTTCTTATGTATATCACTTCATCCAGCTGAAGTGACCAAGTGCACGTCACACTGGCTTCAAAGATACGGAAATTATCTCATTTGAATGTAAGCTGTGCTCCCTGATCTCTGAGGAAATACTGAGGAAAATATAAATATGCCTGCAGTGTCTGATGTCTGTCATAATCTGCTGTCCCTGATTTAGATTTCTATATTTCGTTTGAATTCACACTGAATTTACCATATGTGAGGAGTGCATTATGTGAGGATTTAGGTGTTACTTATCCTTCTTTTTTTAGTAGTACAGAAATCCAGTATTTTATAGCACTAGTTTCTCTCCTTCACTGTGATTGTTCCAAATTCATGCAGATGTGGAAAGGTGAGTAATTGGACAGTGCCTGTACTGATATTTGTTACTCAGAACAGAGACTCAACACATTTCTTAAGAAAATGGGGGCAGTAATAGGAGACACCAGGGTCTCCCCATTGAGAGAAGAAAATCAGAATCAATTAGGGCATTATACAATTAGACAAGTCACGTGAAATAATCTCAATATTTTTTTATCAATTATTTTTTCCTCCTTCACAGGGAAATTAATTGTTTTATATAAACTACTTTTGTTGTATTTCTTGCTAGATTGAGTGCACATATAGATTTGCAGTAAAGAAATAGTGGAAAACTAAGTTCCGAAGCAGAGGTGACTTTAATATAATTGGGAGAATATGCTCTGTGTGCATGTGGCTCTACTCCAGTACTTCTTGAAATTCACCAGTATTTCATTTTCACAGAGAAAAAGGACATGGAAAATATTATGACTGTTTAAAAAATTCCATTTCTGTGTGCTTCTATGAGGGTTTCTTATTTGTCTACTTTAATTTTTTTTTTTTACGTTGCATGGTATGAAAAGAAAAGCTAAAGACGTATTTTAATGTTATTTAAACAGAAGGCTTTTGAAGAAATAACATCTTGTACTATTTATTTTAAAAAGAAGTTCAAAAATCATCAGGTTTTGCACTGATTTTGCACACAGACACGTAATCATTGGATATGACATTTCTACTCTGGTACTGGATTTATAATGAATTTCAGCTTGATTCTGCTTTTGCTGCTGCTGACCACAGAGGGCTATGTTGACCTCAATCTAATCCCCTTTAGCAAATTATTCCACTGCAATATTTCTCCCTTTAGTTTGGTGAATTCAAGTTCCTGCTCATTACTGTTCAGTTATTCTTTTGGCTGAGCATTACACAGAAATTTAGAGCACAAGACTCTTCTAATTCTTTTTTTCCTCTTTCCAGTCAGATGGCTGCCTTAAAGCGATCTGTTTTGATGAAAAACAGGGTTTCTTTTAGGATGTGAGCTTTTCTTTTTTTCCACTCCCGTAATTTTTGATGGCACCTGGGGTAGGGAGGCCTGTTGCCTGCAAGAAGGAATTTTATATATGTGGTGCTTGGGAGAGAGGCAGCACACGGGAATGGAATGTGGAAAATTGTCTTGTCTTGCTTTTCCTTTTCCCATTTACTTTTGCCTGCTTGTGTCTATAGTCCTTTTCCTCCTTCAGTTGTTTAGTGGGGTTTGGGTTTTTTCTTTCTTTTTTTTTTTTCTTCTTTCTTATGACTCTTTAGAGGAACTTTGAGGAAAGTTAGCTCAATTTATGCTTAATTATCCCAGAGGGATAGGGACTAATTGCTGTAATTATTACTTGAGGTCATATGGGGAGATTTAAAGCCTGAGGCTGGCTATAAAGGAGCAGGTTAAAAATTAGCTTTCTTGAATTTGAGAGGCAGTTGATAAATCCTGGTGATACAATGTTCTTATCTAGTAGGGGAGAATCTGATAGAACAGATGGAGCAAATGGAACAGAAATATGTTTCTATTTCCATTTACCTGATTTTTCAATTGGAAAATAGTTTAACAAGGCATGATTGCAATGAGATTCTACTTTGTTTAGAGAAATAATTCTTCAGCGTGAGTAAGACTGCCTCATACCAATATATAGAAGTAATGAAAGGACTAGTTCCTACCATCACAATAACAAGGTGATTTGGCTCACTTAAACAGAACAAATTTTAAGATCAGGATCAAATCCAGAAAAAGGTAATAAAAATTATCTCAATGTCCAAAATAAAAATCAGTAGTTACTGAAGTGTCAATTCAGTCATTCATGTAAGATATTTGCTAGAGTTCAACAGCCAGGTCAAGCACTGAAGATTTGCTTCGGTAAAGTTTTAAAACCTTTAGGTTCTTAAACCTTTTAAAAGTCTTTGTAGAAGAGAAGTCTTTCCAGTTGTTGACCTAATATCCAGTATAAATGAAAACCTGATTGGAGATTCTTTTGGCCATTTTATCATTAATACAAATACTTATAATCAACACAGACCTAAAATAAGTCCTTTGAGGGATCCCCATTCATCCTTCAGGAGTAAAACTTCAACTAGCTCTCCATCATTAAGAAAAAAAAAAAAAGACAAAAAAACCCAAAACAAAACAAAACAAAAAAAAAAACAAAAAAAAAAAAAAAAAAAAAAAACAAAAAAAAGGAAGGGGAAAAGATCCATGGAAAAAAAGCAGGTAAGAATTGTTTTAGTTATTTCTGTTTGGACTTGATTTTTCTTTCTTGTCTGGACAAGGTCTAAAGATAGGTTTACACCAGTCTTGATGAATAGGTTAAAACACATCCTGGTTTACATGCCAGAGCTTTCCCTTGTGTTAAGTGACGGAATGCATCCTGACCTGGCAACAGGTTGTGTGTGTGAAATGGGAAGGAAAATTTTTCTTCCAAATTCTAATCCCTACTGTAAATCTTGTAAGCACATGTACTCACCAGGGCATTGTGGTTTTCTTTTTTTTATATGTATTAAGAGATAAAGAGGACTTAGCTGGTACTAGCAGGTACCAGTAAATGTAGCATAGTTTGCTGTCACCTCATTCATTAATAGCTGACTGTAATGGTGGGCAGTGGGCATGAGATTCGATTGGGAAGGCAGATTGCCTATCTTGTCAAGGTCTAGGAAGTGAGTGAGAACTTAGTCAAAAGTGTAACAGAAAAGCTGTTATGTAGGTTATGTATAATCACCAGGCTCTGTGAGGTGTTGATGTAGATTGTACTCAAGCCTTCACCTCACATAAAATGGTGCTCACACATTTAATAAGGAGACTTGATTAAAATGTCAGAAACACACACTTCTGTAAGAAAACAGAGGTTAAAGCATCAGGGAGCATTAGAAGCAGCCAATCGAAGATTATGGGGGTGTTTTCTAAAAGTTAGAAGAAAACACTCCTGAGTAATTCTGTCTTCCCCATATACATGGGAAGGATATTTTGACATTTCAGTTGAAACCGGTGAAAAACCAAAACAACAACCAAACAAGACAACATCTGTCAGAAGCGCAAGTGACAATTTCCTGTCAATTAAACACTCCCTGAATTTTTGCGCTTGGGGTCTTGGAAATTGGTGATGTTTGAAAATAGTCTCTCTCAACATTTTGCTTGTTTTCAAGGACTCATGGAAAACTAGGCAGAAAGGGACACAGTAGAGAGTCATCTTATCAATTCTCCTCCCTCAGTCCAAAACTAAAAGCTATTTTAGTTCCATCAGCCCTGACAGAGACTTGCAAGAGCAGCTGCTACATTGAGGCAGGAGAGTCCCAAACAGAACTTCACCACTCTCAGTAAAAACACCTGAGCCGACCCGCTGTGGTAAAGCGCAAGCAGGACACAGGCTCACTTCAGTCCTGCACAAGAAGGCACAGAGCAGGAGCTCCTGTGCCTTTGGAGCAGCCCTTGGGGCAGGTTTTCCTGGCTGTCCCTGGGCTTGTAAAGACAAAATGTTACCTTGAACTCTGTGTAAGAAGCTGTGCTTTGCAGGACAAATTTATAACATCCTTTACAAAGTAATTGTTTAATTTTAATGTTTTCTTAAATGTAATCATTAAATATTCCCATAAGTAATATTGTCTTGGTAATGGATAATCTAGGATGTTCTTGCTTTATAAGAATTTGTTCTCTTAAACCCCCATCGTGTGCATGCATATAGTGAACACACAAAACCCACAAGGTATTACAAAAATTTCAGTTGAAATCTCCAGCAGCTGAAAAGCATTAAAAAGACCACTGGATGCATGTGCAAGACCTACTTAAAAGTCACCAGTTTCAAAGATTACATAGCCCTGCCAGTCAACTGAGTTTTTATTTCTCTTTATTTTAATTTGCCTGATTTTCTTCCTGATTTCTTACTCTGGGATCAGAGTCTCGTTACCTGCTTATTACAGATTACATTGTACCATTCGAACATTGGAAATTTTATTAGTGAAAATCTGGGCCTATCCAGGAGAAGCAACACCTGAGGGTACAGTGCAGCTCACCCTATAGTTACTGTGTAATATGGTAAGAGATTGTCTGATGCCCTGTCCTACCACTAATAAAAGCGTATTTTTTGAGTGGATAATCTCCACCTTCTCTCACAGATGTCTTTGGTTCTTTTTCCAGTGCCAGGATATCAGCAGTGAATAGGCTGCACCATCTTGAGAGGTGAAGGCTTCCCTTAAAACAGTGCCTGTGTGGAGAAGAGAGGAGCATACTCCTCCTTCAGTCACAAAAACACAGATTTGCATGCTCATACTCCCAGGGAGGTTGATGACCTGTTAATGAAAGGTAGATGAATAAGACATCACAAGACATCTGAAGTTTCATGGAACCAATATGTTGTATTTCTCTGAAATTGCAAGGAAACTCATAAGAACATCAGGCTCAGGCAACTTCAGGCTGTGTGATATTTCTCTGGAAAGCATTTTGTTTTGTAGTCTCCGTTTTCTGGTAGGAGAAATCCCTGGCTGAGCCAAAATCATCCTGGAGTTTCTGATCTTTAATCTCATTAGCTCCAGCCTTTCTCTAGCTGCATCAAAGAAGACTGAATTCTAAACCAAAAAAGCTTTAAGCCCTCATCATCTTATTGTGCTCTATTAGACAGAAGACACTTAGATATGCACCCTCCACCATTACACCCACACCAATGGGAATACTCCCAATAGACTTTAATACATTTTGAAATGTTAATTGTCAAAATAAATATCAAAGTATTGAACATGAAATGAATAATTAATCAGATTATAGTGCTTTAACAGAACAAGCCCATAAGTCCAACAGCATACCAAAATAAAAAATATTCAGATACAGGTGGTCTCCTTTCCAAATTTTGGTCAGGTTTTATGGTTAATCTAGGTAGAAAAGCCTTGCAGAATAATCTGTGCAATTTTGCCTTTAAACTCCTATAGGGCCTTGGAAACAATTTTGCCTGTTTCCAATCTTCAGCAGGTGTCTGTCCCATTTGTGTACCCGACAAGCTCTTTAAAGCACAAGTACTTTCAGAGTGACTTGAAAAAAGTAGTCTCTGCCTTCCATAGGTATCTACTGATCCAGAAAAAGTGGGGGATGGACAGCCAAGCCCATGATTTAATGATTTAATGTTAGTTGATCTTTGGTTTTATGATTTCTTGCTACATTACAGTTGAATAATAGAGAAGTGTATGACCTGCCAAACCTACTGGAGATGTGCTCTCAGCAACAAATACTTTTCTCATATGGGTTACAGAGATACCAACAGGAATTTTTAAGCACGTAATTCCACCCATCAGAAAAATATGTTGTGATTGCCAGCATAGTGTGACCTGCCACACAAAAAATGCTGGTTGGGCTGAAGAACAGAGTGCACAGTAGCCTCAAAGTTAGTAAATTTCCAGAGAAAATTAAATTCTGTAAGGTTTAGATGAAAATCCCATAAACACAAAACAGTACTAATACATTCCAGCTGGTGCAAGAATGCAGGCTGAATGCACACAGTAACAGGATAATTTTATTTTGAGATATGTTTCACTCCAGCCTTTACCACAGATTTATGTGTGCTTGGCATATATGCTCCTAATTGTACTTTTAACTTCAAAAGTGGATAATGATCAATTATAGGATCCCATACTGCTGCGAGGAGACAGGGACAAAAGGTTGGGGGCAACGTACTGAGCAGCTCTGACTTCATCAGCCAGCACCAGTGGCAGCCACGAGCATTGTGCTCTTCTCTGTGGGCTGAACCCCTGACATAGAAAAGAGTAGAGAAAAAGTCCACAAGCTCATGGATCTTTATTAACATGGAGCTTATGTAAATTGCACATTAAATAGGTTACAATACTTCCACTTGGCAAGAAGAGAGCCAACCATCTGGACTGATGTGATTAACAATGTTCATTCTAATATTCTTTGACTAAAAAACACATCTTTTTCTGGAAACAGATATACAAGACAAAAAATAGAGGATTTCTTTAAGCTGTATTAATAGTGGAAGTTGTGTTGTGTAATTCCAATTCATTTGGGTAATGAGGTGTACTAATTTTTAGACTCAGTCCAGTTTAGACACACAGCATGCATATGCCCTGTAATAGGAGTGTTTATTAATTATATTTAATTGTCATCATTTTTCCTAATGATAACTATGTTCACCCCTGTTCATTTTGTTTCTGAAATGGTGATTATTGAGAATGGGGAACATGAATGAATGGGCAGCTGAGACTAAGGAACCATGGGTGTCTGTATTAGAAAAATTGGCCTTCAGCAAGGCAGCCATCACCACAATCATCCGGGGCCATCATGCTCCACTGACTGGGAAAGGAAAGATTGTCCAAACCCATTGCTGCTCTCCAGTGGCCAGCAGGCTGGTCATAAAGACAAGTGCCTTTCATATATGGATGTCTGCACCATGAGCAAGACTTAATTAGAATTCTCCAATTAGCTGATT
The DNA here is from genome assembly GCA_025920805.1 of Petroica traversi. NCBI lineage: Eukaryota > Metazoa > Chordata > Aves > Passeriformes > Petroicidae > Petroica > Petroica traversi. The sequence goes on from JAHLSL010000038.1 coordinate 2,702,926, forward strand.
GCACATTTTTATGGGGTTAAGTAGTGGTAACCTCCACAGCACTTATAGGAGGGGCCTTAGGGCTTCCAGGCCTTACAAATGCCACCAGTAGGTGGAGAACAAGCAACATGAATCATGCCCATGACTGTACATGCACTCTCTCTTGGGACATTGCTGTAACATGCAGAACTTCATTTTGTCACTAGGATTCCAGCTTCCAAGTCCTTTCCAATTGCAGCTTTACATGTAGTTGCAAACTGAATTTCTGGCTTAGCTCCAGAAACAAGAAGCGCCGCAATGGCTCCTTTAAGTTGTAGCTCATATGTTTGGAAAAACTGCACAAGACCCATGATGTAACCTCCACACGTGCTAATGCCCATCTGCAGTGGTTATATATTTAAATGCTCTTTTGCTTCTCTGAAGGTGAATCATATATGCTCTGCTCAAGATAGTATTTCCACATTCAAGACAACAGGAAAGTGTTAGCAGTAATAATGATATTCCAGCAAGTACAAGGACCTTGAATTCTATGTGTGTTAGAGGAGAGCTGATGAGTGCTCCATGCATCTATTACACGTCTTGCCTGCACATTCACTTCCATTTTCTTTTATAATGTGACATACTGAGAAATGCTTCTCAATTTAATGCACTAAAACTGAGAGAGATGGCAGATGCAATGATTCTTTGTTGCAGTCCTCCTTCTTAGTGCTGGACTTCAAAAATTCAATTCGTACATTAATACAACAGTGAACAACTTAATTGCATATCAACCTATGGGAGAAAACTTTTATGAAATCCATCTAGTTCTGTAGCAAACATTTTCCTGTCAGAATAACTGACACAGACCACATCAAGGCTTCTGTGTTTCTGAGCTCACATAAAGTCCCTACATATTTGGTTGTTTTTTCTTCTTCAGCCCTGTGTTTCTGGGAGATTAAGCTCTTTCAAAAGGAGAAGTTCTATAGACTGCTTTCATTTTGTGGAAGGCTGGGTATTCTTTTCCTCCATCCTGTGGCAAAATGCAGTATATATGACTACTATGGACTACATATTTCTATGTTGCAACTCATTCCCATTTTGCTTTCTGAGCGTCTTTCTATGAGAAAAGGCACTGCATCTTGTGATGCTGCAGCTTTTTCTTTGTACAGTCTTCTTCCTGTGAAAAATTCTTGGGCCTTTCAGGAATGCATGTATATACAAAATATGTAATTTCTAAAGACTAAGATCTAGGACATGTGAGGTAGATAGATAAATAGTTTTTAGTGAAAAGACATCTTTTACCACAAGGATTTTAGAAGGGTTTTTAAAGACGTGCTCTTCTAATACAGTGTGACATGATATCTGTCCCTCAGCATGGTTAGCCAGACCCACTAGCCAGGACAAAGGACCACTTGTGCCAACATTGCATAATTCTGTCTTCCTCTCTAGATCAATGCTTGCACATCTCTTGCCAAACTTAACTAGACACACAGCATTTTTCAACTCTTCCACAAACACTTCGAATCAGAAATATGATGAGTTGGAGAGGAATGAATAATTTCATTTTGGCAATTGAAATGTACTCCCATCTTTGTTCCTCAGTCAGCAGCATCCTGTTAACTGCAAGTCATGATTACTTGTTCCACATTCCAGTTGGGATATTTAGTCCTTTCGTTACAGCCTTTTGCTGGAGTCTGAGGCGACATGCCTTATCATATGCAATTGGGAAGCTGTCACATATATCACCCAACAAAAGCGTGGTGCCCTGGGAGAGCTCCAGAAACACTGTACCCCCATGCTACCAAAAGCCTGCAGCACACTCCTAAAAGAGCAGCTCCACATTTCAGGAAGTAACACGTTACAGAATGATTCTTCCATTAAGATTTATGCTTAAAATAGAGGAGCCATAACCTCATGCATCAGCAGAGTTTTCATCAGCTGATTAAGCATGACAGATGGAGCAGGCTCCTGACCTTTCTGAGGCTGAGGGGGAAAAGGGAAAAAAAAAGGAAAAGAGAAATGGCCTCTCTTTCACCTCTATATTCAATTGGGCACTTCCTCAAACAAATAAAAAGACACTCTTGCAGCTGAACAAGAGGCCATGCAGTTAACCATGGGCCCCTGAAGTTGTTCAATCAAGAAGGAATATGATACTTTGTGATTTGTCAGTGCATTGGTCCTGGGGTGGGCCATTGCTCCTAAGTGAAGAATAATAGCTGTCAATTACATTCAGATCACAGTAAGGGCCCTGGAATTCTCAAGCAAACTGTTATTAAATTGTTAACTTTCTGATGTCTACCTTATTACTTTAAACACACATACCAGACTGACTTTAAATATACACACAGAAACCAGTAATAAATCTTTCTGAACACTAAACTTAGGATATATGTACAGTCTTTAACTTTTAATTATTTTTTAACTTTGTGAAGAGTTCTGCAAGTTTCTTTCAGTGAAGTCACACCGTGTACCCTACAAAATTATTTTGCTGTGGAAGTCTCGGTAGGGTTCTTTTAGAGTACAGAAACTAATATTTGGGGAGAAGGAATTGTTCACCACCTTGTTCTTAGGCAGAAGCAGCTTTTCCGGTGGAAAGTACCTACATAATTCTCTAATGGAGGAGATGTAAGCCCTCAGAAAGAGAAAAAACAGCTCACAGAAAATTTTAACAGAAGGCAGAAACTTTGATTCAAACTTTGAAGTCCTAGGGAGCTGGCATAGAATGAAGCAGTAAAGCAACATGTTCACACTGGCTCATGAATTACCTTTCACTAATTCCCAAATCAATGCTTTTTTCAGTCACAATGTGATTTTCAGAGCAGGGATTTGAACAAAAATCCCTTACCTCATGCCTCATTTTTCTCCCTTCTGTTCTCCACCAAAAAAAACTTTATGAGCTTCCTGATCATCCCAAAGGAGAGTGAAAATACAGAAATACATCTGCAGAGTTTTACTAGAACAGAATAGCAGCTCTATATTCAATTTTAGGCAGATGGCAATCTGGAATTGTTCGTCTATGTGAAGGCTCTGAGACAGCTGGATTAGGAGTGTGGTTACTTTGAGCTTTTCTGGAGGCACTGGAAAAGTCACCAGCAGAATAGTATTCTTACAAATGCCAGTATCTGGTCTTTGCTTATTTTGATTGAACAAAGGGAGAAGAGCATGCAATGAGGTTTGTAATTTTATTAAGGGATCTTGTGGCCCCCCCTCTCAGAACAGCTCAGCCCTCATTCTAGTTCACCACTTGCTCTAGAGAACCAATGGCATTTACTATTTAGCTAGTGAGAAAGTAAGCACTTGGATGACCAAGTAAACACAATACATCTATTCTTTGCCAGACAATGTCAAGACCTGTTAAAAATGAACAATAATTCCTATAAATATTTTCAGATGTCATCTATGCATGCTGTTTTATTGTATTAAGTAGGGTTTAATCAGACTGACTGTTTCATTTTTAAAAGCAATAAATTTATCCTGAAAAGTCAAAAATACACATAATTGTTGTCAGGTTTGCAACAGACAAATAGAAATGGGAATTTTTCTTCTGCAGAATATTTGTCTTCCTGTGATGGATGCAAATTATGAAAACTGCTCTTTGAGGGAATGGAAAAGGCAAAATTTTAAAAATTTAAAATACACTACAAAAATATTACTTTACTCCAATTTTTAACTTCATTTTGTTGAACTGAATCATCATGTTACATTTTTGCTCCATTTAAGAATTGACATTACCTGGATTACTTACTGCAATATCTTGTATTCCTCATGTTCTATTTTCTACTATGAATCTCTAGATTCCAAGATATCTAAAACAAAACTTTGAGCAGGTGACTTGGCAGGTAAATTGAACATAAACAAAGAAAAACCTGTCCAGAATCAAATGTTGTGGTTCCAATTCAGATTGCTTAATCCCAAAATGTTGTGTTAGCTTTCCCTGATAAGAATCTCAAAATCTTTGCAGAGTCTCTGCAAAGATTTTCAGTCTCTGCTGTATGTATATCTGAAGCCAGGGAGAGATCCAAGAAGAATGTGAAGTGACTATGACAGCATTTTACCAACTTCTCAGTCACCTTATTTACAGAAGAAATAGTCTAAGTGGTTATTTTTGAGACTCATATTGTGCAGCAATTCACTCAGGGATTCCTTCTTTTGTTCCCAGTGACCAGATTTTTGGAGTATTAGGGGCTTTAGGGTACTCTCACCAAAGCCTGTTGTTTTCAGGGGTCTCAAGTATTGACTGATGATTTTACGGTCCAGGAAGGACAGAGGTCAGAGTCACAGTTGGAGGTCTAGCCTGTGACAGTGCTTTTGTGACAGTGTGGGAAAAGCGTGACTAGCAAAAATAGGACATTGTGTCCATGGCTATTCTCAACTTAGAAGTTGTCTTGTAAGGCTGTTTCAGCTGTTGGCAATAAGTTATTAAATGATTCTACTACAAAAAATATGCATCATCAGATGCAAATTGGATTAATGGAGACACTTGTGGTACAGAAACATTCTCCACAATGTAACTACTCCGCCTCATTGCTGTGGCCCAAAGTAAAGATCAACTTGCTCCAATCTTTCTCTGGGAAGACACAAAAGAATAGCTTCTCATGTCTAGGCTGTGTAGGCGCTCATGTTAAATGTTTTTACTTCTTTGAGCAAGAAGTGGTCCATCATCACTAAGCAGTCTCATGATAACTGATGATGTTTAAAATAGGAGTTTTCCACTCTGAAATAAATATCTCCTACGGTCTTCCCATTAGAGAGAGAGAGCCCATGCCTTGCTGCTGGACACCCAATGAACTTTCTTTGCCTGATCTTCAGTGTCAGAAATGAGAGGAATAAAGAATTTCTCATAATAAGACACAGGTGACTCCTCCTTGCTTACACCAGTTCACTTCTGCACCATCATGAACAAGCACATCTATGCACAATCTGATCTGGGCTGCATTACAGTAAGAATGAAACATTTCCTCTCCTCTTCCCCTCATATCAAGCACCCAAAAGAGCTGAGCACACATTCTGTACCCTGGGCAGTCTTCATGGAAGATGATCTTTATTTTTGTGCTTCATAGCTCAAGTATCTCATGCATTATCAACCTGAAAGGTTAAGTCCTGATTGTTTAGGGTCCCCAACCCAGAAGATTTGTTCTGTTTCCTGTTCAACTGTAGTCTTCCTATGTGACATTAGACAAGTTATGGAGCCTTTCTTAGCTCTAGTTTACTGTCTATGAAAGGAGACTATTGTACTTGCTCCTCTCAGAGTATTTTAAGTTTGTGAGGCACTCAGATATTACATCAACAGTGTGCACACCAACACAAACCCATGCATTGAGGGATGTCCCATTTTGGCTAGGCAGAGCAGAGACTCTAGCCCTCCATCAACACAATGAGAACAGGATAAAGGAAAGCTGGATGGTACATAAGGTTCTGCAGTGGTTCTGCAAATCACAGCTTACTTCACATGTGTCCTTTTCAAACAAAATTCAGGAACCTGTTTTAATGTTAGTCAAGTTTTATGTTCAGTAAATGTTTGCACTCATGATTATTTCTGCTAAAAAGCCACATATGTTATTCAGGATTAATCTGACATAAGCAGCCTTGGTCCCAGCAGAATTGTCTGTTTAACATATACTTAATACCAGGGGGGAAAAAAAGCAATTTGCCTTATATTGCCTACCAAGTACAAAAGCAGAAAAGTTTGAATGCAAGCAAGAACAATTTTTATCAGCTAATAACTGTAACTATTTGCTGGGTTTTTTTTTCATTCTTCTACTTCTTATAGAAGTTTCAGGCATAGGATGAGAGAGTCAAAATGGTTCCAGAAACTTTAGCGATCTGTTAAATACTGCAAGTGTGAACAGCCAAAATGATCAGTGTTTGAACATGCCGTGTGATGGTAATTGACACAACAAGGAAAGCTTTTACCCATACTGAATAATTAAGAATAATCAATGTATTGGCAGGATTGATTCACTGCTGATCCATAAACAAGAAAAAAGCCATATTCCTTGAATCATTTATTTATCATGACTGGTTCTGTCATATCAAACTGCAGTGCTGCAAAAGCACTTTATAAATGAGCATTGATTTCCATCAAGAATTTAGTGAGAGTTTACAGCTCAGTTAGGCTATTGACACATCTTACTTCAGAAACAAAGCCAAATACCTGTTTTTCAGACTGGAATCACAAATCCCATCTTCCAGCTGGAGCAATGGAAGCAGGTATAGAAACAACATGCTAAAGAGCAGCAGTTCTCATAGCAATAGTTCTTATGACTGATTGGTGTGACTAGATAGCCTGTATGCCTATCTAGAACGTTTAATTTTCTTGATGGATTACAAGTTCAGAGAAGATTTCACTAAATTGCATGTTAAAATATGTCGTTGACAATACATAATATAGGTATTTGACAGAATATATTAATCATAAAACAAAAGCCTGTCTATGGCTTCTTTATGTTCAGGTGTACTGTTTTTCCTCCTTGCTGACCATTTTGACACTTCTCTCAGGTTTCTCCAGATTAAACATCACATGTAATCTCATGTTTGGTGTCATCTAGGTAAACTATCTTTTTGTATATTTTTCATGGATATCTCACTGATTAAACAATTTTTTGTAAAAGTAGTACCTTTCCTCTCTTTATTTGCATTGATGTATTCAGCACAATGCATTTCCTAATCACTGTTGTCATTTATCTCTTCGTTTTACCTTGTCACCTACTTAATTCCACTAGAGGCATTTCTAACATCTCTGTCTAATAATCTCCGCTAACAATGCAGAACACTATTAGCATAATAAGCATTTCCCATCTGCACAAATGAGACTCCTTCTCATCAGTCTGAAAACTAACTACTGTACATAAAAATATCCAGGAAGCATTAGAATTAAAGAGAGAGCACATTCCCCTGCAAACAAACTTCTTCTCTTTCTGTTCCTGGTGCTACCCACTTCAACTTTCTGTGTAATAATAAAGTCTACAAGTCCAAGACAGAGCCCAAGTTCCCCATCACCTGTCCTGGTTCATCTTAATATGATCCTTAACACTGTTCTGAGCTAGAAAAAACTGCCAGTGATACCCAAAAGCATGTTAGGGGTTTAGCACAAAACATCATCTCAGTGAGCCAGTGTGAAGATCCACACTGTTCCACAGGTGAGCACTGTTTTCCTGTCTTGTTCATTGCCATGGGTTAGGAATAGTAGCCCCCAGTGCTCTGCATGTCCCCTCCAACTGCAGGAACAAAAGGCAAATATCACGGGTTGAAATAATAACATTTTGATTGGAACAGCAATGAGATAAGAAGATGAACAGTAACAGCAACAATATTAATAATAAAAATTTTAAGAAAAATTATTCACATGGACAAACGTCCCTGATATAATATACCAGGCATCTCCACCCTTCTCCCTGGAAGACAGCCCCTGCCTCCAGCTCCAGCATTGGTACAGAATAACCTTTGGGTCTTGCCCATGCACCCTCCCATATTCTGCATAAAATTAACCCTGTCCTGACTGAAACCAGGACAACAATCTATATCTCTACTCCACACCCTTGAGTGTGAGTCAGACCTTAAAGAGTGGAAGGGAGACCTGCCAAGGAATTAAGCTTGACTGTGGACCTTGTCTCCCTTCTGCCTGGATACCTGAAAAGATGCACAACATTTGCCTGAAATGAGGTGATGCATTTATGTTCTTTTTATCTTTGGAAACCTTTTAATCGAAAGCAGAGGAATAGATGCTGTCAGACCCTTATATCTGTTTCCTATAAGGCAAATTCATTACTTTCTCTAAGCAACAGAGTCAGGTGACCTCCAATAGATATCACTAGTCACATCTTGTCCCATATTTACCTGGATTTTTAGTGTGGCAAAGTATTCAATCTCCATGGAAATCTCAAGAAAGAAATTGTTTAAAAAAGGCTTGGCCTATACTGGTAATCTAGATCTGTAGACAAACTCTGACGAGTTTTTTTCTTCTGTTCTGGTCTACTCTCTGGCAAAGACCAGGCACAGCTGAGGACAGAGTCTCTGCAAGGGTCTATTTATTGGCAATGAGGGTTAGGCCACCTGCCATGGGACAGGCACTTCAGCCACAAGGTTTCCCTGTCAGCCAACAACAGAAAAAAAAAGACCTCGGCTTTGTTTATTTGCAGGTACTCTTGTACCTAAAAGGTCTCTGGGCACATCTGAATGTGTGGCTGAGGCATATTCCTGGTGCTTCTGGGGCCTAAGGTGCAGGTAACAGAGAAAACTTTGGTCTGCTCTTCCCCCACACCACGATGTCATTCTGCTCTAAAGTCATTGGAATTCATGTCATCATGACAAGTGTCACTACATAATATTTGCAGATTATTAAGCCACTAGAAACTATTATTGTTGATAAACCAGAGCTTTGTATCATATGATACATATTTTCAGACCAAAAGAACAAATTTTAACTAGAGAGACTCTTCAAACAGTAGATGGAAAACATAGGAATTTAAATCAGGAATTAGATAATGCTAAGCAGATTTCATCTACTTTAATTAGAGATAATGTCTTTCTTAATAATAAAATTAAATTTATGGAAATCAATTTAAAATTGTGATTTTTTTAACAATTAGAGAAAATTAATTTTACTTTTTATATTGAGAATATTTTTAGGTTATAAAACCTAAAAGAAAGTTTCATCATTACTGTGTTCTGAGCCACATCTCAGGCTGGAAGTACCTGATTAATCTTGTTCCTAACAAGAAAAGCCCAAACCCATTAATTAGCAAGGATCCATCTCCTAGTTGTTAGTATCAAAAATTGCCAGTTCATAGGTCTTTTGTTATCAGATTTAAAGACACATCTGTTTATCTTCAACATATGATGGAAAACACTGTTTTCCTAAAATATAAAGACTACCTGACAAGTTGTTGTAGTTGTACTTCAAATCCCATGTATTCATCAATTTTCTAAAAGTGTTTCTTAATTTAAATATACCTGATTACTAAGATACTCATGAGAACATTTTGGTTTCTACAGGAATGGCATATAGAAATATTTCCAGCTTTTAGAGGCATTGATCTTATAGAGTGTCTGTTGTGTTGTACTCTTACAAAAGCACACTGAGAATATATCTGTTAGTCTTATATATTCCACTAGTGATAATACCTGTTGTGATAGATAAGTATATTGTGTTTATGCATACTTGTGTTGAATTCAGACATTATTTTCTTCCTTGCTTCTTTTGCTTTTCAAGGGATGAGTTATTTGGATGCTGGGTCAAAGCCCCGCTTGGCTGGTTTTGAGAGACAACTGCTTGGGCAAAGAAGTTAACAGGATATTTTCAAATACTTAAAAGCATTTGTTTAAAAACATTCCAAATGTTTTTTCTTTAGGTCACCCTGATAGAGATATATGATTAAATTGTAATGGTATAATTCTTCTAGAGATATTCTTGTTAAATAGCTATCAATACTGAACATTGTTCCCACTGTTTTCCCCCTTTCATTTTCTTACATACATGTATCTGTATCTTACCACTATACACAATATTTGCACATATATATCTATGTATAATTTTAGTTCATCTATTACCACATCACATGACATGGATTTAGTGGGGTTTTACTTTGAAAAATCACCAATCCCATTCTGAACAAATGGATACACACCAAAAATAGATGTCTGAGGGCTTCTAAAAAAGATCCATGAACTAGGTGATGAGACAAATTCTCTGGATAAATACAGGATTTAACATGTTGAATAGTGTTATATATTGCAACATTATCTTCTTTTGCTAATGTTTGTTTACATATCAGGGATTTATTTTATTTTTTAAGTTACATGTGCCTTAAAGGGGAGAATACTTTTATGGCTTTACACAGTAGACCTCCACCCCCTCATTTACAATCACTGAGATGGAATGTGGAGATACTAACTTCAGTGGTATTTGGTTCAGGCTCTCAGACTGTAATCGGACATGCTGAAATCTCTGCTAAAAAAGTTCCTTAAGGCTAATGATGCACTTCAGGGGACACAACCTAAATATGGCTTAGAGGGCTTTTAGGAAGGCAGAAGTTTGGATAAGAGAGCTTCTAAGACACATGCCTTTCTTGTTCCTGAACAATGTGAACATTTAATTTTTCCTACTCATCTCCTCCTCTTCTACTGCCTGTCAGATAAAAAAAGGCTCACAGATGGTTTTGTGGGGGAGATAAAAGACCCTCTTTTAACCTCTACCCCACCCCCAAATAACTGTATATCCAATGTGAATTTATCAGAAGCCTTATGTGAGTTTCAAAACTTTTGCCAAGTCCACAGTTTCTGCTTTACCAAAAATCTAATTTCAGATTTCATTCTTTTAATTAACAGATCACAGATACTACTTTAATTAATTATGCTCTAAAAAATTAAATCAGCTAGATGTGGGTGCTTGCTTTTCTGCTGAGCTCAGTTGGAATTACAGTATCAGCACAAATGTTCACTGATGGAGAGGACCCATCCTCTCTTATGATGAATGGGATCATTCTTAGAGCTGGGTTTAGCTGACCAGATCTCTTGTAGGCTTACAAAAGGACAAGAAAATTTCCCAATGGAGCTCTACAGATAAGTTCCTAATCCAGCTCTACGAAATTCAAGCAATTTTAAATTCTAAATTTTACCACAGGTTTCAGTCTAAAGTTGAAGCTGATTTCAGGCTGCCCCACAAGTACATTTCCCGTCTAATGTATGTACATTTTCCTTCAAGCAAACAGTACAGATGTCAAGTTCAAAATTCTGAAGGTATTTGCCCAAATTTCAGCAATGTCCAATGTTACAGTGTTGCACTACATTAAGTACAGAGAAGTCATTCTATCCTCAGGATTTTCATCTGTACATTTTTCTTGTATTATCACAGAACCAGGCGGATGTGTTTCATTTAACACGTGGTCAGTCAAAAGTGCCTTTTTTCATGACCTGATGAAAACACTAACATTTAGTCTTGTTCTGTGTTCATTTGTCTCACTCCCAACTGTGAGTCTTAGAATAAGGCTCAAAAATCAGAGACAAAGGGTATCCCAAACTCAGAAAGGATGTCAACAATTGAAATAATTCTAGGCCTACAGCAAATTAATGGAAAATCATGTAAGCACTTCAATTCATACAGAAGTTCTGCAGTTGAGAATAATAAAATAACTGTATCATAATAAAGGCAATTCAGGTTGGAAGAGATCTCCTGAGGCCATTTAGTCCAGCTATGGCTCACAACAGGGCCAGCCAGACCAAACAGATCAGGGTCTTGTCTAGTCCAGTTTTGAAACTCCAAGAAAAACAATCTGAAAGCCTTCCCATGGAAAGTGGGCTCTCTAGCATGATATTCCCATAACTACAGTGGAAGAACCTAGGACATTGGTAATATCCTTGATGTCAAATTCTTCCCATTTGGTCCACCGCAGTCTTTTATGTCATTTGATATTTAACCTAGAGGTTACCAGTTCTGCAGCATGCTGAGTGCACCAAAGAGGTGTTTTATGAAGTCATTTGGACTATACATGTAAAAACTGCCCTTATGATGACTGGACCTGATGACTTAGAAGGTCTCCTGCAGGTGTCTTTTCCTAGCTGAATCTGCAGATATTAACTGCACAATTAAACCACCGTTTGTATGAATGACAGCTTGTTTTTCATAATCTATAACAGCATATTTTTGCATGTGAAATTACCTGCTTGTGACAGCATAGGCATGTTTTTCATACATATCTTAGGAAAGTTCCCTTTGAAAGATGGTCTTGGGATAACCTTTACCATTCTCCTGGAAATTCATATAAATGACTTCTGTTCCAAGGATAAATATATGAAAATGAAATAAAGAGGTCCCACCCTTCCTATAAAATTTCAGCTTCCCACACATCAATCCAAAAATTCATTTTGTAAATCTGCTTATTAGAGAAACCATAAAAAAAAAAAAAAATTAAAGCAAAGGTACACACCTCCTGTTCCCGACAGCCCATTCTCTATGTAGGCATGCAAGAGACGGCCTTCACCAGCTATTAAGAGTTCAGAGGATTAGGCCACACCTAATTTGAAGATTTGTTTCTATCCACAGTTCCATTTTCTACTATAAATTGTTTAGACTGCCAAGGAATCGAGAAACAGTGTAAAAGAGGAATGTGCAAGAAATCAGGGAAGATAAATTAAGGGGATGTTACAGGGTGAGCACAGTATTTACCAAGGACTGGGTTGCTTAACCTGGTCTCCAGGCTCCCATTTCAACATAACTTTGCAAGTACAGCTGAAAGTTTTAATTTAGTGTGGACCATATAGATAGTAAATAGGAATGTATGGGAGACACTACCAGGTGATGAAGAAAGTCAGTAGGAAGAGGAAAGCAGTAAAAGAAATATATTCTTATGTTCCTTTGCCTGACACTGAGCTACTTCATAGTTTCTTTGTATAAAATATTAAGTCAGGTTTTCAAATAAGTTTTTCAGAATCTGTCTACCAAGTGAATCAGGGAAATACGGCATGGCCAGGAATGTCCATAAAGCTATTGCATTGCAGCCATTCTCTGACTGACAAGGGGCATAGCCCTGCAGCAAAACACAAAAAATGTTGGTTTTAATTCCTTCATGAACAAGTAGGTGGCAGGAAATAAGTCACCCAGGCCCTCCACTCCACAGTTCTGCATCTGCAAGATAATAATACCTCACTGAGAACTGTAAAGAGGAAAAAAAAGTTTATTACAATGAAAGTTCTCTTCTAGTTTTTCTGCAGTGAAAAAATCAAGGTATGGTAGACAAACATCCTTGACCCCAGGTAAAAGTTGAAAGAACAGGAAAACCCTTTTTTCATGAAAGACTAAAACTGTGAAGAACATTTTTCCCCATCTCTTACCATCACACTGAACATACCTTTCATACTCTTAACAACTTTGTGGTGACAGGCAAGCCTTTGTCTGTCCAGGGAGTGAATTCTCAGCATCATTTCCTCAGTGACCTCCACAGTGGGCCCTGTTATTTGTTACCACTTTCAGTAGAAGAGAAGGACAAAATTAAATGCAAGGTTAAGATTTTAATAAACCTTTGCTTTGATGTCCAAAGAAATTCCCTAGCATGACTCAGCTGCAGGAAAGAGCTTTCCAAAATCTGGGATACAGGAAAGGAAAGAAAAGGAGGAACTCTCTTTGTACAGGTAGCAACCTGCATTTGCACAAGGAGATGAAATGTGGGTAGTCCCACTGACTCTGGGACACTGTGCAGATGACTAGGTTTTCCAGAAACCTCCTACCCTGTTCCCATGGTGTAGGATCCAACAATATTATGCTGACTGAACTGTTTATGAGCATCCTGCTAATGGTTGTACTCTAGAAGTTTTGATTACCTCCTTCATGGCCCAGTCTAACATCCACTAAAGTAAATGAAATAAATCTCTTTAGACAGGAACATTAACAGCACTGGAATACAGAGTGAAGCTGGCTCCCACCACTCCATAATACTTACATTTCAACTCTGTGTTAAACTGAGCATGCTGTGCTATGTCCATAATTCCAAGTGCTAAGGGTAGTTCCATTTCTATAATTCAAGCTATGATCACAATATATCTCATCAGGAAAAATTACATCAAACTTAACTTCATATTCCGCATAGGAAATATTTCATATAGCACATAAATGTTCAAAATATGATTGTGCTCTGCCTCAACTCCTTTCACTGCAGTTTTAACTTCAGGTGAATGAACAAAGCATCAGGGAAATCCTGCACTACTATTTTGATTCAGAAGATTTATAAGGAAAGCTATGGGGGAAAACTGAATTTGGAAGGAAAGTGCTGCTTAATAGGAAAATATATCAGCAGAATCAAGACCTATATCTCTGCAATAGTTTTCCTAACTATATGAATGTTCAAATAGATATTTCGTTTTCTCTCCTTGTTATTACAGGTTGGGCTAGTCTTTTGATACATAATTTCCAAACATCTGTTCCTTCTTGCTCTCTGATCCCTAGTATTATCAAAGTACGAAATTAAGGTGAGTTATGAAAATACCTAGAGAGATAAAGTTAATCAGCATTCTTTAATGAGGGCTGAAATATTTTTCTTCAATTGTTTCAAAAATTAACAAGAAGCCTCTAAAACAAGCTATTTGATCTCTATTCTAAAAATTAAGAAAAGAAAGGGATGTAAAGAGACCTTATTTACTCCATGCTCTTTCCTCAAGGATTCTTGGAAGATTATTACTCTAAGAATAGAAATGCCAATATACTTTTCAGAAATCTTTTTTTCTGAAAGAGAGTTGCAGTATCTTTTATTTATATATCTGCAATTTCAAACTATTGTCTGCTATATAAACCATCCAGGGTTTATTCTGTAAGAGCAAGATATTCTCTGAAGTAATTATGTCATGTGAATTGTCTTATTCTGGACCCCCAGTAAAATGCAGACATGGCATGTGCAAATCCAGTGGAGGACAATGAACCGATGAAGGGACTGGACCATCTGACTGAGTTTGTTCAGCCTGGAGAAGAAAAGACTCATGGGAGTGTTATCAATATGTATAAATACATTATATGTGGGGATTAAAGAAGAAAAGGACAAAGAATTCTCATTGCTAGAGAATGAAAAGTCAGAAAGGAATCAGCACAAGCTCAAAGGAAATAAATTCAATTTAAACTTAAAAAATAATAATTCTCTAACTGCAGTGATGCTTTCCAAACACTGGAACAAGTTGATTAGTGGAACTGTGTTGTCTCCAACCTCAGAGATGTTCAAAACTCAGCTGAGCACAGCCCAAAGCATCCTGCCCTGGCTGACCTTACACTGAGTGGAGGCATTACCCTCATTCTTCAGAGATCGCTTCCAAACTCCTGTGATTCTGTGAAAACTTGGAGTCCATGGATTGAAGGGTCCAAAAATATTTCATTCACATTAATTCTTTATATCAATAAGCTGATGAGACAAAAATTTGACTGCTGTGAAAATTACAAAACTTTGAAGTTGACATGACATCTGGATATCTGATCCTGCTCAATCAGGACCTCCTAGAGCTGGTCAATCAGCACTATGTCCAGGTAACTTTTGAAATCTCAAGGGAGAAAGACTCTATGACCTCTCTAACCAACTAGCATCAGGGATCAGTCACTCTCACACCCTCACAGTGATAAAGTGTTTAGTGATCTTCAGATGGCACATCCTATGATTCAATCACTGGGTAACACTGAAGAGCATGGCTCCTTCTTCTTTGCACCTTCATTCAAGCATCCCACACAATAATAAGATCCCCCAAGCCTTCTCTTTTCCAGGATGAGCAGTCTCATCTCTCTCAGCTTTTCCTGTAGAAGAGATGAACTTGTGTCTTCATTGTCTTTATCGCCCTTAATCAAACTCTCTCCAGGTCTTCCACATTTCCTCCCTTGTGATGCAGAGCCCAGACCTCAACACAGTACTCCAAGTGTGGCCTCACCACCACTGAACAAAGGGGAAGGATCACTCACCTCCCTCAGTGTGATGACAATACTTCTCTCAACTATGGCATGAAACAGCAAAAAGCTTGCTTGGCATCCACCAGGACCCACAGATCCTTTTCTGCTGTGCTTCTTTCAAGACAGTTGACCCAACACCCTACTGATGTGTGAAACTACCCCTTCCCACTTGGAGTACTTCACACTTATTGAATTTCATAAGGTTCCTGTCAACCAGGTGATGTTTTCAGCTAGCGGTATCCCCAAAAACTATGCATGTTTGTGATTCATTACGATTAAGATTAATTAGATAGAAATGTTCTATGTTTGGGAAATATATGCTCTTCTATGAAAAAAGTATATGCAAACAGATAAAGAAAGGAAAGTTATCCATTTTTGATTTTTCAGACATAGCCAGATAGAGTTAGGAAACATTTACTGAATCTAAAATGCCTTGGCTCCTTAATTTTATTCCAGATGTTACTAAATGAACCTACATTAAAACAAAGTAGATATTGTAAATAATTATTAAAATAAGATAAGAATTCACATCCAGCCTCCAACTCAACCATGGACAAGATAGCCCCAAAACACATATCCACAGTTTATGAATTTTGACTTCTAGTGTTCTTCTCCTATGTGGATTATCTGCTTCTATTAGATAAGAATTTTTAGTTCATTTTTCTTGTCCTCTTTCAAATTGCCTAGTTTCATGAACCTTGTAGGAATATAATGCCATTGAAACCTCTGTTTCTCAGTCAAAAATTATTTAAAGGTAGTAATAAGTTCTAATGTTAATATATGTTACATAGTCAGAACACATTAATAAGCAGAGGGTAATGAACCAAAGGTGCTCTGAAAGTCACCTCCTTAAATCTACACTCCAAAGCAATGGAGTGTGTAAGATTTTCCCAGAAAGTACTACAAAGGTGAAAAACACTCTTGCTTACTAATTCAAGCTGACACAACAAAAAAACAGCTCTCTCTGTAATCTGCAGCAACAATTGTGTAAAACAAGCAACATTAAACATGCTTAAATTACAAGTAGTTGTGTTTCATAGCACTATAGATAACTTGAAGAAATCCTTCATATTGATTTAATTGTGCTCATAAAGAATCTGGGCAACATTGACATAAATACAAGCCTTGTTCCAGGCTAATGTTTACTTACAATCATTGAAGACAGAGTTTTACCTGATTATTGATTTTTAGGAAAAGCAAAAATATCTGTGTCAATGACTAATATTCATTCCTCTTCTTCTTAGTGAGAATACAAATTACCTGACTAACAGGCAGGAAAGATAAACATGCTTATTCAGACTTATGCTTGTAAAGGTATTAGATGAAAGAAGTCTCATATTAAAACAATCAAATGATGCAGATCTTCCAATTTATACTATTTGTGAGTAGCAATTAATACTGGTATCATCTGCTTCCTGACAGTCCCTGGCAGTTTGTTAGGAATTTTTGGTACTAACATATCTTTTAAAGGTTGAAAAATATGTGATAGGTGCACATTTGATAGACGTGTGGATGTATGTTTAGAAAAAGGAGTGAAAAATCCTAACAAAGCGAGAATGTACAAAAAGCACGGAACAAAGAAAACGGCATATTTTGCTGTGTTCTGTATTTTTTCCATCCTCATTCATTCATTCATTTGTACTTGTTTTTTATTTGCCCCATTCATGATTTGCCAGAAAGAGATCATGTCACTAGCTGTGTGCTTATAAAGACTTAGAAAACTCCAGAGAGACAAATCCTTGGCAATTATTCAGAAGGAGCTAGGTATAAAGATATGTCTAAACATAACCAGCCAGAAAAAATAGGTGTAATATTTAATTTTAAAAACATTAATTTTCTTAATATCTTACACAATTTATGTAGGTTACTTGATTATTCTACTTATATTGCATTTTTATCTGTTTCTTTAAACCTGGACAAGAATTGTGTGCCATTGCTGATGATTATTTTTTTAAAAATATATCTAGCAAAAGGAAAGAATATTTTTCTCTTTAAGATCATATGCTTTCTTGTGATAAGGTTTTGGTAAGGGAAAATCAGTCTAAGTACAAAGAAACAAGACAGCAAACTGGCCTAAGATTTCTCTTCATGCCTGTGTGATTGAGGGAACTTACAAGGCAGGTAAGATTCTGCTTCAGTTTTATAGCTATGGGATTTGAAAGTGGCAAGGCTGCTTAACAGAGAAAGCTAAAAGCACCCCTGTAAGGATTTAAATGGAAGTCTCATCTGTTCTACAGAAATGCACCTTTCTTACTACTGTGATTTGATCACCTGCTGTTCTCCAATTAAACTATGAACAAGTAAAAAAGGAATGCAATATATTTGCATGTGAAATGCAGCATAGTAGCAATCAGAGGTTTTTTAAGAGAAGATCAATTTGGGAAGAACAATGTGTGTCTGTAAAGTGCAGCAAAGATTTTTTTATTCTTCTGAATTGAGAAAACAAGATGCTGGGAAGTTTATTTTCTTAATGAAAGAATTTTAGGATTATTTTCCACCCACCTGGGACTCTAAGTGGCAAAGCAAGTGGAAGGTAGAAAAATACAGCATGTATTAGAATCAGCTTAAAGAACTGTTGATGCAAAGAACTAGTTCAGAAGTTAGAAAATGCAGGTTATATTCTTGACTTTATTGTCTATTTAGTGTGGAATGAGAAATGGTATTTTGCATCTGTGTCTCAGTTCTATCTGTGTAATAAGGGGTTTCTTTGTTTTACAAGCTACTTTGGCCTAAATGTGCAAGAAGGTCATAGTTACTGATCTATTTCAGTGGTTTATAAAGAAGATGCACTGTTCTCGATACACACCTGCTTTGTTTCATGAGTTTAATATTTTACAAGCACAGAACTCAGAAATTCAGAAAGAGGGGCATAGAAATAACATCCTTGTTGTTACAGGAGATGGGACTAAGCTGCAAGGAAGTGAGGTGACTGCCAGTAGCCATCTCACACAGCAGCAGAGCACTCAAAAATGGCAGCTGGATCTGCTGGTGTCCCCACTGTATTATATAAAATCTCTGTCATGTAATAATAACCATAGCTCTAACACAAGTTACTGCACAAAGTTCCATCTCATATTGGGCCTGTTTTCTTTCAGATAACATGATTATATGGCTTTCAGTGCTGCAGTTCACAAAACAGCAGACCTTCAAAAAGCAGGGATATCTTATAGGAGCACAAGAAATAAACAGATCATTTAAGGTTCCCAAAAACTCTGAGATGAAAGGAAGATGTCAGGGCACTGTGTGGCTTGAGGAAGGAAAGGGGATGCAGGAAAGAGGGCAAAAAAAAAGAGAGGGGAGTAAGGCAGTAGAAAGCAGGGCTGGGGAAGGAGGGGGGAAAAATAGGGAGAATAAAAGAGATGTCTGCAAAACTGCTGACCAGATTCCAGCATTGAACCTTTAAACACCCGAGAACTAATGAAAAAATGTATCTTTTTACATCCTCACCCTTTAAAAACAGTGAGAATTTTGCCATTGATTTCAAAAGATTTTTATCAGAGTTTTTGGAGAGTACAGTAATATAATTGTATTTCTACTCAAAGGGACATTTTCTTCTGAAGTAGTATTTTCTGTTACATCTGGTTAAAGATCCTGCAATAATCAATGGCCCATCAACAAATTACAGATTTTTCATAAGTCAGACATTTTAATCATTGAATCGTAGAACAGTTTGAATTGGAAGGGATCATGAAGATCATCTTGTTCCTACCCTCCTCCCATGGGCAGAGACATCTTCCCCTAGACCAGGTTGTTCAGAGCTCACCCAACATGGCCCGGAAAACCCACAGGGATAGGGCATCCACAGCTTCCCTAGGAAATCTGTTCCTGTGCCACATCACCCTCGCAGTAAAAAATTTCTTCCTAGGATCTAATCTATATCTACTTTTTTTGAAGCCATTCTCCCTTATCCTGTCAATAGATGCTCTTGTAAATATTCTTGCCCCATCTTTCCTGTGAGTCCCCTTCAGGTACTGGAAGATTCCAATTAGGTCACCCCAAAGCCTTCTCTTTTCCTGGCTGAGCAAACCCATTTCTCAAAGCTTTTCCTCACAGGTGTTTCATCCCCCTAATCAACTTGGTGTGCCCTTCTGGACTCAGTTTCACCAGATCCATGTCCTTCCTGTGCTGTGGATCCCAGAGCTGGATGCAGCACTGCAGATGGGGTGTCACCAGGGCAGAGAAGGGGGGCAGACTCCCCTCCCTCACCTCTGCCCACGCTGCTTTGGGTGCAGCCCAGGCCATGTTTGGCTCTCCAGGCTGCAGGGGCCCATGGCTGGGTCATGTCCAGCCTCTCACCCACAGCTCCCCCAAGTCCTTCTCAGCAGGGGCTGCTCTGGGTCTGTCCATCCCCAGTCTGTGGTGATAGCAGAGGCTGCCTTGACCCAAGTGCAGCACCTTGTACTTGGTCATTATTCCCATGGGTTCGGTTCTTGAGCTTGTTCAGACCCCTCTGTATGGTATCCTATCCTCCCAGCATATCCCAGTGCCACTCAGTTGGTGTCATCTCCAAATTTGCTAAGGGCACTCACAATCCCTCTCTCTATGTCTTTAATGAAGATTCTAAGTAACTTGTTATTCAGTGGTATTTCATTAACACATACCTATTTTGAGAAATAGCATTTAGAAAGTAAAATTGGCATTTTTTACAGAAAAATGTAATTTTTACTTCCAAATTATTTTTTAAGTGATTTGGTCAACCATGAATTAAATATTCAGCATTTCATTTACAGAGAATGTTCAGATATTTATTGTCTTCTTTTTCTTAATTTTCAGAAGAGAAAAAAATACTGCAGAGCCAAAGAACTTTGTAGCCTTACATAAGAAAGAGGTATCTTAGCCAGCAAAAACCACACCACCTTCTGCTTCTGTTGACACAGTACCTATGCAGAATTTTTTCTTGGTTCTTATTTATTACCTTCAAAATATTTCTGGATTCCCAGGGCAGCCAAGATAGTGGCATTTTACAGTGAAACACAGTTTAATCTGCATACCATAGTTGAAAAACTGACACCCACCATAAAATACTACAAGCCATCCTTGTCTGAATCTGCATTTCTGCTTTTGTTCTGCTGAAAAGCACATGGTGTCTGCAGCACTTACTGGAAAACTGCATTTATTTTCCTCAGGTAAAGTTGGTTGTATTTCAAGGTTCGAAACCTAGTTAAATATTTTTTTTCTATGCATTATTATACTTGGAACCATTCAATCCTCAGTTAATAGGATCATATTGCATACAAACATAAAATTAAATGGGTGTATTTTGTTACATTTTCAGGCAGAGAGTGTTTCTTATTTTTCAAGGTTAAAACTAATTGAGGAAAACAGTTAAGTCTTCCTTCAAAGAAAGAAAAGTAGTTCATAGAACATACTTAGAGGAAATATTCAGGACTGCTACTATTGCTACTCTGTAAATATACAGAGCAAATAGCTGAGAGAGTTAGTAGTGAGAGAAGGTAGTTCCAGGAATTGTAGATATCCTTTTCAAAGATTTAAGAAAATTGAGTTAATAAATAAGAAACAGGACAATAAATATTAACCTAAATACTAACTTCTTGTATGAGTTGTTATGCTACATATAAAACTTTCCATTGCCATTGCAGAGTCCAGCTACTACATCCTTATCCTGCAGTCTGTCTTAAAATAAGATTAATTTTTTTGCTTTGTCCTTGCCATCATTCTGTGTTCCTGGAGTACCTGGTTCCTGCAGTGCCAAAAGAGCTCTCCCAGCACCCAGCTAAGGGCCACTATGCATAGGAAGTATTTTCATCTCACCTCTGCATTGTTTTCATTCTTCATCCACCGTCCCAGAGATATGGTGTTTCAAGCCCTTTCAGCCTGAGCTGTGGATTTAAATTCCCAAATGCTAAACCAATCTTAGACCTGTGCCTATGATAAAAATGGGGCAGTGTATCAACACAATGCTGAGTGGTTTGTGTAATGTAGAGGAATGTTGCCCCAAGTTCTTCTTTCTCTATATTCTTTGATAGTTTTGTTAACTTTAAATAAGCTTTCCCTAGCAGAGAAACTGTTTTGTTTTTCAAAAACAAATGGAGAGAGTACAGTTGCAATAACGGGACTGTTTGGGTGATACGTATTTCAGTCTTCCTTAAAAAAATATAGAGAGACAACAGCATAATGGCTCATCTGTTAAAACTGTTCTTTGGCTACTGGAGTTTTTGGGAAGTTTATCTGCAGATGTCCATATCAAGAAAACTTCAAACAGCACCTGTTTTCTCTTTGCTCTTCAGCCAGAGATCCATTCAGTCCCTGTAACCTACCTCTTCCCATACATGCAAGCATTTGGCATAATAAATGCTTTTACTAAAATGAATGAACCATGTTCTGCCTGAAACATGCACATTGACAAGACTTTTAGGTTTTTAAACTTTTTCTTTAAATTTTGAGGTCTTGGGGGTATTTTCCAGACATCTTTTGGACTAAAGTAAAATTTCATAGTGAAGACTTGAAAAAGGAGGAATAATTTTAGATCTCAATCTGTTCATTGCTGTCCATGTTTTTTCCTAGCCATGTCATCATTATTGCTCGCTGATTCAACAAAAACACACTGCAGAAAGTGATACCAAACACAAAGATACAGTAACATAAGTCTGTACGAGTGGCCATTTCAGTTCAGACTGCTGGCCCATCAGGCATAATGCTGCCACCATCAGCAGCCAATAGAGCCTGAGAAAGAACTGAAGAGGGCAAATGTGGGCTCATGCTTAATTTTACACTTTGCAGTATCAAGACTTTCAAAGACTGAAGGCAAGAGTTGCTGTCTTTAACTGTTCTGATGAATTTGTCGAATTACAAAGAAGAACTCAGGCACTTCACTTCCATTTATTATTTGTTATATATTATATATTTAAAAGGTGTTCTGAGTAACATAATCAGAGTAACTTTTTAGGAAGTCTGGGAACTTCCCTGTTGCCAAATTTTAAGCATATGCACACGAAAAGAAGAAAATTTGCCACAATTCAGTTCCCTACTCTGGATCACATGCCTACATTGTGGCTTAACTCCTGTTTCTACACCATTCTTTATCCACAGCACAGTTTTGTAAGTCATAAAGAAGCAGGTCTCCCAAATTCCAGTCAAACTCCCTCCTCCCCACACCCTGACTTTGCCCCACCTACTTCTCTAGCTTCTTGTAATGTCATGCTGGATTAGATCCCTGTGAAATGTCATGAGTTAGGTTTGGGTAGAAGTTTTTCAGCACCAAAACACGTATTGCTTTTGCCACGGGATGAAATACAGCAGTAAGAAATCAAGGCAGCAGAAACAATATGCATACACATAGGCATGTGCCTGCATTTCCCTAGGAGAGCATTAATAGATGGGCTCACTTCTTGGATGTTCCAGACTGGAAAAATTAACTACAGGTCACCTAAGCAATATTTACATTGACTGTCATGATTAGAGTTTGCCTTTGTCAGAAAAATTAGCTTTCCTCTGAGCATCTCAAACAAGCAAACATGCTGCATTTTCCTCATTTCCTTTTTCCTTGAAAGCCCAAGCTTTCAAACCCTGAAATATTTTGACTATAAAGGAATATCTCAAGTCGGTATTAACACTTATAAAATGTTTGTCTTTTTTTTTTTTTTTTTTTTGGTCATTTTAATGACTTCCTGCTCACTACTGAGACACAACTCTGTCAGACCTTTCAGGAAATTATGGAACTGAAGAGCACTCACAGGCAGCCACTTGCATCTATTCAGGGGTTGGGGGGTGGGCATAGGGACATGGAAGACAGGAGAAAATTGCAACTCACAAAATATATTACAGAGAAGAAAAAAATCTTAAATTTTTATTGAGAATTTTATATTGTGTATTTTTTTAGAACTTCTAATAATTTTACATCACTTGGCCCTATGAGCAATGACCCCAACAGTATTACTGGCAGTTGTCATGGCATAATACAGGACTTTTAAGGAAGAAAATGCACTCAGGATAATTACAAACACAATTACACTCGCAGCAAGGCCAGTGTTCTCCCCCTTCTTTAATGAGCAGCTCCTCATCCTCCTTTCAAACAGTACAACTCTTTACTGTAGGCTTTTAGACATGAGGGGCCACACATAAAGGATTCATCAGGAAGCTTGCCAAAGTATTGTAATGGGAGGTAAAAGTTTAATTGCCTCACAGGTGAATGCCTCCAGTATAGATCTAAGCTGCAATGTCTTTAAAAGAATTCAATCAGTTGTTTTAATGCCATTATGTTTCAAATTTTAAGTGCAGACACTTAAGGAAAAGAATTCCCCAGCTCAGGTCTATCTAGTAGCTCTTTATATTTGAATGAGTGACACCTGTTAACATAATTAGGTAATTAGTTTACTTTGAATTATTAAGGGAAAGATCTGAAATGATAAAAGCTGTAACAGAGCTGGAGGGCTTTATTATTTTTTCTCTTTCTTTTCTGGTTTAGCTGAAAACATAAAGAGCGAATACACAGAAACATATGGTTCTAACCTTCTTGAAGATAGGCCTGTGGGGGATTTTTCCAGGTTTGTGAAGTCAGCTCCAGGGTGATGTTATCCATTTTCAAACATTTTCTTTCCCTGTTTAGCATTTTGAGTTTTCACAGACTTCTTACTCTCCCTGGTTTTGATAAGAATCAGTCATTGATTTATTGAACTATTTTAAGAAAAGATCATTCTACTGGTATTTTCACTTTGACCAAAACTGCCAATACTGCAGTTCTCATAAGGAGAAAATCTATTCTCATGAGATTTCCAACCTGATTTTCATAACAAAGAAGTTACTGAAAAACTTTTTTTTGTTGCCTGAACCAAACCTTTTGAGATTCGTCCCCTAGTAGAAGCATTTTGCTTTTAATGATTTCCCACTGATATGTATAGTGAAGACAGCCTCTGTGCATTAAGAGCACCTTGCAATACAATGGGGTTTGAGAGCCAGTAGCTTCCCAAGCTTTGAAGCACCTGGCATAATAATGGATGTGCTGATGGATGACCTGATGTGTTACACAGACAGAACATAGCCTATCAGCATTATACTGATGGATTCTTTCCAGTACCTAAAGGAGAAGATTTTGAAAGGAAGACCTATTTCAGCTTCAAGGGAAAAACAATAGGGATGCAGAGCTGTGGGAGAATGATGTATTGCTATTCTATAGTTTCTTCTTCTAGGTACAGCTGTCAGAGTTTGAATGTATTCTCTTCTCAAGTAAGCATTTGCAAAGGTTAATGAAATGGAAGGCAAGAGGACGTGAGCTCACTATGTGCACTTCCAGACCAGAAAGCCAAACACATCCTCGCTACATCAAAGGTCAGGCAAGGAAGATGTGTCCCTCTACTCTGTTCTCCTGTGACCACACCTCGAGTAATGAGTCCAGCTCCAGTGACCCCAGCACTGAAAAGACAAGGACCTGTTGGAGCGAGTCCAGAGGAGGCCACAGGGATGGGACAGCTCTCCTATGGGGAAAGGCTGAGGGAACTGGGTTTGTTCAGCCTGGAAAAGAGAAGGCTTTGAGGTGACCTAATTTCAAGGACCTAATTGCAGTTCCCAATGGGGTCTTACAAGAAAGATGGGGCTCTTGAATATTTGCAAGGGCATCTAGTGACAGGATAAGGGGAAACGGCTTCAAACTGAAAAAGGATAGGTTTAGATTAGATATCTTGGAAGAAATTCTTTACTGTGAGGTGATGAGGCACAGGAACAGGTTTCCCAGGGAAGTTGTGGATGCCCCATCCCTGTGGGTTTTCCAGGCCATGTTGGATGGGGCTTCACCCAGTCTCTGCCCATGGCAGGAGGGTTGGAACAAGATTATCTTCAAGCTCTCTTTCAAGCCAAGCCATTCTACCATTCTTTGATTCCATGATTCTGAGACTGATATTATACTAGGTAGTCTTATAAACATGATTATATAGGGCAGAAAAATAATAGGTAACTGTTACTCTCTTGCCACTTGTGTTAAATAAGGATGAAGCCAGCATGTTACAGGAGATATATCAACATCATTTTCACTTTGGAGATTTAAGAACACAAACCACAGAATTCCTTGTGTAACATGACTGGTTCTAGCGTAGCGTAAATAAAGAACATTTATGTTATTTCAGTTGTGTTTCTCAGTAAGCTACATCTGTGATGTAAATTGAAAAAAACTTCAGATAACTTTTCTGAGGACCCTGACACAAAATTCTACTGGGCACCTTGAGAAAAAGCAAGTACAGAAACTCTTGCAGGTGGAGGATGTGAAAACCACTAGCTGCAGTCATCTCCAGCTGTCACAGGGCACTTTTTTCCACCAGCAGGTTCAGGCAAGTTCATTCTGACTACAGCCCAGCTGATTTGACAGTTCTAATCTGGTAATTAGAAAAAAAAATCTTATGCCCAGGTGGTAAGCATTGTTAAAGACAAATTATACAAGTTTGGACATTAACTACACCTAGAAATCATAGGCAAGACTGAAAGTGATTGCCAGTGTGTGTCTGTCTGCCTCGGACAATATAAACACATAAACCTCCCTACACCATTTTCTTTGATGATTTTCTAAGTTAATGGAACTGCAAAGTGCCATTATTTCCCTAACTGTAAAAAGGGAAAGAAAACCTTAAAAGACCATGAAAATTCTGATTCTCTAAATACTAGTGAGGGAGAGAAGGTAAAGACAAGACAAGCTCTTTAGGAAGGGAGGAAGGAAGGTTTGGGAGATTCCTAGCCACAGGAGTTTTCAGAGGACCATGCAGTAGGTAGATAGTTGCCTTCCTGGGAACCACTTAACTCCTGTTTTCTTAAGTATTTCACTGTTCTAATTAGAACAAACCACAGAGCACTGATAACAAAGGGGAGCCCACATGTATGACAGCTGTTTAACTTGTCTTGAAATCAGACAGGCAGGATTATGTTTCTGGCTTTAGGTGATTGAAACAAGTAAACTATGATTAGAGACAGCTACATAAGAAAAAATTTCTGTGTGGCAAGGGAAAGGATGCTGCATTGCTATTGCCACAGACGCAGGTGACACCAAGCGTAACAAGGTCTGAAAATATCATTATCAATTATATACAAATCACTCTAATTTGCACATAGGAGATTTATCAAGGACAAAAGAAGCTCTGAACATCACTCATATAAACTGCTATATTTTTGTGTGGCAAATCTGAAGGGGAAAGATGATCTTTTCTGCTTAGGCTCAAAATAGGGACCGTGCACTTAACCTAGGAAACTAACCAAAAAAAAAAAAAAAAGGAAAAAGAGTGACCTACCTCAGTAAAGAACAATATAGAGATCATTTGCCAAGCTTGTTGTTCTATATGGATTCACGGTATCATAAACAGGCAGCTTTCAGTGCAGTGTTTCCCTACTGCACAGATTTCTGGGATTTCAGGCCTGGGAACCTGCCTCTCCCTCTGCCCTTTTACATGAGAGAGACTCTCTGTTACTGTGTGAGTGAAGGTCAGTGCCAAGTAAAGAAGCATTTGCAGTGTTAAAGCCCGGTGTACTAACAAAAGTACAGGCCAGAAGCATAATGGCAAAAGAACTGAAAATGCACCCAGAGGCTGACATGACAGAAGGACAACATGAACTGGACATACCAGCTATAACGTTGTAGGCAAGAGGTGGCTCACAGACATTACGCTGACCCCAGAATTTCTCACAGGGGATGCTCTATTAGATAGTATACTGACTCAGATTGCTTTGCCAGTGTTAGATACTACACTGACAGCTGGTGAGGAGCTTGAAACCTTTGTTGAAGGAGAAAGAAGCTGTGAAAAAGACTTACCACATAAAATGCGATGTTTTTTCACAGCAAGTTTGAGGTCTGTATCAATAATTTGCACCATCATATTCCAAGCAGAGAATGTGAGAGCATGACACACAGTCTTGTTCAAGAGATAAAAGTTTATCAGTCGTGGTTAACTGCAGCATGTGAATCAGCACAAGGCTTTGTCTTTCATTCTCACAGTGCATAAGCTCTCCCATAGCTTCACTGAAAAGAATTTTGACAGTGAGTTACCACCATGGATGGGTGAGCAAATCAGAATCTACATTTTAATCATCTTAATAGATTTTGTGCTCTTGAGCCAATCATAAGATTTCTAAACTGGTTTCCTGCCCCATATGTTCTCAATGAAAAATTTTCCCAACTATTTTTTTTTTTTCTCTTTTACTTGATAGTTTCTAAAACTGCAGCTGTCAAACCAGTTCATCAGGGCTAGGCATGAAACAATGAAAAACAAGCTTCACAGCCCATGAAGCTTGGTGACAAACAGTGCTTTGATGAAAGACTTCCTCTTTTTCACAGCCTTCATAGCCAGAAAGACTTTTGACCTCTGAAGCACTCTTAAAAGGAACATTCATCCAGTGAATGAATGCTGGGGAAAGTTGCTCTGAGCCGCTCAGCAAGTGATCTATCACCTGGGACCATTTCTCTCACACTTGCCTGGAATTCACTGCAGAGTTCTTGGAGGACATTTCAGTAGGAACTTTATGCTGCCATTGATCAGAATCAATCATGTCATTAATGGACATTTGGATTTTAGGGAATGTTTTTGGTTTACACTCACTCAAGTATTTAATTTCTTTTTCTTTAAGCTTCACTTTGGAAAATTAAAGGATAGTTCTGAAAAATAGGTGTATGCTGGTAAAAACAAAAACTGCACTGAGTCTCTATTTGCATTCAAATATCAAAGCCAGTTCCAGAAAATCTCCAGCACAATAGACTTCAATTCTTTGTCTGATATTTGCACATTCCGGTTTTGAATTGTTTTCTGACTATTCTTGTTGGATATATCTATACTGTCCCCACAGAGTAAATGTGTGCCAAGGACTTTTATCCTTAGGCCAAAGGGCATGTGCAGGTGTCATCTGCATCACATCATGCTTAGTCTAAAGACCTTGGCTATTCAGGTGGTTTTAGGACATGGTTACAACTTGTGGTACATTTCTCAGTTCAGGCGTCTGAAACAAAACAAGGACTATGCCATAGGACATCACAGTGAGCTATTTTCGTGGCACAAAGCAAAGGAAATATAACATGCCAAGATACGTTGCAAGAAGTTTAATTATACAAACACGTGCCTGCACACACACACAGCCTACACAAATATTGTTGGAGGGATGTATTAAATAGAGAGAGAAAAAAAAAAACAGTCCTATGCTTTCTACCTTTGGGACACACTCTCCAGTATCTACAATCCACCAACCTGCCCAGACAATGTCTATGTCACTAAACTGTTGCGGTGCATGCAAATATGACAGGAAATATCCAGTATGGACCAACAGTTGTTCAGGGCATAAGTTTATGCTCTGCTCTTTCTTTATTTAGCAGCAGAGAAATTATATGTCTCTCATATTGCTTGTTGCATGTGGTATAATGTTTTCAATCTTCATGCTTCCAGTCACAGTAGTGCAGTTTGTGCTATTTCCACAAGAATTCCAGCTATGTTGTTCACACCATGCAGTCTCCCTGCTATTTGAAGAGCCTTGGGCTTTTTAGCTCTGAAGGCTCAACCTGTAAGGCATGCCTGGACAACTATAGGTCTCTTACAGACTTGAAATGGTATTTAAAGGACTATGACATGAAGAGAGTTGATCAATACTTACACAGCAGCTTGGGATCACCATCTCTTACCTTACATTGCATACACAAAGAAGAATAAATATTAGGTTTTAGCTGTCAGAATAGTCCTGCCTTTTAGTGATGCATCTTATTGAATTCAAATAAATAGCACAAACTGAATATTTGGTTAGTAGGAATATACTTGTATACCTATAGACCAAAAGAGAAACACATTTACAGAAATAGAAATAACAGATTTCATTGCTAATGCCTGTGAAATCAGTTTTAAGAACAAAGCCAGTATATGCTTTACTGATATTAAAGTTACATTTTCTTTAGCCAGCTATTATTACTTAAAATATTCCCTTGGAAAGTCTATTTTCCTGATTTTTTAGCCAAGAGAATATCAAGTGTGATTGGAGAAACATATACCTGACACTAAAAGGGTTTTAAAAAGAAGCAGACAGTGTTACTAATAGCCTTATTCTGGTCCCATAGATAAGGAACCTTTTTAATGCTTTACTTTGTAGTAAGTGAAATTTCTCATCCTTATTTAAGATAAAATGTCAGTGGTTACTGAAAGCACATGCAAGCTTTCAGTTAACAATTTATTAATGGAGTGGGGTGCACTACAGAATTTCCAGGATCCAATTTATTTTTAGTAAATTTTAACCAACAGCTACGATTCCTGTTGTGTTTCTTGCTGTCTTAATAATCTATATACCAAATATGTTGCTTCACTGCATAGCTGGAAATAGGTACTGAAGTCCTACAGAACTTATTTCTTTCTAACATCAGTATCTGTTCAGCTAATTAAAGACATAGTTCTCAGATCTGCAAAGCTGAATCTAACTTCATGAGTACATTCAGTGCACCACATGGAGACATGATCTTGTGTTACATACCTGACATATCAGTTTTTGTCTGAAATAGCAAAGAAAGAGCATGTAACACATTGGCGATTTGAGAGATCCAACAAAATCTTCCTCTATGCTTAAATACCAGTACTGATCAGCAGAGGCTCCAGATGTTCACTATTGAATAGATGAATTGTACTCATTTCCTTTGTAAATCAAGAGTGGCCCTAACAGGACTACCACTGAGAACTTGCTATCCATGTGGCATTGATCTTTGAATACGGCCTAGTTTCTCTAATACTTTAATTGTCAAAATTATTCCCCAGAAGACACCCCAAATTCTCTTTAATGCCTATATACCTATACACTTACTATAACCCTGAAATGATTGCAAGCTACAATAAATAGCCCATCCCTGGACTCTATAGATGCAACACTCCTAAACTGTTTTTTTCAAACATGGACATTCTAGACAACACCCAGAATCACATTTGGCAAGCTTGACTATCACTGCTGACAAAGCTGGAAAAAATCTTCTGTAGAAACCAAAAAACCTGCAGAGCCAGGACCAGGCAACTGAAAAATCTGAAAGTTAGTCAAAGAAAACACCTACTTGTCCAGTAAAGCCATTGGACTATGTAAGAAACTGTGTCAAATATTCCTACTTGCACAAAGGGAAGACTCACCCATTGGAGAATTCTTTCCTATCATCCAACATTTTTATCTTGGAGAAGAGAGAACAGATTCAATACCTTTTTATTGCAACAAAAGAACTTTGTCAATGAAGACAGAAAAAATTTCTTACAGAGGATTCAGGTGTAATTCTGAGATAATCGCAAGTCCAGTGTCACCCTAGGAGCCTGCAGTACTGAATTTATAACCATGGTCATCAAATGATATTCCAATATATCACTCTTACATTAGTTTTTGCTTTAACTCTTCAAAACTTCTTGGAATATTTTTCACTCCTTGGCTGCAGATGATTAAATGTGCACAGTCTTGGAATATTAACAGGGAGAAATACATTCATTCACCAAAGGATGGAGGCCTGTTACTTCAGTAAAGTGCTGAAAAGTCATGGTTTCAGTTTGGTTACTGAAAATAATTTTATTTCAATCACTGAAAATGTTTTTGCTTATTGTTTAGGCACTTTTGGAAAAAAAAAAACTAATGTGAAATTCAACAAGATTTTTAATGACTGAAAATGTTATTATATTCCATGTCACCATTGTAATATATAGTTCTGCTTTTACTTTTTGTCAGATTTTAGGAATATCTGTTCTCCAACCTGGTCAATATATTAAAAGTGTTCACTAAATAAATACTTCTTAGTACATTCAAATGTATATTTAGATAGGGGTGATAAATCAACAAGATGCAATGCAACTTTGTATTGAAAGACATGAATTTTGCTATAATCACATATACATTCTATTCTATACCTGCACAAGAGTTTGCCAAAAGTTGCTCGTAGATGCCATGTATATTATAATGGCTAGTAAATAACAAAGTGTGAAAAAAATTACATGGAAATCAAAATAGTAGAAACAGTTTGGTTTTTTTTAATTGTGCAGTATTTTACTGGTTAACATTTCCCAGAATTAAAGTGACTGTAAGTTTATGTTGTGTTTTAAATCCAACTATTCCAAAATATATTTATCAATCCATATTGCTGACACTATGCTTCTTTAGGCCTGCCAGCAGATTACATCCTCACCATGGTTTCACCACTGGCAAGAAGCCTAGGAGAGAAGTTTGCAGATGGAAAGGGATGGAGAAATTCCCAAATAATCTGTTCCATTCTGATCAGGCTCTTATACCATGCCCACCAACCATTGCATCAGGGACCTTGCTGAGCTGATACATAGTGGCCCTGCTTGCAAAGCACAAACTTTCAGGTCTGAAAAATGATGGATGAACATTAGGTTTTGGTTCAGTTACAGGTCTGGGAAAGATTAAGAGCAATTCTCATTTTATGAGAATGAATTCACACATCCCTAATATAGAGCTGGCAAGGTATTTTTTGCAACTTTAGAATACTGTTGCATAAGCATAGTGACTAAATGATAAATGTCTCTAGTGGGGATGGAGTAATGGGCTTGAACTACCTTAGACAACTGTGCTGGAGCTGCTGTTCATCACTCACAGTACTGCTCACTTCAGCTCTGTAGGGTACTAGAAAGACAGACATTCTTCTCCCACCCACCCCACCTCTGCCCCTGAAATGCTTTTATAGAGAGTGTTGTCATTACAACAGGAAGCACACAGGCTGGAGATATATACTAAAGTGCTGCATTTGAATTTACCCCATCACTCTGAACTACTCATGCTAACCTGAGCATCTTTTTGTCTACAGTTTATTGATGCTCTATGCTAAAATTACTTGTAAAAAAAAGGCTTGATTATTGATGATGCAAATATATTTCTTCATTATTAAGTGAATTACAATTAGCTTGGATTTTAACATCTATTCAAAATGATAGCAGAGGGCAACTTGCAGCAGAAAAGGGTTGTAAGCTTTCCACTTACCAATTAATTCTATTATCAAATGCTAAGAAAAAAATGTGCCTGCCAGCTGTGGCTTTATTGTGTTTTCCCAGAACCAATAATGGGAAAGCTGTGGAAGTTTTTCTTTTATTACCTTTTTTTTGTGTCTGTGTGTATAAGTTAACCAACAATAACAACAAAAAACACACCTTTTTTCCCACAGAAATACTTTTTTTTCAGAAGATGATCTAAACAGAACAGTAGTGTTAGAATAATCAAAACTAGGAACCTCAGTTTTAAGCTGAAAGTTTGTTCCTGCTAAGCACTTCTGAGATATCATGAGCAGTAATTTCCCAGTCATGTAGATGCAAAGATAATGTGAACTGGTTTGTGTGAGTTACAGTGCAGTCCAGAACAAATTCATTCAGCTATCTAGAGCTGCTGTTTTCCAACCTTTGCATCAAGGACTACACAGTGAGTCTCACTGTAATCCTGTTATTTTTTAAATTGACCGCTGACAATTTTAAGTGAAAGAAGTTTCTGCTTGCTTCTTCAATACCCTCTGTAGTCTTTTTTATGATTTTCCAGCTGTGTACTGTAAGAAGCATGTCAATGGCAACAATTTGTTTCTAATTGAGATGTCAATATCAAAAACATTTGTTTGAAATTCTTGAGACATTAATTAACTTTATAAAGCTCTCATAGTTTTTCCCTTCTTACGTCACTAATAAATGGATCAAAATTCTGATGTCTCAGGCAGTCCTCTTATTTTAGGATCTTGTGACAGAACAAAGAATTTTAACCAATTTCATTTTCATATTTCAATAATTTTATTTCTGCCTCCTAATCTCTGGATTTTATTTCACTAAAACCCTGAATTTAATTTAGCTGAGTTCCTGGTTCAACAAACTGCAAAGGACTATTTGCTTCTCTAGGTAAGGCCTTAGGCAAAGAAATAATGAAAATACTTTTTCACCTCCTTTCCCACCTGGCGAAATTTCTTCACTGAAAGTATAATTAGTCTGTGGAACTCAGAGAGGTGGGATGCCAGCTAGGCAAATTCAACTAAGGTTTTCTATAATAACAATGTCCATCATTGCCTACTGCCAAGAGAAAAAAGAAATGTAACAACCAGAAAATGTTATACTTTGCAGCTTGAGATGACTTTATGTGAGACAATTAGAATTAGAAACCAAACCTCTTCAAGAACATTATTAGCATTTCATGGGATTGCTAGTATATTTGTCTGAATCACCTGGTATTGGCCCTCTCAGCACAAGGATAATAGAACACACTTTTTTTTTTACCCAGCAAAGGGAAATCTGGCCAAATATAGCAATTCTATGGAAGCAAGATTTATGACACATGCTGTAGATATTTTAATGACCTATAGTAATAGTGCAACCCAAAGCCCACAATATTTTAATTTATTTTATTATATTTAATTGTTGGTTTTAATATAAATATATATTTTATAATAATATATAAATATATATTATCAAAGTTTTACTATTCAAAGCTCTTGAGGTTTTATTTTTGATCAATTTAGAAGAACATTAGATGTGCCTTCCTTGTTAGTATCCCCTGATACTTGAGAGTCCCTTTAAGATTACGTATTGATTAACTGCACCCTGTTTTTGTCCTGTAAACAAAGGTCATTTCAGCTGATTTTGTCCCTGGTATCCCTTGAGAAGTCAGCAGTTACAGATCTCAGTTCTGAGTATACTAAACACAACACCCGAAGTCTTGATATTCATTTCATAAAATATACATTTCTTTTACAGCACAGAATTGAATAACATGGGGCTCTCCCTAGAGAAACTAGTCACAAAATCCAGCTTGTCTGTGCTCTCTAAATGCAAATTTTAATGTACATAGGCTGTGGAAATGTATTCTTAGGTCAGAAGATAGTATTTCTTCTATAACTTTGGACATCAAAATGAAGCATCTTGGAGGAATAGTGTCTAATTATTCTAGACCATGTGTATTGAATTGGCATGGCTAGATTTTGGAAGCAGGGGGACCACAGGGGTTGCTTCTGTGATAAAGTGCCAGAAGCTTCCCCCATGTCTGACAGACTTGATGCCAGCTGTTTTCAAGTCTGACATACCGTGGGCCAAAGCCAAGTCCATCAGAGGTGGCAATAAGACCTCTGTGAAAGCATACTTAAAAAGGGAAAAAAGTTATTGTACAGTTGTAATTGTGCTCAAAGAAGAGGTGAGTGTGAATATGTCAAAGCAGTGGGCCTGCTGGTCCCAGTGCAGAAGTAAGGAAAGAGTTTCTCCAGTCATCAGAGCTGAGAGTCCCCTGCAGCCCCTGGTGCAGCTCATGGTGAGGAGCTGTGCCCCTGCAGCCCATGGAGGTCCATGGGGACACAGAGATCCAGCCACAGCCTGTGGAGCCCCACAACGGAGCGGGGTGATGCCCAAAAGAGAGCTGAGAGCCCATGGGAAGCCCAAGGTGGAGCAGGCTCCTGGCAGGGCTTGTGAACCTCTGGGGGCCCACGCTGGAGCAGGCTGTTCTTGAAGGACTTCACCCCGTGGAAGAGTGACCCACATTGGACTCACACTGGAGAAATTTGTGGAGCACTGTCTCCCATGGGAGGGACCCCGTGCTGGAGCCAGGGAAATGACTCCTCTCCCTGAGTAGCAGCAGAAATCACATGTGATGAACTGACTTTGAGCCCCATTCTCCATCTCCCTGTGGCACTGGGGACGAGATAGAGTCCAGGAAGGAGGGAGGGGTAGGGAGAAAGTGGTTTTAAGATTAGGTTTACTTCTCATTTTGCTCTGATTTTGATTGATGACAAATTCCATTAATTTCCTGAAGTTCAATCTGTTTTGTCTACATTGGTAAACAAAGAGTGATCTTTCCCTGTCCTTATCTCAATCTCAGCTTTACAGCTAGTTTTTCTTTTCTCTGTCTGGTTGCAGAGGTGAGTGCTAGAGTGCCTTTGGGATCCACCCAGGGTCAAACCCCCAGACAATTTAATTATTACCTGTCATGGTTCCATGAAAATAAAATTTCTTCAGCTGTTCCCTTGAAACTGGTTGTACAATTTCCAGATAAAGGGCCTCTGGCCTGGTCTGACAAAGTAAGCTCCAGGACTCATGAGGCTTTATGTTCCTTTGGAATAATTTTGCTTTACAACAGGGATTTTTTTTTTTTTGCCATTGTTTTCCAAACATATCTAACCCAGAAATGGGACAAAGCTTTTGAAATAGAAACTTTTGTAAATCCAGGCAATAGCATACACACACACACACACCTTATACACCCAGCAGATTATATTTCTATAAAGCTCTAATTTCACAATATCTGATGTAGAAAACACCACGATAATCTCTGCTGCAGGGATGGAGTAATGCTTTTGAACCCAAAAGTGCTCTTTATTTCCACCCTGCAATAGCCTGTGCAGCCAGGGAGCTGGTGCAGGGCAAGGCTAGAGGCAGGTCCATACCTGGGACAGGCTGTATTGCCAAATCATCCACCCACCAGAAAGGATCTGGTCACATGTGACTCCCAGGGAACTTTGCCCTTCCTCTGAGGCAGCTCCGTGAGTAACACACAACAGCCTGTGTCCAAACCTGTCATAAGGGTTGAGCTAGAATTAAGCTCTTAGGAAGCCCCAGAGAGAATTTTTCTCAAATATATAAACTGCTCTTTCAGTCATGCTCTACTGTTTTTTTCACATGCTCATTACAGATATAATGTAAGAGAATCATTTAAATTATAAACAAAGCTATTATTCCTGTATAAAGCCCATAGACAATTGCTATTAAAAGATTTAGATTACTCAGTTGGTTGGGTGCCTATAGAACACATTCTAGCACCTAAGTGGAAAGAAACTTGCAGCATTTTCTGTAGCAGACTTTATCTTGGAGGAAATTTGTAAAGAGAATCTTCAACAGATATTGTTCCTCAAAACAAGCATTTTCAAAGTTTTGCAGAGTAAGGTAAGATGGTGCATGTTCTAGGCTTTTGATTTCTCAGAGTGGGGAATAAAAAGTAATAAGACAAAAGCACAATAAAAGGAAAAAATTACGAAAAAGTAAAATAGTCTCTCAACTGATTTACTGTAACCAGAGAGAAATGATGGGTGTGAATGCAGTGATTTGATAGTAAAAAAAAAAAAAAAAAGACCTGCTTTAGAATTGTTATAGAAGAGAATGTATTAAATAATTATATAAAAGCTATTATAAAACACTCTCAAAATGCCTTTCAACCTCTATTTTTTTCCTACTCACTTCCCCAAAGTTTAAGAGTTCCTAAGTGCCTCCTTTCTGGCCAAACATCTGCCGAATTAGTATTTTAGTTAGATTTTAAATAGGAGCAAGATCTAATACTGTACTAATTAACTGAGCATATACCTTTCCCAATTCCTCTACTGCATCTACTTCTTCAAGGACAACCCACTAAATAGTACTGCTGTACAGCCATGAAATTCCTTAAAAGGAGGCTACGAAGATAATAAACTGTTGAACACTCAAAAAATAATATATTCAAATTTATTCACATACTCATAGTCATTAAAATTTTGTTAGAACTGAAAATTTAAAAAAAATCTCTTAAACAGCATATTTTCACATATCTGATAACATAGTTGCTATCTATATCTGCAGATTGTGTATGAATTGTTGAATAAAAGCAGAAATGTTCTCCTTGTCTTTTAATGTGGACTGTCTTCTGTTCATCCTAGATAGCTCTGCTGATTTAAGGGTATGATTTCCATGTGCTTAGCTCTCAAAGTACTTCTGCAACTCAGCAGAAGGTGTGTTTTCTATAAACTAGATTCCAGGACCACAGAATTTTTCTGGTCCATTTCAGATAGGAAACTACCCTGTTCCAGCATTCAAATCACCACACAATGCATATATTGATTAGTATTCCATGAAAGACTTGCTGCAAAGAGAGGTAAAAGAGACCTACAGAAAAGGTATGCTTCATTAAGTTTAAAAAAAAAAATCCCATCTTTAACCTGAAATAGGTAGAGGCTGCAGAAGAAGGAAAAATGCATTTGTTTTACTTTGGATAGATTGGTTTTGGTTTTCCCCTCCCAGCCAGACTCTTATTTTAAAAAAAAAAAACCACACAAAAAAAGAAACAACAAAAAAAACCCCAAAACCAAAACCAAGCAATCCTCTTTTTTTGCAAACACTATTAAGCTTGGAATAGTATTTTTGCTTATTTACAAACCAGATGTTCTGTCACACCATCCCTGTAGCACCTCTGGAGCACACTTACCTGTGTTATATTGGCATGACCTCACAATAAAGGTTCCAGTGCCATCACACCCTCACACTACTATTTTCAATAGATAATTCTGGAAGTTGATGAACACTGAAATAAAACTGTCCTGTATCCTATCACCTTTTGTCATTATCTAGAAACTTAGCCATGGTGTCACAGATAAAGCAAATGCACTAAGGAATATATTAGAGATTAAATAAAAATGAAGTGCTTAAATATAAATAAGAATTCCTTTACTGAACTTACAATTTATTTTTAAACTGAATGAAAAAGGCCATCTGTCATAAACCTGTGATCACTCTAGGTGGCTTTTAACACAGATTTGATTTTGTCAGCTATTTCATTCCTAGTTATTCACCCAGCTTCACTGTAAATTGCTAAAGAGCTGCAAAAAGCTTCCCATGTCTTTCTCCCATTAGGTCATCCTTTGTAACAATAAAGGAACCAAAGCTTTATATAGCCAGACTGAAATCTTTTACTAAATGTTAACTTTAACACTTGAGCAATTCTACATAATGAGATCCTGTCTCTAAAAGTAACTTTCTCTTCTGACGGTCACCAAGGTAGTGACGTGACTGAAAAATTTCTTCTTTCTGGTTCCTTAATGGGCAGGTCTTCCAGTTGAAGGTCTTGCATCTACAGCAGAAAAGGAAGGAAAATTATGACTTACCATATGGGAGGGTGATGACAAAAATATTAAAATATTTGTTAATACCCTGCTCTTAAATTTTAAACCAGGCACCTGTCATGGGCCAGCACTGGAGACCAGACATTGGGTCCAACCCAGGGAAACTGACCGAGTTTAAAGTGGCCAAACTTAAAATGTGCTTTTTGGTATAGATGAGGAAGCATTATCATACACTAGTTAATCGGCATATAATTTATTTTAGCCTAAAGGAAAATCTAGAGGATGACCACCTACATCTAAGTACAGACAGAACTTTTCTCCCAGCATCAATGCAGCAAATGCTAGGATTTATTAATATGCTGAGAAATGTATTTGCATTATATTCCATAAAGTGATCGTAATCTCTACTAGGGTGAAAGTAATTGAAAAGCTCCTGCTTTATAAAATACTTTTACAGACTTATTAAAGTAATTAAGTAGCTCTATAAGAGAGATAGAATTGCTTTTGCACTACATTCTGACACACTTTATAGCTGTATTCCTTAACCAGACTAGTGCTTTAAATCAATTATATCCTGTTATAATGATCTTTTTACTAAAATACATGATTTGTGGCATTTCTGTGAGGCAATTAATCATGGAATTTTAACACAGACTCCATACATTCTGCATACTGTATATGTGCATGTGTGAAACAAACCACACATTTATGAAGCATTTTAAAATCATTTAATTTCTGCCATTAATCACTTAAATGGCTCTTAGTCTGAGTAATTACTGTTGATTGGTTCAGTGTGCTGTTTTACTTAATAGATTGTGTTTTTCTAATTGGCCAAGATTTTAATAACAAATTACGAAAGGATATGGGGGGAGGATGGGTAGTACAACTAGCAGTTTTAATATATGTGGCGTCCTGAACTCAGTTAATTAATCCAAACAGTAGCATTTGAAATGACATCTGGTTGATACAATGGAAAGTGCTTTTATAATCCTAAAACGCTCTTTAAGTAATCTGCTCATGTTTCTTAGATACGTATTTTTAATTACTGTTATTATTTGAAATAAAATACAGTTGGTTAAATAAGTCTGTGGTAACTGGTATCTTTGAGGTGTAGTGCGCTTACAAGGTTTTTGAATTTAATTTGTAATTCTTGCTCATTAAAGTATTTTGGCACATACTGTGATCCAACTTACTGTCTTGAGGGGAAAAGAAAATTTGTGGCTTCAGTAGATGAAGTAGGTGAAAGAACTTGCTGTGACACTTAGGGCTGGGCTGGTCAGGGATGCTATTCTACTATAATTATGTCAATTCTCTTAATTTTTCAGATTTTCTGTTCTCAAATAATTTCTTCCATTATAATTACTCTTTCAAGAAAGCAAAGAGTTAACTGGTATGTGCAGAAAATAAACCAACTGGAATTGTTATCCTGGAAATTGGTGTACTTTAACCGTTCTGATTTAGCTATTCCAGGTGGACACTCTCATGGAATAAATCTTCTAATTTGTGGAAAATGGATTTATCTCAGGATGAAAGATGGGACTTCCAGAATAGGGAAAGCTAACCAGGCCATAATATCACTCAGGATCCTGAGCTGAGACCACTCTGCAAGGAAAGGATATAAATTTCATTAATTTTGGCTCATTGCACAAATTGAGCCCTTGCACAATGGAGAACTTAGAACAGGTCTTTGACCTCCATATAAGAAAAGCTGATGGGTAACCCAGGGGTTTACATCCCGTGCAAGTTCCATTTACACCTCTTTTAGATATGGTCAGATTTAGTTCCTGTGGCAAGAGGGTAACAAATACCACTGCCCCGTGGAGCAGATTTTCTTACTAATTCTAGAGATTGTATTTGCCTCAGCAGTTAGGATGGTGGAAACATCCTGACTTTTATTGTCTATTCCAAGTAGTATATTGTGAGGCTCTAAAACATATTTTTTTCATTCTAGGTTAGTTGAGCAGATGTGAAACAGTGCCTAAAATTGAAACAAACTCAAGAAATCTTTAAGCTACGTGTTTCGGGACCTGCTGGCTGTTGAGATGGAGTAGGGCAGGTCAGCTCATATTGACAAAGCCATCCAAAAACCAGGCCATATTTAGGATATAAGCAGCAGCCCCAACACAACTATGTCATACAGCAATACAAAATTGCTGAATAAGTGCTTTATATACTTTGTTTCTTAAATCCTTGACAAATTTTTAAGAAATAATTAAGAACAATGTTCAAACTGCAGAAAATTAATGGAAAATAAAATTTAATAGGTGAAATTGAAATTTGAACTTCACAGAATTCTTCCCTGCTACCAGTTTTCACAGAATTCTTCCCTGCTAACAGTCTATAATGTTATTTCTCTTTCAAATTAGCTTATTTGAAAAAAATTAACAAAACTCGATAGAGTATATCTATCTCTAATTTCATCAAAAATCTCTCATGTCAGGAAAAATAATGTCCCTTTTCAACAGGGAGAAGTGTTGGCCAGAAATCAAGGCATCAGCCCTTTTGTTACTCCTTTAGCCTTGTTTTCTGTTTGCCATTTTCTACCCAAGAGCTTTAGACAAATCACTTAGGATTTTTGTGATCTGTCAGATACTGAGTGGGACTTCAAAAAGCAGGGAAGGATGAATAGGTAGGGACTAAAATAGTTATAAAATTAGTCCTATGTTCCCATTGTCTTCAATTATACTTCAGAACAGAGCTCTAAGGGTAGATGAGATCAAGACTGTCACATGTTCATCCTCTATCCCAGTGGGTATAACCCATCACCTTAAATATCACATGGTAGTGGGTACTGCAAGCCCCTTATCTGGTGGGATCTTCTTCCTAGGCCTGGTGGATTTCAGGGTGCCCCTTTATGGAGAGAAGGAAAAGCTGTTCCTTGAAATGCAGCACTGCTGTCCCTCCTTCTGCATCTCCCCAAGGCAAAGAGGGGCTTCCCTGAGCAGCCCTGGGTGGAGCAGTGTCCTTCCAGTCCCTGCCACAGTGGTTATTTTTAGGTACTAACACCAGGGAGTTTCAGACCAAGGACATGTCTCTCCACCTGCCAGACTTCCAGGGCTTGCTCATTTGCAAGATTCTCAGAAAAGGCTGTGATCTCACATAACAGGAATATCTAGAACAGGGACTTCAGTCCAAATGGGAGCCTTGGCTCAGGATCTCTAATTACTTCTTAATATAGAGTTAAATGCTTAGTGTCACTCAATAAAGTTGGTGTGTGAATTGTTCAATTCTTGTTACTATTTTATTGCTATGTACTGTATTGTAATTTTTAGAAATAATTGCAGGCTAATATTGTAATTATAGACTTCTCAAATTTAATTTAGTTTCATGGCAAGAGCTCTGGTGAGGTTTTCTTTTTTAAAAAAACAGATACAATTTATAATGAAAATAATGGGTAATTTAAAGGAATCTGCGAACAGAACAGTAAAACATCCAGTTAATAGCACAAATAAAAAGGCAATCAGGTATTGAATAAACCCTCCACACTTGAAAGCAGGCAAGAAAGCAAACAAACAGTTTCTCCCCACCAAAGGTTTCAACGTTTGGACAGAAGTGGATCTCTGCAAACAAGCAACTCAACTCAACACTCTCTGCTTTCACAAAACTAAAATATTAGGCAGCAGCAGGTGGGATCAGACCCACAATCCCTTTTCTCATTTTTCCAGAATCCCTTTATTTGAAGAATTGCAACTCTGTCTTGACAGTGGAATACCAAGAAACAAACAAAATTGATTCCCTGAACAAAAAAGAGCT
Organism: Petroica traversi; assembly: GCA_025920805.1. Classification (NCBI taxonomy): domain Eukaryota; kingdom Metazoa; phylum Chordata; class Aves; order Passeriformes; family Petroicidae; genus Petroica; species Petroica traversi. Next base: position 2,744,790 of record JAHLSL010000038.1, read on the forward strand.
GGGATGGGTTATCCCCCGAAAGCTTAACAGCTCCTGCACGTATATTGCAACCTCCATTCAGAAAAGATGCACATGCTTGGGTTTGTGTCACAAGACATTGCTCAGAGACCCAAATTGCATTTGCAGTAGTCTGTCTGCAGCCGTCTGTTTCCATTGAGTGTACAAGGAGCCAAAACTGACCAGTCCTGAGCAGTGGCACAAATCACACACACCTGAACACAGCTGGACTGGATAGGACAAGAGTTACAGCATCAGCCAGTCACAGACACAACTCCTCCATGTGCCAAGCAACAGCCTTCAGGGGTTGTGTTATCCCTAGATGGGTCACTGAGCAAATTTAACTTTTAACTCTGAGTGACTTCTGCCCATGAAAGGCCATACCAAACCAATTGCTCTTCCAAGCCCTGTGAAACATATTTGAGTGTGTACTTGAAGGCATACACTTTCTTCAATAGTCTAGCTGGGGTTTACCTCTCATATCTTAAAAGGCTAGAACCTCAGAGAGGACTTTCACCTTTTATATTTGAGTAATGCTAATAATTTTATTCTCTGAGTGTTCTTGTTCCATTCCTATACCACTACAGAGAATCTTCCATTCAGATTGTAAGTGATGGAACTAATATCTTCTGTATTTAATGGGCTCACGTTCTTTCTGCAGAATGTTTTTTTGCAAACAGGTCATCCAAAGCACACTACAACAGTACCCTTCTCTCCACATCCATCTTCCATTTTCTGTCTCTTCATGCTGATAAAAAAAATGAATAAACAAAGGGTTTCTAAGCTGAACATGTCTTCCAATATTCTGTGGGTGTTGATATTCAGTGAACGTCATTTGATTTTAAAAGCACCAACTAAAATATGCAAAATATGTAAAATATGTAAAATATGTAAAATATGTAAAATATGTAAAATATGTAAAATATGTAAAATATGTAAAATAATGTAAAAGGTACCTTCAAATTATTCATCTGAAAATGTATTTTCTTAGTAGAAATAATTGTATGGTCATTGCAAGACATGAAAGACTGAGACTGCATTCTAAAAATTATTTAATATTAAATGATTTAGTTCTTTGTAGACTTAAAAAAACATTAATATTATATACAAATTTCAGTTCTACCTCAAAAATGCAAACAAATCTAGGGTGCCAGAGGAAGTTGTCTCTCAACACATGATAATACTACACACAGGTTTAGGGAAGAATTTAAAAACAACATTGAATTGAAACAGTCAAGGGAATTTAGGTAGGCAGAACGTAATTACCCAAGCTGGAATTTGGCCAAGACACTGGGGCTAACACTTTTTCCCTTTTGCAAAGTGCCAGGAGATCTTTAATGAGAACAAGTACCCAGGGATCTCTAATGAGAACAAGGTCGGGACCTTTATTTGATATCTCAGCTGAAACACAGCAATCTCAGCAGCACTATACTACCTAACACAGGCTGGGGCATAAGTTCAAATCTGACTCAGAAGAAGAGTGACACCAACAGCATCACTACCACCTTCTTCTTTCTTACTTCACTCTCTGTGGTTTGCTCCCACTCCACAGCTTAGCAAAGTGCTATTTGTCAGGTAGTGCAGAAAATAGGAAAATTGCTATTTCTTTTTAAATGTATTTGGCCTAGCTGTCATTTTTCCCATTTGGTATTTTCTGCTAGATAAATCTGCCAATGGGCACTGGCTGATTATGAATGGTGAACTAACCAAGGACAGTAAAGAGGAGTCTACTCTTGACATGAGAGAATATAATTATGACCAGAAACACAAAAGCAGAAAGTGTATCATTCTAGTAATTTTAATCATTTTCATTTGTTAGTAAAGACCTTAAAACAGTTTTGCAATTACAGTTTTAGATAGCCAGAAGAGTCTTTTCTCTTTAGTATAACATTTTAACATCTGTTTTGTCAGTCCAAATGCTATCTTTCTGACCTCTCCAGTTCTTTGGGGTATAAAAGTGAGAATTTGACTATTACTGTATCCTTTCTATTGATCAGGGACATTATAAACTGTTTGCATATTGTGATGTAACAATTTCCAAAACATCAGCAAAAAAACCAAAAGAAATGAAAAAGTGAGCATAATTTTCAAATGCTACCATACTAAAACTCCACACATTAATAAATAGTCCAGTTTTCAGAGGTACTGAGCACACTCAGATTCTGTTTATTTTGGTTTATTCCCACTGACGGCACATGATCATGTGCTAAAAATGTACTTGGCAGGATTAGGCCCCAAGCCGAAACAAACTAATTTAAAGACACTTCAACAGTAATCACAAGGGCAGCAAATATAAGCATAGGCACTCTTATTGATCTTACATTTATTCTAAGTCAACAACAAGCACAGCTGTTCCCAAATGGTCCATGGCCTTCACACACAGAGAACACTGTCCTGGTTTGATTGATCAAGATACAAAAAATTCAATGTTGCAGGTAATAAAGTGTGTTCTTTCATTTCAAATATTACAGGTACCACCACACGATAGGCTTAACTGAGCTTATTAAAATATCCTTTTTTATATCCTTTTCTGTTCACCAGCTACAAGACTGTGAGTTGATCCTCAAAATTTCACCAAAGAGTATCCCTGATTTTTCTGCACCTACCATAAAGACAAACTTCCCCAGCTGGACAAGAAACACTGTTCATATCCTCTGTGGAGATCACAATTGAATCAGTATTTTGGTGGACTAAATTCACTGTAGCATAAGAGGATAATAGCTTGCTTCATCTTTACTTCATCTTTGACATCTCTCCATGCCTAGCTGATCCTGAGGATCCTATTTCTGTATTATTTGAATTGCACACTCTCTTCCCTCACATCAGCTTCTTTGACTGCAAGATCTTCCCTTGAAGAAAAACTGCATAACAATGACAAGCCAGAAAATCCAAGTCAGCCACAGTTTTCTTGGCTTAGCTGGACAATTCCAAGTAAATCTCATCAGGAGTACAAAATAATTTGTGAGCGTCTGTGGTAGTCTTGCTAAAGATTTAGTTTGACATAGGAACCTGAGAGAGGGAATAATTTGTCTCAATGGTCTCATTTCCTATGATATTTGCAATTACTGTCTTTTATCTGTTATAACAATTACATATCTTATCCTACCTGGTGCAGGGCAATTACAAATTATTTTGAAAACTCAGCATTTCAAAGTCTTTAAAATCAAGGGATTCAAGTGGGATTCACAAGACAAAGAAAGTACTTGGTTTGGCAAGGAACTGGCACTTGCCATGGGAAAATTGGACATGGGACAGACTACAGAGCCACAGTGCCACCTTCTCTACCTGACTACAAAAGATGCCAGACATATCATGTTGATGGCTGCAGTGGGATGGAGTCCAGCTTCCCCCAACTTCCTTCTCCCTTTGTACATCTGCCCCTGCACAAACAAGGTCCTTTGTCCAAAGTCCTGGAGACAGTTCACTGAACTCAGACATCTGCCTTGAAGTCTATGTGACTTCATTTTTCTTACTTGAATTTTGAGCCCTTAAAGTTTGTTATTTGTTCTTTTTGTCTGTACTATGTAGCGGTAGTTCAAGCCCAGAGAGTTACATATCCCCTGAGGAATTTCTGAGGGCCTAGAAAGTGAGGCCCTTCTAAGGTAGAATTAGGTTTGGAAAGGGGGTCGAACTCCCCCCTCCCATCCCTCAGTTAACAATGGTATCTTTTGTCTCACTCTTTCCTCCCTTACTCTTTCCCGACTAGGCCCTGACTTTCTGACCCTTCCCCATTTCCTCCCCTGTATTATGAGATAAATTGTAACCCTCAGAATAAAAGTCTGAAAGCTGGGTTTTCTGGGGTCTTTTGTCCCTGAACCCAAGCAGAGCAGACCCTCGTGTCTTGTGTCAGATTTGGGCTCCAGACAAGGGAACACTCTCTCTCTCAGCAGCTCTCTGGCTTTTGGGACAGCGGCCACCATCCCAGGGAAGCCCGGCTCGCGACAAGGGGAAAAGAAGTCCTCAACTGAAGTTGGCTTAACAAAAAGGAAACTTTCAGAACAAGCCGCTGAGCAGCCGGCCGTCCCTGTGGTCAGCTGTCCGGCCTCACCACCGGCCACAAGTGGCCCCCGAAACAGGGACGCCACAGTACTATATACACGTGTGTATATCTCCAGTTTAACTGGATTATGTAAATGAAAGTCTAAGTATCTAGATGTTTCAGTGTCTCTATGTTAATATTATTCAACTTTTTTTCAGTCTGCACTGTGTACTTGGACAGAGACAATGTGCATTATATTCAGCTCATAAAAGCATAATGGTCTTGCCCAGAATAGCACCCAAATTTAACTGAGAAAGAACCTGTGATTGGACAAGTAATTCCGTAGCTGAACTATTACAGCTCACTTCATTAGCAATGTCAGAAATTCTCATTTGCAAGTCAACATCTCTCATAAAGACATTTATATTCTCAGATTGCCCCTGAGTAGGTTTAGATAGACAGATAATAGATTACATATATAAATGTACAGTTGTATTTTCCATACTTCTGTGAAAGTTAAATCTGAAAATGTGGAGTGTCCTAATTTGAACAAGAAATGAAATGCACAAAGGAGCCCAGAATAATTAGGGAGCCGAAATGTCCATTAAAGTAAGGAGATGAAGAAATCTAAAGAAAGATTTCCCTATCTATATGCAAAAACATGAAGAAAAAGCATAGTAATACCTGCACGAGACCAGCCCTTTCCCTGGGCTGAATTGCAGCAGTTCCAGATAACTCTTCAACCAAGGATGTTCGGAACACAGGAGGGTCCTGTGTCATGTCAGACCCATGTCTCGCTCAGCAGCACACTTCATCACAGCTGCTCTTTCAGCAGGATGATGGGGGTGAATCCTGCCATGCAGCTTGTCAACCTGTTCTGGTCCAGTGTTTTCTATGATTCCTTGTCTCATGCCTGACGTCTTTCTTAGCTAGGTTTTTAATAGGTTCAAGACATCTTCGTTTCCAAGACTAGTGGCAGTAACTCAGCACTGCAGATATCTCAGAAGATTCCAAAGATGTTTGAAATATCCAGCAATCACTTAGCCAGTACTAAAAAATTTAGAACCTCACCTGGTTCTTCTGGACACTAACCAGAAAAGCAACATAGAGGAGTCTGTACAGACAGCAGCACATACTGTGTCCAGCCCTGGCCTTGGTTCATAGAATGTATTTACCCAAGTTCCCATCCACCATATTATCAATTTCACCCCGTGGAAAGGTCTTTTATAATTTTTGTAAGTGCTGTCTGAGCAGAGATAAGAACAAAACATGCATGGCTTTACCTGCCTTTATAAACACAAGATCAGTGACCAACAAACCCCAGAAGAGCTGTGTCCTGATATATCAGCTTGAACATTCAAAATTTCCTAATAATTTCTTGCCATAATTTCTTGGATTTTCAATATCAGGATAGAAGTCCTGTAAGAATAGTGTGCAACAGCCAATTGCAGAGAAAAAATGAGAACATTTCAGAAACTTTCAAAAGATTTAGTTGTGGCAATTTACAAAGGGTTAAAGGAAAGATTGTATTTTATTGGCATTGCCTCACCCATTCTTTGTTAAGATACTGACTAAGCCTCAATATGATAGAAAAGAAATTGAAGAGGTCTTTGCTTGGCAGTGGGTCGAGAACAGCTGTGAAAATAAATGATGACTAGAGAGAGAGAGAAAATATATGAGGTACCAGTATGCCTTACTGTACTTTTAAATTTATGCTGCAGATGGTGGAGTGTTTTTGAATCTCAGCACTCTAAAATAACTAACCTGGCAGGTGCACACCTGGTGGACTTCTAAGGGGAGAGATCCAGCCATTATTATCATAGATGATCCAGTAGTTAAAGCTGAAGAACTGCATGGCCATGCAGTTTTGGTTGGGTTTTTTATTTTTTCTTACTTGGATGCCAAAACTACATATCAAGCCACAGGCAGAGAATAAAGTCTGCACAAAGATTTGTACACACATATACACATACTTGTCCATTTTCATACATATTTCATGTGAATATTTGGACTTAATGGGAGAGTAGAACAGTCCAAACATCTTTAATTCTTTAAAAAACTTTTAATTCACTAATTTTGGCACCTCATTATCAGTACTGATAACAGGAAAGAGGCTCTACCTCCAGATACAAAAAATATTAAAAATATCCCTCAACTGATGATTCTTTTCAACATCTGCCTCTTTTCTTTCCTTTCATAGAAAGCATGCATGAATAATCAGACCACAGTGCTGCTGTTAATTGAAAAAATCATTAGAAAACTTCCAGGTGCTGTTTACTATATAAGCATTGTAATTTTCTATCCTAAAATCAGCATCTCACCGACATCATTGTCTGCCCTGGGGCACAGGGATTGTGCAGCTTTTACATTGTCAGAGGCAGTTGCAACCCCATTTGCTAGCAATGAAAGAAATGGATCCACACCTGCAGCGTTTGAGGCAATAATTCCTAATATTAGCCAGACCTCATGAGGAGAGGGCTTTTTTGCCAATCCTTTATGATTCAACACTTTACAATCCATTTGAAATAATTTAAATATTCTTTTATTTTGTTGCTCCTACCCCATGTTTATTCTTCCTTTCATTTCTCCCTTCTCCTGAAGCAGACTTACAAATAAAGGACAGACATAGATCATACCATACCTATGCAGCTAAAGAACCAGAAGAATTAAAAACCACCTCTTATTGCAGAGTATTAATTATTAGACCTATCCAAGAAAAAGGCAGAGAGATATTCTAAAATACAGCATGACTAAGTACAGATGAAATCCAGAGCTCTTTTGGAAATAACACCTGGTTCTACTCCCCAAAAAAATGTTATTTCAAAGTCAGAATTGAATATCTAGGCCAGAGCAAATTGTGTCTCCTTAGCCAAACTACAGACAGCAAGATCTCAGCTGGTTCAAATGGGAATATTTTTCCTGACTTCAAGAAGGTTGCACCTGTTGTGCCATCCGAGCTGTGCCCTACCATACTCTCAACTATAACATGCCAGCCTTCTCAAGTCTCCGTCCTTCTCAAAAATTACTTTGGAATTGACAGATTTATGTATGTCTAAAATATCTCTAAAATTTTCTACTCTGTTTCCCCAAGAGGCTCTTCTCAGAACAATTAAATTAAAGAAAATTCAAACCATCTCAACCATAAGGTGTTGAGAAACTTCAAATAATGATGCCAATCCGGAATTTTCTAGATATTTAAGAGAGTGAATTTAATCTTCAGTATCATATATATAACATTACTAAGCTAAAATTAATACTAAAACAACTGTCACAATTATTTTTTTTACATAATATATTACTGGCAGTTTCAGCTCTGAGTAGCTTTTCCTAAACTCAAATTTACAACTTGTAGCTAGATAAAAGCACCTGTATACACTTAATTAGATACAGGATAAAATAAAGTGTGATTTATTTACTTATGTGAACTGGTTTGTAGGCCAGTGAAATTTCTGGGAAAGAATAAAGATCAGAGCAGTGTAACTCAAGGAAGACCATGTCTTAGTGCAGAGTCCCCCAGAATTTTTTGGGGACTCTGAGAGCTGGTGAATACAGCCAATCTAAAAAGAGAGACTGAGGAAAGAAAACCAGAGGAGTTTTTCAGCAAGAGTGAGAGGGGATAGACCACAATGAAAAGAATGTATTTCAAGGGCTTCTTTCAGTGTGATGTGCTTTAAAAACAGCACTGTTCAGCTAAGCGTTTAAGCATTTATTTAATGGCTAATGATTAAGATCAAGTAACTGGCACATAAACCCTGCCCAACTTAAAGGCTGACACACTCTGAAGTGCTTTATTGAACTGGGGCCCAAGCAATACTGACTCAAACAGAAAGCAATTTTAAAATCTCTGAAATATATCAGTGTCTGTAACAGATTGTATTGTCTTTCATAATTAAGTTTTCTGCATTTTCATCAAAGGAACAATCAATAGTTTGGTAACATTTTCATCAGGAATAGACATTTTCTATGTTTGGTCTTACCTTTCAAGAACTCATCCATATAAAATTTCCTCTGATAACAAGAAAGTTGATCATATAAATATGTTCTTTGAAAGCACATTTTAATTTCTTAGAGTTGTTCTAATATACTATCTAAAAGATGACTAAAATGCACAAGAGCTAGTGCTGGGGAGCAGTTACTCACCACACTGAGGGCAGTATTTCCACATTTCTCAGAGCTGACATATTTCTACTTAAGGAATTTTATTTTTGAGCCTAAAGCCTTTACAAGAGACTTCAAATTTTTTTTTAAAAAGTCAGAGTTGATTTGGTGGTTTTAAACAGATTTACATCCTGAATCATCTTAAGGCAAACACCAATTATTTGCAAATATTTGGTTTTACTTTTATTTTTTGGTCAATGGTAAAGTGCATTTAAATATAAGCTGAACTCATCTGGGAAGCCAGAGACCCCTATACATCTGTGGAGGCTTTAATCTGACTTCTTAAACTGTTAGTCTGATTCCAAGCACTTTGAAGTAAATGGAAAAAACTTTTACAGACATCAATATCTTTGATTCAGACCCTTTGGGTCTTCAGAGAACCATTTTTGGAACAGACTGGCTATTGTGTTCTTTACCTGTAACACTGACTGTCTTTTGTACCACTAGAAATTTATTAAAATCTGCTCCATAAATAATCTGCTATTTACAATAAGTAATACACAGTATCATTTGCCTCCTTGGCCTCCACATAGCATTGTTCCAGATACTCAACTGGAAGTTTTTAGTGGGTTTAATTTTCATAACTCTGTGAAGTTTGTTCCAAGATTTCCAGGTGTGTCTGATCACTGAGTTATTTGTCTTTAAATCTTTCAGGGAGAATTTTTGGTAGGTGCCAACCTTGCATGTGTCTGTTAATTGATGCTCTGCTTTCACCCATGGCAATTGCACTTCATCAGCCTGCCAGACTCTGAAAGCTGGAGCCAAATAAAAAGCCCACTGCTAGAGCTTTACATTTGGTAATTTTAAACTTCCATATTTAAGGCTGGCAAAATGCTTTGTGCTTCCTATCTTCAGCCTATCCTTTGGAGGAAGAAAATAGATATGGTTCTTAGCCATTGCAATATAAACTGTGCAAAAACAATCTTGGAAATGCATAATTAATTCGTGGTGCTGAGATAATTCAAAATGTGGACTTGAGCAGATCCTGGTGTCAGATACTCTCTTTTATATTTTGAGCTATGTTTACAAGTCTCCTGACTTTAAAAATTTCCTTCTGAAAGTATTTTCCTGTCTTCCATGCACAAAAAGGAGGTGAAGGGGTCATATACTACACTTGAAAGATTTTTTATTTCAGATACTTTATAGTAGCTTGATACCTGGGTGAAATCAAATGCCACTTTCAGATAGCCCAAATGTATGCAAGTATTTGGCCACATCTGTACCATGCAGCAAAGCTAGCTGCCTTCATGTTTTAGATATCTTTTGCTATATCATGATCTGTAGATTTCTGAATAATTGGGAGGTCACTGAATCTTAAGACAATAATCAATAGCTTGAAACACCTTGACCCAAGCCAATATAAACTTGATTTTATTCTTGTGTGGATAAAATATCAGGGAAAATGCATGTATTTTGTTGTCTTCTACCCTTCATCATTCAGATATCACTTCTCCTACTCCTCTTGGGAAAGGTTATTGTCTGTTATTCTGTGTAGGTGGTACAAGGATATAAATATTACTACTAATAATAAATGTATGGCACTTCTTTATCTCACATAATTTAAGCAATCATCCAACATATAACAGTCAGGGCTCTGAGGGCACAAACAACAGTCTCACCACAGCCTCTCTGGGACCTCACTCCACCCTGGTCAGGACCACATTGCAGCCCCCCAGGGCCTTCAGTCCCCATCCCAGTGATGGTGCAGCATTGCTGATATCCAGCCCCACTTCTGCCTCCAACTCCTTTCAGTCCTGGTTGGAGTCCCTGCCCTGTGGGGGAGGGCACAGCCAATGCTGGGTCATCTTCAAGACTGGCTCCACAACTCCAGCCCATGCGACTCCCTCACATAACTGTAAAATATACAGTGGAGATTTAATTTATACATTTCCTGAGCTGAGCTGATCCTAAGTATAAAAAAACATACCAAACTTATCAAGCCACTCCACCCGGAATTATACCCCTTTACAGAGATGATTTTCATGGAAAATTAGGCACTTATTTCTACAATGATTTTTTTTTAAGGTAATATTTTTAATTCACTGAGTAACTGGTACTGACACACCCTGCAGGATGAACCTGTTTGTAAAAGGTTTCTTGTCAGTTTTATGACTAAACTGTGTAAGGGGCAGAACTTTCTTTTTTGTACCTTAGGAAAACAACATTGACCTGATTCAGTCCATCTCATGAGACCTGAAGAATATAAGAATGTTAAGAATGTGGCAACATCAGACATTTTTAAAAGCTCCAAAAATATTTCTTAAGGTGATTCAACCAATTTTCCAAAGGGATGGTGTTTTGCAAGAGGAAGCTGTACCATAGCCACTACTGTAATTACAGTTTTCTGCAGAAAGCAGGTGGTGACTCTCAGTGGGATCTGTTTTGTGGTGGTCCCTCCACACTTTGATAACTTTCTCAGAGCACTTCTTGCATGAACTTTCATGAGAGGCACACAGAGAGGAGATAGGTCCAACTTCCACTGAGTCTTCTGAGACATAAACCTGAGGCTGTCAAATAAGGTAGGAGGAGAGCAATTCAGGAAAAACAGCAGCCAGCAGTGTATGCCTTACCTGTGCAACTCCCCCAGGCATGAGCATGTTCTCTTGCAGGCTGTGGATTGATGCTGTGAACTGTTAGAGGTACCCAAATGCAGTGGCTTTCCCCATGGGGACCCCCTTGCCCCAGGGTCACTCTTGTTCCCATGGATGCAAGGCTGTTCCAGCAGTGAGTCTCCAGGTCCAGCCAGTGGCCAGGCAGCTGGGTACATATTCCCAGAAGGCACTCAAGCACACAGACATATGTGTGGGGCTGGCCCCAGGGATCAGCACAGAGAACAGTGCCTTTAGCAACATCCATGCAAGCAAAGACTCCACTCAACACACATGAACAGCACAGAGGCTCAGTCCTGTTCATCTTCTCCAGTTATCTGGATTGGTGTTTCCCCAGCAGCTGTTATTAGTCCCTGGAATGGGGACTAGTGAGCCCCCCTAACCTGACAGCCTCTCATTCCTGTGGCTGACACTGAGACCTCTCCTACCCACTAGCCAGTCCAATTTCAAGTGAAGTTTTAAACAACCAAAACTTCCCTTCCCTCTGCAACCCATAATATGGCTATGTTCCTTTAGGCAATGGCACTCGTTTGGATGGCATTGCAGGGAGTGTCTTGCACTGACTCTACTCAACATTTGCTGGTGGGTTTGCTGCTGTTCTCACTATTCTTCTTGGACAGACTCAAGAATAACAAATGCTTACATATGTTAAAAGTTCAATGTTCAGACTAATGAAGAATAAATTCATTGGAGATTACCCTATATATCCAGGTCAGGAAGCCCAAGAGCTGTAAGTATTTGAAGGCTAGGAGAGTACTTAAAGTGTCATATATACTTGTTTCATTGTTAAACTCTTCCCTTGATAGCTGCTTTTTGTTGCTGTCCTAAATAAGGCACAGGGGACATGGATCTTCATTTTTGTCCAGGATGGCTGTTTTTGGAAGGCAATGCAGATCTGTCCCCTTCTAATACAAAGGAAATACTTGGCTGAGATTGTAATGAGCATTCATCTCTGTCATGTCTTTCTCTACTTCAGTCCTGTTTCATGAGAAGATATTTCAAATGTCTACTGCAAATGAAATTACAGAATGGCAGGAAAGAGGATGGTCTCATTTATCACATGAAGATACTGGCAGAAGCAAAGAGGATCAGTGAGTCAAAGGGCAGGTAAGAAACATAAACTGATTTGGGGAACATTTCCCATATTGCAGATTTAAGACCAGCCATTAAGAGCTGTCATTTTTATGAGCTAAAATCGGTCCTCCAGCACATTATTTGCCATATTTTTTACAAATCTTATTTTAGCCTTCTTTTACCTGAGGATAGACCAAGACAATATAAAAACCAAAGTAAAGCAGAACAGGGAAGGTGAGTTACTCTGCAGTCTCTAGATCTTTTATCACAAGCTGCTTCTTCACTTAACATCTCCTCTGAGCCTTTCTCCATAAAGCATTATGTTTTTGCTCTGAATTAAAACTGAAGTATTTGCTGTTTAATGTGTGAGGTTTTTTTACAGATTATTTAAGGCACAATTTCTGTTTATAGTCCCAGGGTATATTCTAATCACCTTTGTTTACCTCATATTCCTTTCCTAATTAACTGACAACCTATTAGCATACATTTTTTTATCCCAGGAGTATTAATTATGCATAATTTATATCATAAGCATTTATTCCTTATCAGTCAGCTGAATAAAACATTTACCTGTTTATAGCTACTTGAGGTTAACACTTTTATACAAAAAACTCACCTGAGACTTCCAATCAAATTATCAGATTTTTAATTTTCTGTTACATAATGATACTGTATTAGTCATTGTAGTATTTTATTCCACTCTAGGCTAAACAATCATTTAGTGGAGCTGAGTGTTGGCAGCTTAATTAACCAATGATACATGCTCAGTTGAACAATAAGCTGCAAATAATAAAAATGCAAGATGAGATAATGTATAGACCTTCTGTGTTAATTGTATGCTGGAAAGCAGTACTAAACCCTACTCTCAACACGTGTAGCTCAGTGAGAGCTGTGCATCCAAGGGCAGGCTCTGGCTGACATGGCAGGATGGAGCATGGTCACTCTCAGGCTGCAAAATTCATTGTGTGGATTTTATCTTTGCCCACTAACAGTCAGCCATTTCTGCATATAAACTGCAGAGCAGCCAGGTGGAAAAGGGATATTGTATCACCTTAGGAAAATAAGCCAATAAAGATACTCTTGCAAGAAGCTTTGAATATATGGGGGGGGAGCAGGGGGAAGATTAGCCTAGGCTATTGTGTTCATAAGGGACTGGATTCAATTAGTTTATCCCAAGGCATATCATGCCTTTTTTATCCTGTTTGCTTCTGTTTTTTTGACTCCTGACCCTTTAACTTCCATTTTCTCCTGAGTATATAAGGGGTTTTTTAATCCTTCTGGGGATTTCTGTACTACTCTCATGTTATTCACTTTTCATTATTATTTTCTTATGGTATCTATTTTCACATTTGATTTTTATTTTCCATTTCACTTCCACTCTGTGACACTGGACTTTTAACCCTCAGTCTCCAGTGCTTCTCACTCTATCTTCTGGTTCTTTCTACCCTGCTCTTTGTTTCTGGCCTTCTTTCATATCACTGCCCCTTCCCCTCTGTCCCTCAATATAGTTCTCTATTTACTTAGCTCTTACTTCATTCACTATTCATTATTTCCCTGTTCTTTGTACAATCATTGCGCCTTAGAGCTCTGGCCATGGAGCAGGCTCCTTTGTACCAGGCACTATAGAAACACAAAGCAAATCATGTGTCTCTGACCCATGCACCCAGATACAAGAGAAGAAACTAGAGGAGACAACTTCTGGATCAAAAGAAAACCTTCTCCTTTCACCTCTGCATATAGATCATTCAATTTACTGTAGAAGGGGGAGAATAAGGACAGTGTTATTAAACAAAAGTAGTCAAGGGTGGAAGCACGAGTATGGGGGGGGGGGGGCGGGAAGTAAGAGAACACAGAAGAAAAGCTGAAAAATGTGGAAATTTTCATGATGGGTAATTTTTGAGGGCAAGAAGCACATAGAAGGACATTGAAAAGACCATAAAACATGCATGATGCACATTTCTAATGACAAATACATCTACTCATAATGGCCAGCTATGTCTTGGGGTCAGGATTGATCTGACCTCTGGCCTCTGTCTGGTATCTTGATTGGGAATTCTATTTTTAATTTGATTGAGATTTGAAGAGTGCTCCAAACACAACCTCCATAAACCCCTAGGTTTTCAGGAGCAGAGCTGTCCTGGAATTACAAGATACTGCCTGGTTTTTGCTAACACTATTAGTATATTATATCTCTGTGTGATTCCTATAGCTATTAGGAGAAGGTGAAGACCTTGCAATGTCCTTCTCCTGATCACTTCTTTACTTCTTTTCTGCTAATACATTTTCTGCTTTTTAATGCTAGTTTGTTTCTTCTATCAATTTTCTAAACTTAAAATCAAGGAGCAGCAGATAGGCTACTCCTGGGGACAGGTGACTAGTGACTTCAGTGTTTGTACAGAGTTTCTTCGCTCACACAGATGGGTTGAAGAATGATCTTTACAATGAAAGAGATCTCTGGAACTGACTGAAGTGCTCTTTCTGGAAGGTGTTTGGCTTGTTGTAGCAGAAGTAGGCATCAAAAAAATCTTTTTTCAACTTCCACTTCCTTGTAGAATAGAAAGTAATTACTTTGTGTGTAGATACTGCCCACAACCTCTCCTTCAGGAGGGTCTTCCTGTTTCCCTTGACGTTTTTCCTTTTTTTTTTTTTGACTCTTGAAAAGGAACCCTACATTTTACAGAGGTTCAAATATTTTTCTGAATCAAATTCTCCCATATTCAGCACCAAGATACCAAGATGACTTTTGAATGAGATGAGAGAAGGAGGGGGAAATGTGATTAACAAAGGGATGCAAACAATATTGTAACTACCTGCTTTGTGACTTGCACTATGCTGCTTTTTGCTGTTGAAATAGGTAGCTGAGGCCACCAGAAAATGAGAAGAACATCTCCCACCTCTCACAGCCTGTTAGAACAACTTGGATACAGATGCCCGCTCCACACACTCCTATCCCTCTCCCTCTGTCAGACAATGGGCTCAGTTCTGTTCCTACAGCTACCAAGCTGCGCTCTGTGTACCCTCATCAGGCCATGAGGTTGTGTTAATGATCAGCAAAATTCCAGTGAATACAATAATTATTTATTATATCATATTCGTGTTCAGTAAAAGCATGGACCAATAGGATACATGGTGGCCAACAAGAATGTCCAATGATTGGCCAAAATACTTCCTGATTCACCAGAAATGTTGAAGGTTGAACAGTAGCTTTATGGTTCAAAAAGTGAAAAATTCTGTTTCAAGCTGTACAACTGTTTTAAATTGTACCAGATATGATGTCAAATCCCAAATAATGACTTAGCAAGTTTTCTGCCTTCTGCATCTTTTTAGAACCCTCTCTGCTTAGTTTCCTGGTGAAATTAGTTTCCAGGGTTTTCACTCCTCTTAATCCTTCTGATCCAATGGAATTTTTATTTCTTCTGCTGTAGCAACTATGTCTTGGCCCTGCCCCAGAAAACCTACTGAAAACACTGAGGCTGTAGCATTGCCACTGATGACACAATGTGGCTTCTGAATACCTTTGATTCAGCTGAATAAGACACTAGTGTCCTCAATCCCACAGTACTATAGTTATAAACATATATTCTAGTTGTGAACCAAGTGTATTTAATGGAGATAAGTATTTCAAGACTATCAATATGCAATATTAGCAATTTATGCCTATATGTTTACTAATTATTGCGGTCACTCTAAAGAAAGCTTTAGAACCATGCCCTTACAAGTCTGGCACAACTGTCTCTCAGGAGCAGTGAATGAAAATAGTGCTGAAACACACACTGAGCTGAACAACAACCCCCTTTCCCAGAATCACAGAATGAGTTGGAAGGGACTCACAAGGATCATCGAGTCCAAGTCCTGGCCTTCCAAAGCACAGGACAGACCCAAGAGTCACCATTTGCCCAAGAGCATTGTCCAAATCCTTCTTGAGCTCTGTCAGGCTTGGTGCTGTGGCCACTTCCCTGGGGATCCTGATCAGTGCCCAGCCATCCTCTGTCTAAAGAATCTTTTTTTAACATCCAACATAAACACCCCCCCCCCCCCCTGGCGCCACCTCAGGGTATTCCCGCATAGCCTGATCACCCCGGAGAAGGTACCAGTGTCTGCCCCTTCCTTTCCCCTCAAAGGAAGTTGTAACTGCAGTGAGGTCTCCCCTTGGTCTCCTCTTCTCCAGGTTGAACAGACCAAGTGACCTCAGCTGTTCCTTACCCAGCTTTGCCTTAAGATCCTTCATCATCTACATGGCCCACCTTTGGATGTTCTCTAATAGTTTAATATCTTTCTTACATTGTGGAACCCAAAACTTCCTCAGCACTGGAGGTGAGGCTGCTCCAGTGCAGAGCACATCAGGACAATCCCCTCTCTTGCCCAGCTGGTGATGCTGTCCCTGATGCCCCCCCAGGCCAGAGTTGGCCTTTTAGAGGAAGGCACAAGGCCAACTTTTCCAATTCCAGCTGCTTAAAATTAAGTATCTTGCTCTAAAGTAAGGCCTTTATGAGGCTTCATTTTTACTGAGGTGAATCACATAAAGCAGCCAAAATTAAAAGCAAATATAATCCTGTCTCTGGTCCTGAGGAGTAAAAATGCCTCGAGCAAGTTTTCATGGGATGTTTACAGTTCAGACCCATCACTATCAGTGCTGACTCAATTCTCTTCCTGCAGTGAGCACCAAGCCTAGCTGAAAACAGAGCTGAGTTGTGTGAGATATCCACTTTACCATCAGGAGTCCAAATTGTCCCTCAGATATCTAAGCAGCTCTTCATACCCATAGTTAGTGACTATCCTTCCTCATGCATACCTATTAAAAAAAAAAAACAAAAACAAAAACAAAAAAACCAAAATAAGACAAAACCTACACTTTCAACATTTGGAGCCCTGAAATGGAGGACCCCCTAACTGCTGGACATTTTTATCATTACAATCACTTCTTCATCAGTTACAGCAGTTACAGTTTCTATTGGTCTCTGAGCTTAGACATCATATGGTCTCTTTTGCTATAAGAGCCAGAAGTTCAAATTATTTCAGAGAAATCAAAGACCACATAAAGACATGGATGTGGAAGTGTTAAGTTAATGGTTGGATACAACGATTTCAGAGGCATTTTCCAACATAAATAATTCTATCATTGTATAAGGATCTCCTGACAGAAGAATATTCACACCTTAAACAATAAGTCTTGGCTTGCTCCTTGAGCAGGCAATGCTTCTGACCCAATACATAGTATATCAGAAATCTCCATTGGAGAAAATTGACTTGATCCCAGTCAGTGAACAGTCATAAAATGTATGAATGATTTTTTCCCATTTGACTGTTTCCTTATGTTCTGAGAAATAAATCAAATATACATGTTCCAGAACCAAAGCTCAATTTCAAAATATTCTGCAAATTAAGCAATCTTTCAGAATTACAGCACAATATTAATTATCTCAGGCTATATCTAATGTTGAAATGTGCCTTTATATGGAGTATGAGATATCCTATGACATTCTGTATGCTTTGACAGTATTTTATGGTAACTTCATTAGTTTTAATATTAAAATCAGCTTCACTTAAGTTGCCTGAAAAAAGCATTTAAATCCTTTTGCTTTCAGAAATAAACTGCCAAATCAGTATTTAGGTTACAAAGTCTAGAGGGAAAACTGTCCAAGAAACAAAATCTGCAGTTGTCACAGCGAATGATCAGTTAATAAGGGGCTGTCCACAAAATATATGCAGCAATTTGAGTTGTCTTCAAAAGTCAAGAGAATGCTGTGTAATTCATTAATTTAATATGAATACTGAAATATTTGTCATTTCTCTTGAAAAAGCAACTCCTGAAGTGACATTGCTTAAGTGGAAATCTCAATGTCTCATAAAAAAATAGCACAGCCCTTTTAGCCCTCATATTTGTGACAGAAGCTGAATCTCACAAGCTTGCATAGAAACGCGAATTAGAATTTAATTTTTTTAAAATCTCAAAGTTTTTAAGTTTCATGATTCCTAAGTGCTTGAGGTTGATAGTACCTCATGATACCAGCCTTTCCTCCATCCTTTAGTTTATTATTTGGCTGTTCAGTGGATTATGACGTCTGTGTGTTTCAGGAGTAACTGAAAAAGGTAATGACGTTTAAAACATTCAGTTCTGGCAAGTTGTTTCCAATGAAAAATAGGAGCAGGAAATGTGGAAGCTTCCTTTGCATCTGCCTTAGGACCTAGAGGTCTCCTGATCATCCACCTTTTATTACTCATCTCTATTTTTTTGTTAACTCTTCCTTCCTTGTCCAGGTTTTGTCCTCTTCTTCCTCACTTATCTTTGCTTTCCATTCTTATCTTTTCCCAGAGAGCATTCTCAAGTCCTTTGGTGAATTGTTTTAAAATCCCCCACCTCAAGAGCAGCTCTTCTCTTCCTGCTATCTGCCTCCAGGAGCTGGCAGCAAAGCAGTCTAGATGAAACAATTGCTTTCAGATATGTTATTTTGGAGTCTTTGATGCAGAAGTGGAATTCCAGTAGCCACTGTGGAAACTTCATGGACTTTTCCAACCCCCAACGAAGAGCTTTCTAAGCCTAATCCATCAGAAATCCTTAACAGCTGCTGGGCCACAAATGTCTGGCTGCTCCACAGATCACATATGGTTGCGGATGCTTCAACGAGTGAGAGATCTCTTGTCCACGTCAACTGTACAAAACTTAATTTTTATTTCACCTTGCCTCTTTCCCAGAAATAGATCAGCCACAAGGAAAATAAAATAACATCCCTGGAAAAAGGATGATGGAAGAGTATTTGGTCATTGCATACACTACTAGAAGCAAGGCTAAAAATTCAGTTTCTAATCAACATTTTTTCTAGTATCTCCTTCTCCACTTAATAATGATAGGCAGAGGTGTATCTTTTCAGCACTGTGGGGGTTTATTTTGTGCAGTATTCTCTGGTAATACATATTTTTGTGTTGTTCAAACAGAAAACATATTTTGTTGTTTCTTGAAAAGTCACACAATTTACACTGGGAATTTCTGCCTATCCTGATTTCTGTTCCAGAACCACTCAAATTGAGAAAGCTGAGTACTTTTCTTTGTATGAATGTATATGAAGCTAAACTGGGGTATTGTGAAAAACAATTCACAAAGTCAGTAGAAAGCTATATATAAAATGATATTCTCATTTCAGATGAAGCCTGAGACAAAAAGGATATAGGTAAACACAGCTGCAACATTTTTAGGCATATAATCAAAGGCACAAAAAAATATTGGAAAACTACGCTAATTATTGTAATTAAAATGTGAACAGTATTGATGGAAAATATCTTTAAAGCATATAAAATCAAAACAAATCTTTTAACATATGGGGATTTATTCTAGAGGAAAGATATGCCAGAACAAAAGTACCAGTTACCTACTTGCTTCTTACTGCTAGTAGAAGGTGAAATTTAAGAGAGAGGCAAGAAATAGAAGAAATGCTCCTCAATTCTGGTTCACTGAATCCTCTACTTTATGAAGAAATGGGAAACTAGCATCAAAACAACCACAGAAGGGGTTTTTTTAATGTTCTGTGTTAAGACACTTGCCTCTCCATCTGCAGCCCCAATGTCATTCACTTCTTATGCTGTGTTTCCATATTGTTTTCTTTCCTTTGGTCTTTTTAAGCCTTTTGATTCTGATCTTTTCCTTATCCCCTGTAGATATTTTCCCTTCATCTCTCTGTGAATGTCACAGCAAGTGAGTACACGCTCAGCTTTCAGCTGGAGTTGCTTCCACTGGGTTTAAGCATAAGTGTAAAATGAAATTGATCTGTGGAGGAACCTTAATCTCCCTGTGCAGTCTGTGGAGACTGGCAAGCTCTCACCAGATGGAGTCACATTCCAAGCAGAAGCCAGACAAGACAGTGGTGTTCCAAAAGTTGCCATGACTGTGCAGGCAGCCTGAGACAGCACCTGAAGGAGGTCTCTATCAAGGCTTTGTCATTGCATGGAAGACAACTGAGGCTCCCCAGAAGAACTTACCACTGCTTTCTCTTTCTTAGGCTAATGCTTATTTTTTTTTTTTTATAGATGTCACCAACAGTTTGCTCTCCAGTGCTCTTCTATTCAACAGGACCCCAACAACAATCTTCTATTCAGCCGTCACAGCACACATTAAGAATAATTTTGAAACCTAATATGTTATGTGGCATTTACCCACCCAAAAACTAGAGTAGTCTAAGACTAAAATTTCTATAGTACTCTACTGTCTACCCCTTGCCATGGCTCCAGTCATACTGAAATAAATCCAGTACAGACCTGCTAAATCCCCTTTTAAAGTGGGAAATGCAGTGGCCTTTACTCCACCATTATCAGTGGCATGCAAGTACAGCTGAATGCAGACCATGTTCTGCACTTCAGCACAGCCCTGCTCCTACTCTTCATTCTAAGAGGGAATCTCTGTGCCTCTACGGGCCACCCTCCAGCCTGTACAGGTTGTGAGGCATCAGTGGTCCTGAGTGTTGTGTGAGGAGTGGAGTTACCTGCTCTAGAAAGTCAATGAAGTCCTGAAGCAGGATGTGAAGAGGTACTGATAGCTCCACAAATCAAAATAGCTACCTGATAATTGTTTAGAGAGAGGGGTTTTTTCTGATTTTCCATTCAGAAACTACTTTTCTCAATTTATCATTTGGAGGGAGAGCTGACATCTTCCTTCCACAGAGAAACATTTAATTTTAAGATAATTTGCACATAATTCTTGGCTTTTGCATTGCTTCAAACAGAATGATTTCCCATTAAGATAAAACAAGGATGAGCAGACTGTGGCCACTGAACAGAGTGTTCTGGCAGAGCAGAGCAGAAGTAAAATGACATTAAGAGCTCAGTTTTTAAAACATTCAAAAAATAAATTAAATTACGAAATAAAATTAAAAAAAAAAAAAGTCCAAAATTGTCTGAGCTATACAGAGTCGCTTGGAGGTCCTTCACAAATGCAGAATAATTGGCTTCACCCACAGGCCTTAACTGCTCCAGCTGGACATTACCTGACCACTAAAGCTGTTTGGATGAGCCAGTAATGGTTAAATAATCTACATCCAGACATTGTCTTACACATTCCTTGGTGGACTGCACTGCAAATGCCTGGTACAATTAATTAACATTGGGACCAAAACCAGAGTCTCCAGCTTCCAAAACAAATGCTCAGTCATGTAGCCAAAAGCACAGCTCCAATGGCATAAGCCAATTTACTCCCTGTTTTATTAAACTTCCACAGTGTTTAGAATCACTAAGTCACAGTAGGTCTGGCACTTCATGTTATGAACCTGGGTGAGCATTTCCTTACCCACCCAAACAGAAATGTAGCATCTATTGCTAATTCTGCTGTCTGAGGCATTTCTGTTTTACTGTAAATCATATGTAATGATGTGAAATTTGGCAACATATGTAACATACATGCCTGAGCCCAATTAAGACATGAATCTGCCTGCATAAATGGATGTGTCTGCTTCCCTTCTAAAAGTTTGAGCACTGTTTTGTGGTTTGTGTGTTTCTCATGTCACTGCCTGTGATCACTCTTAATACACAGGCAGCTATAGCAAACTTTCTCTTGCAGCCACAATTCACCCTCATTTACCTGCAGGCATGTGAAAGTTAAGTTTCAAACATGAGTGGATTTTCTGGTTTTCCTGTATACTCAGCAGACTGATGTAGACACCTCTAGGAGGCAATTTGTCCTGCCAAAACTTAATTGTCAAAGAGGGTCATATGCCCTGAGGTGGCTCATCTCTCTCTGCTGAACATTGATATAGTCTAAGCACTACCTCACAAATAAACAGACTTTTCAAATGGTGTGAATCACCTGAGAGGCATCCTGTCCCTGCATGCTATTGGCTTGCAAATAATAGCTCAGCTTTGTAATTTCAGATTAATTTTCCTTCTATAAATAGGGAGAGATTGAAGAAACTATGAAAAGTTATGTAATTTATGTAATTTCAAAAATATTCAAATGTATACAATTTAGGGAGAACAACTATAGGTAAATTCTGGAGATATGCAAAAGTTTATTGTTTTTTATTTTTCTGTGGAGGTTCTTAAGAGAAATAAGATTTATTGAAATACTTGTTGGACTCCACACAGCCCAAATTAAGACCTGCTTGTTAGCCTCTCTTAGCTCTACTCATTTCTTCTATGGGAAGAAGAAGTAATTGTTCCCTAGTCTCCATTGTGACTTTTGTCTTGATTCCTCTACCTTTTCGCAAGATGCAAGAGTAAAGAGCATTTTTAAATGAATGTACAAGTTCCTTATAATTTTAAGGGTCTTACAAATGTAAATTGATCAAACTTGGCGATTTAGGACAGCCTCCTCAGGGAGCTGGTGGAGTCACTACCCTTGGAAGTATTCAGAAAATTAGTAGATGTGGCACTTCATGATATGGTTTAATGGCCACAGTGTTCAAAGGTTGTAATTGATGATCTGGGAAGCCTTTTTCAACTTTAATGATTCCATCGTTTTATGAGAAGAGTGTTTGTAGCTAGGGAAGAACTCAATTATGACTGGCATTAATTAGATTTCAACACCAGCATAGCCACCATAAGCTTCCTTGTCATCAAAAGAGAAAAACTGGCCACAACTAAGGCCAAGGTTTCATCTCAATCTAAAGGACATCAGATTAATAACATTATGAAAGAGCCCTTTTTCTCTATTAAGGGGGTGCAAAGGAAACTTAGGGTGGCTAAATCAGCTGCAGAGATCTTAAACACAGATAGCAACATTTCATCCAATGATCTGGTGGTCACCGGAAAAGATCAATGTATTTCACACATTAATCACTTCCTAAATAAATTCAGCCAAATGAAAATCATAGCACCACAAAAATTTTCTCAAATAATGTGATTTAAGTTGTTACTATTTCTAACCAGACATTCACCTCACCAGACCTGACTATCTACTTTAGGGTGAACTGAATGGTATATTGCACTTCATTGACTACTTGTTATCTAAACTGCATTGCCCATTGACAAAATCGAACCTGTAATCTGGAATTGCTGAATACAATTTTATATTAGTTTATTTATAATCAAGAACATGGCAAGATGCAGTTTTCTGTTTCTAATACACAGATTAACACAAGAGCAATTTTTTCACCAAGAATGAGCTGGTTGTCTGAATGTTTTAAATTATTAAAAAATCATTCCATAGCCTTCTAATGCACTAGCCCTTTAAAGAACTCTTTCTAGATTTGAAGAGCAAAAATATTACTCTTAGTTCCCATATATTTAGAATTTTACAGGTAATTGAAATAGTATAAGCTGGAAATAATTGCAGTCAGATGGCTTGGTACAATAATTTCATTTTAGTTTATTTCTAGCCTGTACTTGTTTTTAAAGCATCTTGTTGTTTTAACATCTGTTGCTTTTGAGATATAATTATCACTTCAGATTTCTTTTCTGTTTCAAAGTAATCCTGAGCAACAGGGGTTATTTGTTTGTCCTCCTTTTCCATTCATAGATGTAGGTGATTTATAGTAAACCAAATTCTTCTTCATTATCTATCCTCACCTAAGCCAGATTTTCTGGTTGCCCCATTCTGACAGAACAGCAAGGTCTGAGTCTTTGTTTCGGCTGTACAACTTGCCAGGTGGACTGTCCTGACTTATTTGTAAGACTTGGCTTTCTCTTTTAAGTATTTCTACCATACCATCTTTGACAGCACTTACATATGGTATTGAATGTTTCTTTATAATGGTAATATTCACTTTAAAAAAAAAAAAAAAGGACATTAAAATCCTCCTAGAAGAAGACATCTTCACTAATAGAAGTTGCCTACACAGTGTAGGCAACCTTTTTCTCCACTGGAAAACTTGTTTTATGATAATAAAATCACACTTTTTAAGAGGCCATGTTTCAAAGATCTCACTGGCACCTCTAATGCATATTTAATGCCAATTCTCCCATCATTAAAACGGCTTTGATGATATTCCTGAAAGCTATGTAGGGTACCTGCAGAAAGCAAAGGAGAGAGGAGGAGAAGAGAGGGAGATAGTTGTATGGATTTCTAGCTAGCACCTACCCTAGACTTCTAAAAACATCTACCAGTGTCCAGATTTCTTGAGAACATGAGACAGTCTTGTAGAGAGCAGAGGCGGTTTGGCTCATCATGCCTCATTCCCTTTTCCATCTACACCATGATGTCTTCTAATTGATTCTTTAATGACCTCCTTGTTTTTGCCTTAACTATCTTGCCTAGTAAACCATTCCACACATTTATGATTCGCTGTTTGAAAAAAATGCTTCCTGACATCTGTTCTGAATTTGTTTTTCTTTAATTTTCATTTATGCCCTCTCGTTCTATCATCTGTGTTGGGCTGAAAATAGGAACCCATGTTGACATTTTCTGAACCGTTTAAATTTTATGTTCTTTAATTAAAAAACTCCTTCTCAACTAGACAGAAGTCTAACCTGATGGTGGAGAATATAGTGCTGTATTTAAAATAAAAGAATACTTTTATAAATATATAAATTCATTCATATGTATATTTAGTATTCCATAGTTCAACTCATCAATGTCTTCTAAAGAGAAAATTCAAACATTTGCTAAGGTTGTCTCACAAATATAAAGAGGGCATGGAAAGCACTGAAAACACTAAAAGGGGGACAGGACCTAAGGAGATTTTTTCTGATTTTGTCTTTTATGGTTTTATTCTTCTTTAGATGTCCTAATTATATGCACATCAATGGAACTGAAGGTTTCTCTTAGTCAGATTTTCACATTAAGTAACCAATTTTCAAAAATGCATTTTACCTTTTCAAAAATAGGTTTTTTTTCAAAGATATCTCAATTTGGACTGCCACAGATTAGAATATTCTCCCAGTTCCTCTTAAAGATGGAAATAACTGAGAGCTGTCAGTAACTTTAATCACTGGGGCTTTGTGATGCTAATGCTTCAAGTTCAAATCTTGACATTATATGCTTCTCCAATTGGTCAATGCTGTGAATTTATTTAAAATCAAGTTTTTCAGTGTATTTTTGCTTCCTTCTGTTAGTCCTTCCTCTAATTTTTTAGCCATTGTTTTTCTCCTCCCCTTTTGCAAAACAATGACTAAAGTGTCAGGATGACCCTAATGCTCTAAAGTTTCAGGCACCCTAGTCAAAAACAGTGGGAGCACTAAAAGTGAATTTAGTTTCAACTATTTTACATGAACAGTGAACAAATTTCTTTTTAGTCCTACTGTATGGCATGCTCAGGCAAATCTTTCCTGTCATAGGTTCTGAGGAGCATTGCTTACTCTAGCCTGGTATGCAAGCAGTTTCCTTGGAAAGAACCAGAACAGTAGCCCAAATTATAATTGTAAAAAGATGTAGATGATTATAGTTCTTCCCTGGAACTGAGTGTAATTTTTATGCTTCTGAATGCTACTAAGAGGCAATGCACTACTAGGTAGATTTTACAGCAAAAATCTCACTTGTTAAAGGCATGGCTATTCTTATTAGCATATTGAATACAGAAAAAAAAAAGAGAGGAAAAATAGGTGAAGCTTAGAAAGCCTGTAAAGCTTAAAAAAAAAAAAAAAGGAATGAGAAATTTTACTGGTCTGAATAATTTTAAATGCAGTTTTCGATCCCGTGCCAATTTTAGATACCATGCATTTATGTAATATTTCAGGGAATGCAACTGATTTACTAGAATCAAGTCCTGTCACTTCCCTGAGCCTGAATGCAGCAAGGAAAAGGACCCATTGCTCTTTCTATGTGTATCAGAAGGAGCCCAAAAGGCAAAAGATGAAGCATGTGCCATTTGCCTTAACCTGAGAGCTGTAGGGGAGAAAAAGGGCATGCACAAACCCTTCCCAACCAACTTAAGCAATAGCTTTTCTCCACTTCACTTTAGCACTTTTCTGCTTAGAACTTTACTTCCTTCTGCCAAATTCTTATTGCCCTTTTTTTTTTACCTTCTTAGAAATATTCTCTTATTTTTTTCTGCCTATGCTCTAAATGTGTTCAGATGAGGTCATATATCATTATCCAAGTAAATAATGGGACCCAGAAGCATCAGTATGCCATGTTTGAGTGTCATATATCCTCCGGAACTTTGCAGTTTGTACTGCTTTTTGGGCCAAGTGCCTAGACTGAGCCTGTATCAATAGAATTTCAGAAACGTACACAGAAACAAAGGAATGCAGAATCAGTTTAACAGAATGAGAAGAGATAGCCATCTTGACAGTTTTCCAGGGTGATTTGGCTTGATGCTTATGCCTAAAATTCATTTTGTTAGAGTAACTGATCTTCAGGAGAACTGTGTAATGAATGGACAGCTAGGTTAATGTCAACGTGCTGTTACAGGCAGAAGCCAAAAATTCTCTTTAATGCTGTCTCATTAGGAAGCCCCCGTGTAAGCATCTTTCCTGAAATACTGTGAGAATCTGTGCCCCAGAGCTGGTGGGAGGGATATTCTACCAGCTGCCAAACATGACATTTCTGGACAGGCTGCTGAACCCTCAGCAGGTGACATCTGTGAAGCAGCCTTTCATCTTCCTGTCTCTCAATGGCTGGGTACCTGCATGGGGCAGGGATCCCAGAGAGGCTCTATGAATGCAGCCTGTCTCTTTCTCCCAGCTGGGCTTCCACAGCCACAGGCTGAGGATCCCTGAATTTGAGCTTCCAGTGTCAACATCTGCTCTCAGAGCCTCTTTTGTCCATTTCTCTCTTTATGTGCTGACAGCTAAAGCCCAGTCCAGCCAATATAAACTGTCTGTAATCATCAGAGCACAATCTACTGATTGTTTACACCTTACAAGCAATAAGTATATTTTTTCACTTCTGTGGTGTATTTAACTGAGTAGGAGAGTGAATAAGCAGCAGAAAATATTGAGCAGTTTAGAAATTTTTCAATTTCTGTAAAAAAGGAAAGCTTAAAAGCATGATCTGAGTGACAACCTACTTAGAGATCATATTAGTATCAGAAACATTTAAAATTCTAAAACATTGGTACACAGCTTGTGGTTTTCTAGAAGATCTTGCAAAAAAAATTTTCTTAGATGGGAAAAATAAAACAAAATGGAAAAAAATAAATATGGTTTATTTTTTCCTTTTCACAAAGTCCCAAAAGGCAAATGTTCTTTTCACAAAATTCCAAGTGTTGCTAAATGTAATTTATTCATAACAATTAATGTTATCGCAATGAATACCAAATGAATTGCTAATCATTGGCCACCCTGTTTTAAAGTGTTACCTATCCATCTGTCTGTTTTGTTAAAGGTACTTTTCACAACATATGTTTCTTTTGGCTCTTTCAGTGCCACTAGCAAAGGCATAGTCACCCATCAGAAGGATGTTCAAATATATAACAAACAGAAAGTTGTTCAGAACATTTCCATGTCCTGCATAGATATTTCTGGTTTTCTTTATAAAGGAAGAAAGGTTTTACCCTAGTGCTGGATAAATGTAGGTGAGAAGATTATTTCTTGTGGCCAAAGGATAAGGATGTAATGACAGGACATGGTGGAATGGTCTTAAGCTGAAGAGTAAGTTTAGTTATTAGGAAACATTCTTTGCTGTGAGGGTACTGAGGCCCCAGAACAGGTTGCCCAGAGAGGCTGTGGAATCTTCCTCTATGGAGGTGTTTATGACCAAACCGGATGCAGCTCTGAGTAACCTGGTCTGGTGGAACCATGGCAGGAGGTTGGAACTAGATAATCCTTAGGGTCTTTTCCAACTCAAACCATTCTATGGTTCTATGGATTGGAAACATAAGGTCAGGATACTTCTCTTGTTTCTGCCACAGGGAACCTGGCCCTCATGATCTTGAGCCTTTCAGAATAGAACAAGAACCTAAGTGAATGTTTACGAATTGAAATGTCATTCAATTTCAAACTGAATTTGGGTCCTAAATCATCTGTAAATAAATCAACCACTACTTTTGAGAACTTCTTTTTTGGTGTGTGTAAAATGATTATCCCAGCAAGCCTGTAACTGTGATAAGGGATTCATAGATATTCATAATGAACATTGGGAGCCTTACACTAAAGAAGAACATTAACTGTGTTGTATTACAACTTTCATGAACTTCACCTTCTGACACTGGTTAACCAGTAAAATCACATTTTTTTGCTACCGCTTATTTTCGGTTGACCAGTGCCAAAATTTGCTAAAACATGTTTAATAGTTAATATATACATGGCACTGCTTGAAAGGGAGCACTGTCCTATGCACCAAATGTGAGACGTGTGTGGCTGAACACCTGACCTGGCCTGACTCTTCAGCAGGGACACTACAGTTAAACCTTTGCACCTACACCTGTCTCAAGAGCCACTGAAAGCAACAAAGATCTGACTTGCAGCCTGAGGGGAGATAGAAGAATGAAATGTAAACCTTAGAAGCCAGCTGTGAGCAGGCAAGGTACCAAGAGATGTCTTCACTGCAGGAAAATAGCGAGTTTCTACCTCAATATAGTTTAGCAAACAAGACTAAACCACTGGATGACATATTCAATATGAATTGGTGATGACATATGAAAAGGTTTGTAATCCTAACAAATCCTAACAAATATTCCCAACATTCAGAAAGCTTTTTACAGAAATAAAATTATATATATACATGTATATATATATATATATATATATATTAGAATATAAGTATATAAAAAATAATTAAAATTTGATAGACCTCTGAGTAACTCATTGTGGATTTAGATCATGAGCAGTTCTGAGTCTGTACCACCTAGACTTTGGGTACAAAGCACGGGTGAATGTCGGATAGTGTGTTGTGAATACTGCAGCATATAAAAACAAATAATAACAAACAGATCTACACTTAGTTGTAATTCCAGACCATTATAATTATGAAGTAATCTGCCAACTAGAATTTTATGCAATGTCAATGTTACTAGATCCTGAGAATATTTCCAAAGAACCATCAACCAAGAGCCAAAATAGACCTGATTTTCATCTAAAAAAGTAATTATTGCTCACAGTGAAGCAAGAGCTCGTAACTCAGAAGGAAACATAAGCACACTCTGGGTCATGATTTTGTACTTTGCCATGGGTGTTTGCAAAAAAAGGCCTAAACAACAAAACACAAAAAGCAGTGATCTCTCTGACTCCAATACTGTGGAGAAACGCAACTATTAAAGGATAAAGGAATAATTCTGTCTTCTTTAGCAATTATATCATGTAGGTGGCCAAGAAAAGTGTCATAAACCTTTCTAAATTATATTGGGGAATCAGTTATTCAATACTAATAAAACAATGTCATCCTCCAATCCCCTTTTGCACCTCCATTTACAGTCTACCACATATATTCAATCTCAGATCTCTCTTAAATTTCCAGTTCACAAAATCAATGTCCTGGTTCAGCACCTTCTCAGTGAACAGATTCTCTGGAGAGCACTGTCAGTCTTTTGCATAGTGTTCACCAGCATGAAGGCAGGGGAACCACCTGCTTGTGTTTGAAACTCTGCTTTGAAAAAGCTGTCATTTTTAAATTATACCATCTCAATTTCTTAGAGATTTTTGGAATAAAAATACTCAAATTTACTGCAGATTTATTTTCATAATGTCAGGTACGCAATTGTTTGTCATTTCAAAGTGCAGAAAATCAATGCAGTACTTAAAAAAAATTAACCAAAACAAAACCCTCAAACAAATAAACAAACAACAACAACAACCACCAAAAAAACCCCAAGCAGTTAAGCAACTGGGAAAGGAGGAAAAACAACTGAAGAACAAAATTATCAGTTGTGCAGGATAACAAATAAACTGCTTGTAAAAAGTTCTGGTTAGTGAAGAACATCCTCTGGCCAAGGACAGAAATACAAATTAAGACACATGAGCCTTGAACAAAATTTCTCTATTAATTTATTGGCCAAATGCATAAATATTTTTAAAAGGTTTGGGTTTAGGTTGTTTGGGGATTTTTCTAAGTTATTGTAGAGAATTCACTTGCATTATGATCCCTGTGGAAATAATGATACCTTCCATCTGATTCTAATTTACTGTCAGAAAAATGTCAAGGAAGGAAGGGCAGAATCTTTTAATGTTTATTTCTGCTGTTTGGAAACGCTCTGAAAAAGGCACTGTGACTCTGATGGGGGCTCTTTGATGGAAGTTTTTATGAAGTTAATGTTGCAGAGAGATGGTCGGAAGCCCCCAACAAGCAGACTGTGGCGTGTCGAATGGTCAAACGATTCCATCTGTAGTTAAATCTGCTACTGGAAGCATTTATCAACCTCCCAGTTGTTTAATTTGGGATCCTGCTGCTCCCACACTCTATCTGGATTTTGTCATTTACTAGAGTTGCACCCTTGTTAGATTTGGAAAGAAAAGCAAAACCATACAAACATTTCAGCTGCTTTGGCTACTCTGTTCAGAAACCAGAAATACTGAAAAACCCAATTTATAACTTTCCTCATATAATCTATTTTGTAGATAAGTGAGCAGGATTTGAGTGAGAGATTCTTTGAAAAATTTACTTATAGTGTTAACTAAACTTCATTAACTTCAGTCTAAGCCCAACTTTTTTTTACTAAATAGACTCAGTTGAACTGCAAATGGGAGCCATCCTCCCCTGAACTTGTAAAAATCTAAATATTGATTTTATAAGTTCACCCTTCTTCTCCAAACAGCTCAGTCTAGCAGACTGCATATTGTCTTTCTCTCCCTCACCTTCATCTACACCACTCTTTCACTTCCACTGTTAGCCAGTGATGTTCTCAATACATGGGCAACTTAGAGCTTTTGCTCTCAGACCATTTCCTCTGTTGCCTGTCAGCTTTCTGTAAAAGGGCAGATGAGATGCAAAACTTGTTGGCCTGGATAATTAACATGTTATTGTTATGCATAAGGAGAGGCAAAGAGCAGTCTAGTATCTACTCTGCATTGCAATACTCCCTCTCCTTTAAGATATCATGAACTTAAGTAGATCAGCTGGTAATTATCCCTTTGTTATGTGTACCAGTGCACTGCAGCCGTGCTGCAGGATCCCCTCCGAGGGGAGAAAGAGTTTCCTTACCATTTGGATTTCATTCTATTTCAAGCAGAAAGGGGTCACACGGAACTCTTAACTGTGAGGAGGGTCAGCACACATCAGGTGAATCTAGAGGTGGAAGGATCCAAATCTTGAGCCAAGAACCCTAGTTAAACATTACTGTTACTGGAATCAAAACTTCTTCTAGTGATGTTGGATTGGCAAGGTTTTAGCAGAGCTGCAGAGATCAGAAAGAAAAGAAGGATAAGTCAATGGACATTTAATAAAAATGAACATGTCATCCCCAAAACAGCGGATGAATTAGAAAGAGAGAAACACAATGAGAGGAAGTGGGTGAAGGTATAAAATACAAATCCATGTACATGACTTCTGGGTGGCAACCGTACCAAGGATGGTTTAACAGCTCCTTAGAATAATTATGTTTTTCATTCTACTGTGGCAATGTTAGTTAGAATATCTCTTGGACAGTGTGGTCTGGGTGCCAATCTACAATAGCATCTACAATAGGAGCAGTTTCACACTATTTCTTTTTGTTGCGGAACTGATAGTGGCAAGAATTAATTGCAAGAACAATAACTTGCCTTAGTGTTAACTATACTTGATACACTTCTCCCATTCAAACTGTTATAAAGGGAAAGAAAATAAGACCTATGAGTAAAAGATGAAAAGAAAAAAAAAAATAAGAGAGGAAGGAGAGAGAAAAATTACAATAAAATCCCTTGTTATGGCGAATTCACCTCAGCTACCACCCAAGAACCAAGCAGGCACTTTCTCACTTCCCCCTTTCTCTCCCCAACAGCTGGATGCAGTAGAAGATATAAGAATGAGATTGAGAGGTTCCATGGGTCAAGGTGAAGGCAGAAAAATCACTTGCTAAGTACTGTCATGGGCAAAACAAACTCAGCTCGAGGTATTTAATTTATTGCCAAATTACATGACTATTTAATTACTGATTAGAGCATTGCAAAATAAAATGAGACAAGCATTAAGCTCTTTGGGAAAAATCATCTTTTCTTCCATTTCCTGGGAAAGGAGGATTCCTGTCCTTCCTCCTTCCTTGCTTCTACTTTACTCATTCATTTCAGACTGCTCTCCACCCTCATTATTGATAGAGGTTACACTCAGTCCCTGCAACAAGGTAAGAAGCAGCACCAGATGTGGAGTCAATTACTCAGTAGTTTCTGTGTTTATTACCCTTTGCCTATGCTCCAGTGTGGGTTTTCCTCAGGCCACAGTCCCCTCAGTCACACACCTGCTCCCCCTCCTCAAACTTTTTGTTCCCTCTTGTTTCTCATCCTTTTGTTCCCTCTCCCTCTGGTGTTTCCTGCCTTTTCTTAGGCAAAAATGTGTTCAAAAATGTGCCACCAATTCAGCTGATAGGATCAACTGTATCGTGTGGTAGGTCTGCTTTGAAGATACAAGTGTCTGACAAAAGTCACTCAGTCCCACGTTTCTTCCTTCAAAGACCATCCCTGCAGCCCTCTCCACTGCCAAAACTTTGCTGTTCATACCAAATATATTTATGAGACATTTAGACCTATACTTTCACTGATATTTTTGATGGGAGTCAACCAGTGTCACAAGTGAGAGAAGACCCAAGCCAGTCTATAATTTATCTATGTGTGGAAGGGTGCAAAGAAGGTGCAGAGCCTTCCAACTTTCATAACTCTCAGTGGATGATTCCTTTCATTCCTAATCAGAGTCTCTGTCCCCTAAGGTGCAAGAACTACTATAGATTAATACAAGATATGATGGCAACTTGCGCTATTTGCAGTTCATAAAATCACGGAACATGCAAGGTTGGAAAGAACCCACAAGGATTATCAAAGTCCAGCTCCTACCTTTGCACAGGACTGCCCCAAGAGTCACACCATGTGGCTGAGAGCATTGCTCAAATGCTTCCTGAACTCTGTCAAGCTTGGTGCTGTGACCACTTCCCTGGGGAGTTGTTCCAGTGCCCGATCACCCTCTGGGTGAAGAGCCTTTTTGGAATATCCAACCTAAACCTCCCCTGACTCAGCTTCATGCTGTTCCCTCAGGTCCTGTCACTGTCACCACAGAGAAGAGACCATTGTCTGCCCCTCACTTCCCCTTGTAAGGAAGCTGTAACTGCAATGAGGTCTCCCTTCAGTCTCTTCCAGGCTGAACAGACCAAATGGTCTCATCTACCCCTCATATAACTTCCTCTCAAGGCACTTCACCATCTTAGTTGCCCTCTTTTAGCTGCTATATAATAGCTTTATATCCTTTTTGTATTGTGACACTCAAAACTGCCCCAGCACTCAAGGTGAGGCTGCTCCAGTGCAGAGCAGAGCAAGACAATCCCCTCCCATGCCCAGCTGCCTGATGTCCCCAGGACAAGGTTGGCCCTCTTGGCTGTCAGGGCACTGCTGATTCAGGTTCCACTTGACATCAACCAGGACTCCCAGCTCCCTTTCCTAAGCAATTCTTCCAGCATCTCATTCTACTGTCTGAACATACATTCAGTGTTGCCCCATCAGAGGAGCAGAATCCAGCACTTGTTCAGAGCTGTCCATGTGTAAAAAAGGACTACCTGCTTCACAGAGCCAGATATTTCAGTCTCATAAGTCCAGTGAAGTTACACATGAAATTTAATTGACTCAAGTCATCAGTGCTAAAAAAATGTTTGTATTTACTTCAGCTGCCAGATCCTGTTATTTTCCTAAATCAGCTTCCGTAAAGCAACCTCTATATTAGAAATGTTTCCCTCCTTCACCTTCTTTCCATAGCCCTATTTCATCCTCTTTCAACTGCAAGTCCATGTACCTGATGTGTGTTCTATTGGAACTGATTTGACTCCCTACAAATCCAGCAGGTCTGATAATCTCAGTCTATTTCAGATTAGGCTATGAATTTGCTTGCTTAATTTTCAAACATGAAAATAGTTAGAAGGTCAGTTACCAATGAAAACTGAAGCAATTTGAATTTTCTACCATATATTCATAATACCATTTTTTAGTTAATGTATAGCCTAATACTATGAGCCCAGTTTACAGTGCAATATCATCCTTAGCTCAAACTCTGGTTAAGTAAAGGAGTGAAAATGAAGACCCATTCCCAGCTCCTTTTCGAAATTAAAGCATTAACAGTGTTGCAAACAGAGCTTATAGCTGCTTTGTAGCTGTGGAAACAGCAATATAGCGTAAAAACCAGAGAACCCATATATTAGGTGCCCCAAGACAGAACCAATAAGTGGTATAAATGCTTTCTATATGGTCTTTTGTAATTAGTAATGAAATGCCTGAAATAAATTCAAAGCCTTGCAAGAAGTCAGCTTTCCTTAGAAAACCTGTTTTCAAATGGCATCATACTTCAGCATTCTTCAACTTTGTGAGTTCACAGCATCTGCTGCTTAAATATAACAGCACATATGGCAGCATCATTTTAGAAAGCAATGTAAAAAAAGACTGAAGAAACTATTATGAGGACTGCTGTCATGCTCTTGGGGCACAATTGCAATCTTGTGTTCCCATACGGCACCACTGGAGAAAGAATGTGAAGTTTTAATAGGGTAGATAGGGTCAAATACTGTATAATAAACTGACTCAAATGTTTCCTTTATGTACTTACATTTTATTAGCTCCAAATGAAATACACAATATAATTTAGGTCCTGACTTTTTTTTCCTTGGGACTAAAGGATGTGCTTGAAGCTTAGCCTGAGCCTAAATGCTATTTTGAAACCTAAATCAGCAGTCATGCAAATCCTAGCAAATGTTGACACAATCTCTGGCAATGCAAGTGTGTAATGTATCATCATACACCATTTTTGTGAACTGATATCACCATGTAATTATTCCTGCACTGGGCAAACATGTGACTTTTATCAAAGATTTTTTTTCTGTCTGATTTATAACAGAGAGGACTTGTGTGTCTCAGAGACTGGCACATGCATCTGGAATTCTACTGATGTTTCATTAGTGACAGACTTTTATAACATGAAAATAACGAGTGTACAATTATGCCAGATAGGACACAGCCTCAACCCAAAAGGAGAAGCATGCCCAAAAGGTTTATGAAGATATAATTCTTTCAAGAATTCCTGGAAATACTATTTCCATTTAATGATATTTAAGAATGGCATTATCCTCATATGAGGAGTTGTGTATCTTTGGGAGAATGTGAAGAAAGCTGATCCATCTCCTCTGTAAATAAAAATATCTGTGGTCACTGTACGAGGATGATGCTTCCTTTCTGTCACTAACATAGTAATTTTCAAGGGTGTGGAGAAGTCTTTAAAGAGAACAATTGGAGGCTCAAGATCCTAAATGAGCTGAGGAGCACTGGGAATCTTTATCAGGACCAAGCAGAAAGAACCCATCCCTTCTGTTGGTCCAAGGAATCCCATTTGATTTGTACTGTGATAGCTGATATTACTTGTGTTCTCCCACAGCAAATGAATGCATAAAAAATACGATTACTAGCAAGCAAACAGCACTAAGAAAATCACTAGGAGATTGATATAGTCAGGTACCTTCTCTATGTTACTCACTTCTTGGATGTAAATTCAATAGTGGCCAGTGAACTTCTTGTCAAAAAGTATGAGTGAGCTGAGCAAGAATTTCAGAAAGAAAAATGAGATTTAGTGGCAACTACTTCTCTTGTTTCTTTTTCTCTTACAAGCAACTTAAAACTGTACTTTTTCACTCATTATTAGGTTATTTTTAGATTATTCTCAAGTAATTTTATAATAGAAAATAAAATCCCAGAGCAGCAGAACAGCACTTCATGCAATTACTGGCATGTTCTTCTTCAAACAACACTTATATTTCCTTGTCTTTCTGTGAAAGAATTGCATTAGAAAAATTGATCCCCCAGCAGCTGTCTAAAAAACCCCAATTTTTGCCACTACAAATTCCATGCTAGAAGTATGATTCCTTTAAGAACTATTTCCCATTTACTGGCCTTCCTCAGAAGGGTCAAACTGACATTGTTAGCTTCATCTATAACATATAGGCTCATTTAGAAAACAACGGTTTATCCCAGTCTGCTAAATTCAAGAAACATTTCGATGTTTTCAGGCACAGGCTGTGATTCCTGGGGTGTCCTGAGCCAGAAGTTGGACTCAATCCCCATGACTCTCTTCCAACTCAGAAAATTCTATGATTTTATAGGGTCATATCGAACCTGGCTTGTAAACTAAATCCATTCCAACAGTCCACTCTGGACTTGCAGTGTACTTGGTCCACAGTTTGGTCTGTAGTGCAGGAGACATACAGATTACCAGTTTGTTTAAAAGGGGTGTGCACCTAATGATTTCTTTCCTAAGGCATTATACTTACATGAGATACTGTACACTTCAAGAGTTTATTATCAGGATAATATTATGATTCCAAAAAGGATTTGTTTGCATACCATCATCCCTGCAACTCTTGACCATATATAGGTAGAGAAGGAGGTATTCAATGTCTATATTGCTTTTCTAGATAAATTGGCACCCACCTGAGCATTTCTCAAAACCACAGAGCCTAGGATCATATTTTGATAGAAAAAAAAAAGTACTGGAAAACTGAAAATGTTTCATAAATTCTCCAGAAGAGAAATTTAGAGCAGTTTAATAACTGCAAAGCAAGTAACATTTTTATTTCAATATTGTTCTAAAGAAATCATATAATGTCATAAAAGAACTCAGTATGTTTTTAAGAAATATCAAGAGCTGAGAATATTTTAGACTGCTTTTCTCCTTTTCTTTTTTACTACTTCACACCTCCTTCCTTTGATATATAGAGTTTGTTTTTTATGAATACAAAAACAGGAATTTCATGCTGTGACCCAGATTTCTATCCCTTCACATACGTTCCCCTGTGCATCAAGTTTAAAAGCTAAAAAGACCCAGAGTTTTGCATTAAATTTGCAACTTTGATTTTTTCTTTTCAACTTTCAGATTTTTTTGAAAATGAGTCACTTTGCAGCAAAGAAAAAAATTACATTTTACAAATAAGGCCTCTATGGAAAAATGTTAAGAGAAAATCTGTGTTATAGACAAGGAATACCAGCTACATACATATCTAATGTACGAGAGTTCTTTACTTTAGTGTCAAGATCCTTAGTTTTTCTGGGTTTTATTATGATGAGATTAAAAGCTCATTACACTCCAGTTACACTGTTCCAGAAGAGACAGAGACTTTGAGACCAAGTTCAACAAGGTAAAAAGATTTAAAGCAAATTCAAGCTGGAGCAGCAGCTACTTAACTGTGCAATAACTTAGCACAAAAGAGCAATATTTATAAAGTGATTGTACAAAATGCCTTTTTTAACTGTCCTACACCTATGATTTTCCACTAGCAATCCTTCCTCTAGGCTACTGTTGTGATTCTACTTCACATGTGACTGTACCTTCTGAAAGGTCTCCCAGAAGATGTTAACTCTCCTGGTTGGCAATCAGTTACTCAGGACAATTACACATCTTCCCCCCTAAATGATGAGCTCTGATTCTGACAGATTTTTCAGAAATAGGTAAATGAAATAGCAATATAAACCCCATACCTGAAGCTCCATGTGGTCTTTTCGTAAAAAGCACCAAATGCCTGAACATGGAATCAAATTTTACTTGAGAACTCTCACAGCAGCAGTCTTATGTATACCTATGTTTGTCTCATAATGGGAACAATCATGATTGAATTAAAAATCTCAGGCATTCCTTCAAGAACTAGAGTCTGTATCTTCAACCAAGAAACCGAACATACAAGGGTTTGTTTTGATCAAAACATAACAATATATTGTCTCTTTATTTTTAAGAATGGAGATTCTTCCAGGTTTAAACAAAAATAGTTTCCTTCTCTCAACATTTCCCTTTGCTTTTCTTTTAGAAAACAAACATCTTATAGCTTTCTTTACAAAGTATATTTATAGAGAATAAATGGTTAGATTCTCGCTATATGTCAGTTCTCCTAATTTCACTTGGACTATTTATTATTTTTTGAATTTACAGAAGAGAAAGCAGGGTTTGAATCTGAGTCAAATGAGTCACATTGCCTCCAAGACAACTAATAAAGATGCTCTGCTGTTTATGAAGAACATTAGAATTGGTATGAAAACTGGTCCCAGTCTATAACTTCACTAATTACCAGATTTGGGTCGCTATGCAAATCAGATTCTCACAGTCATACAGTTCTGACTTTAAGTTTAATCTCTGTTTGCCACAAATGTCCAGTGTCAATAACCTTGTTTTTTTGAACTATACCCATATACTAAGGTGATGAGCACATTGTAAGAGTTTATACAAATAAATTGGCTTCCAAACTAGTTAGACTATTTCTTTCCCTTGGAGAAAATAATAAGTATAAAATAATTGTTTGTCAGAACTGGAAACCATACATTGCCAGAGTCCTGAATGCTGCAGAGTCATTAGTGAGAGAATGCCATAGCAGCATTCTGCTAGGAAAAAAATCTACATCCTGCTTGTTTGGGTAATAGCTCTTCCATTAGAGGCAATATTAGAATTTCAGCTTTTGATCTCTCCTTGTGGACCCCTTAAAATCCAAGCTGTGAAACAGCAGCTGATGCTTTACATACTATCACAACAGCCAGCAATATATGAAATCTGGAAATGGCATACAAGGGAAATTAATGATGGGCTGTTAAGGGATATACAGTAACTCACGTTTGCATTGCACAACATACAGCAAATTAAAGCTGCCTTTCCTTTGTTGTGCTGGTGACAGAGCAAATAAACATCAAACAGCAATGCAGAAAAGCAGTATCTGAGAGCACCTTTAATTTCTAGAGAGCCCAGAAAAAAAAAGGATTTTTCTATCAGTAGTGCAGAACAAGCTCAGAAAGTTACACTGATCAGTAGACAGAAAATGAGCTCTGTGTCACCATCACTAGCCTGAATAACAGCATATGGTACAGCAGATCCATAGCAGCAAAAGCCAGAGCTAGATCCGGAAGCACTTATTTGTCAAATTAACAATTACTAAAAGCACAACAATAACATAAATGCATTTGTTTATTTGGGTGTTTGTCTGTGGTTTTTTTCTATTTTTGCATATGATGAAAAATAAGTGGCAATAAATTGCATTTTTTTTTTGTTTTACAAGGACAATCCTGCATGTATTTTGTCTCTATGCAAAGAAATCCATGTCACTAAAGAACCAGGACATTGTAAGTACAATGCAAAAAGGATACACTTGAGGGCTAAGTATTTATTTTCTTAATATATCATGGGTTACACAGTGGTTGTGACAAGTGTGATATTTCAGATTGTCTTTGATAGTAAACATCTAGTGACTTCAGCTTAATATTTCATTCTTAGGTGTTTTCAGGCTAAAAAGAAATTAAGGAAATTTTCAATGGATTCTTAAAAAAATGTGAGAGCATTTAAACAATTTTGTCTGTGTAGTGTCAATTTCTATTGCACAATCATAACCTTAATTAAATTAAGTTTGACATAATCATACATTTAATTAACAAAAATGTAAAAAAAAAATCAGATGTTTCTTCACCTAAATCCCAAATATAATTTGTAGCCCTTCTTGTTGCTTTTGGGGTCTTTTGAAGTCTTCCACACTGACTTCCTTTAGCTTGCATTCACCTCTGTTTTTGCATTGTTAGACACAGGTGAATATTCTCTCAACACAATCTCAGCCTCATTGAGGGAGTGATATAAACCAAGGAGCCTCAAATGGAAGGGCTGGTTGTTAGCCTTCTTCTCAATACTATTATTCTTACTATTTTTACAAGTGTTCAGTAAAAAGAGATGGTAAGGCAAAACTTTAGTAAGGTTTTGCTGTAGCAGCCATGAGATAAAAAATGCTATAATTTTTTCTGAACAATGGCACAGCATGGCTGTGAATGAAAAAATGTTTAAAGTCTGCCAAATAAGGTTTAGAAAATGTTACTATGCCTCACCAGAATTTCTGTAAATCATTTTGAAGCCTAAGTTAAGAGTAGGAGGAAAAAGATGGTATGAGAGACTGAAGAGTTAATGGTTAATGGTTCAGACAATCAACCACCTGCAAAAGCAGTGGTGCTTTGCTGACCATGTGAATGGTAACAGCCCAGGGGCAGGTGGTGTGAGTACCAGAGGCTGACCATGACAAATCAACATTTTTTTAGCAAGAACCTGGTTTTGACCCAGGTAAGAGAGGAGGTCCATAAGAAGCAGATCCTGTGAGCTGGGATAGTGTTTTTTATCATGCCAGAGTTCTCCTCTCCACAACTGGCTAAGGTGTGAAAACTCTGCTCCAGGGGAGGTATCGGGACATTCAAACACAGGTCTGAAGGTGTTCATCCCTTCTGATGGGGCAAGACTGGCTCAACTATGCTGACATGAGAGGCAGCTGTCTTGTCTTTTAAGGGGTCATAAACTATCACAGACCCGTGAAGAACCCTTGGACTCACTTCTGAAGCTTTCCACTAAAGGATTGCACCTGATCCACAGTGTTACATCTTATTATGTAAAATTCCTCCCACCAGGGAAGGTACATGGGTGTTCCAACATCAACCTAAACATGTATTAAACCATTGACCTTGTGTTTCATGAGTTTCCCCTCATCCCCAGCAGATCAAGACTACAATAGTCAGTTTGATCGGCAGACACTGAAATTGCAGCAATCAAGTCTTCTTTCTGAATCACTGGGTGGTAATAGCACAGAATCAGACAATATGCTGAATTGGAATGGACCCACGAGGACCATCATGTCCAGATTCTGGCCCTGCACAGGACCATCCCCAAGAGTCACTATGTACCCAAGAGTATTGTCCAAATGCTTCTTGAATTCTGTCAGCCTTGGTGCTGTAACTACTTCCCTGGGGAGCCTGCTGCAGTGCCCAAGCACCCCTTGGATGAAGAACCTTTATCTGATATCCAACCTAAACCTCCCTCAGCACAAATATCTTTCTGTTCTTATACTTGCTTTCTTTTTCTTTCTGTCTTTCTTCTCCCAATTTCTAAAAATATGTTGTAAGCCAGACTAAAGAACTCCAGTCAATGCCTTACTAAGTACCTTGCATCTGGATAAGTTAAAGCTGGCCAAGTTTAAGTTTGCTAAGTTAAAGTTCATGAAGTGCCTTACTTTGCCTGGATGCTGGTTTAAAATTTGCCCAGTGCCTTATTCTACCTTAATGTTCTAAAGTTTGCAAGTAAAAGTTTGTTATAGAACCTCCTGAGAATTTTTATATTTCTCCCATGTACCACCTAGAATTAATCACACAACCTTTCCCTAGTGGACAACCTGCCAAGTGGAAGGGGGCATAACAGATGGGACACAGTCTTATATCCATGTACATAAGCAAAAGTCATCTGCTGAATTCCTGTCTCATCACTTCACCTTCCTGGACAACACTTTTGATGGCAACACCTCACCCTCCAGCCATGTAAGCAGAACATTTAGCTTTGTAGCACCACATAAGAGTGCTACATATCAGTCAGTCCATAGCTGGCACTCTAAGGTGCAGTGCAGGAGGAGCCTGGCTTGCCATATGCTGTCCACTGCACTCATCCCCTAATTCCTCTCTTTTGTCTCTCATCTGGTTTTTGGACAATAAGAGCATCCACACACCTCTTCCTGGTGGAGTTCCTGACAGAGCTACTCAAGCAGCTGTAACTAAGCCAACTCTCAGAACAGAAACAATAAGGTCATTTGGTGAGGTGCCCTACTTAAAGTTGATGACCTTGTTTAAGAGGTGGTTCTTATTACCTCGGTTTGTCACATTAATAAAATTACACTATTTTCAGATTCAGTTTCAAGGACATACTCTCACTTCACTGTCTATCTCCTGTCCCATTTGTCCACAGACATGTGCTCAAGTTAGTCTTATTTTGAGCAGTTAGAACTGTCAATATTTTATTCTCTCTGCAGTAGAAATTAATGTACTGAAGAAATTTTACTGACTGAAACACTATGTCTCAAAAGATGGGCAATAGCTTTAACAGAGGGAAGACGAAAGGCAGGGTCTCAGAAAAGGAGGTTTGACTTCTATGACAAAATTGGCAAATAAAAATCTTTCTGTGGTTCTATTCCTTCATGTGTGATCTCCCCTGTCTTTGTTCATAACTTTAGTCATAGCTGTGCTGGAAAAATACCCTGAGGAACTTTGGCTATAATTTATTTTATGTTGCATATATAATCTAGCTATCATAGGGCATTTTCATAGAAAGATTGAATATATATTTAAGCTGTATGTTTAACATGCAAGCGTCAATTCAATAAATCTGTCAGAATCCACACTTGACACTACTGCTGCATCAAAAAAATAAAGCTATCCTACTCTAAATGATATTCAAACAGACTAAATGATCCTTTTCCTGTTTCAGAGCAGGAATTCAAACCTTATTTGTTCAGGATGTCAAACTGCTGGCAAAGAGTACTTGGCTTGGCACAGTGCAAATCCTATACTTAAATTGAATGTGATACCTTTTGACTGAAAACATTCTGCCAATTTTTAAGGCATACACAACTGGGATTAAGAGACATTAATGGTGCATTACTTAAAGGTGTTGCTAGTCACAAACAAAAAGCAAAACCAGACAAACTGTTTTAAAGCACTACAGATTGGTCTGAGATATTAGGAGAGTTTGTACTTGAGAATCCCCAAATATGACCACTGTGCTTTATCTAGATATTTATCATGTATTTGTCCATAAATGTCTCCAAGCCATACCTTCATCTCCCTCTTCATGCAGTTTAGTCTTGCTCAGTCTTCTCCAGGAGCAGCACTAAACTCCCTACTCTTGCTAACTCCCAATTTAGACATTAAAATAATCAAAAACTATCCAAACATCCTGTGCATGTACTCACACACACACACATTTTTTTGGGCCAAGAACATTTACAACCGTATCCCAAATTTCTCAAAAAGTGCCAGCTAAGATTATTCTTAAGCATAACATTAAAAAATGCTTAACCTTAGACTTCCACACTGCCAGTAGTCTACATAAAAACTAGTTCCCTTAAAATCCATCAAAGGAGTTTCCTACATAGCCAGTAGAAATAAAAAGGAATTTTCATGGCACTTTTATCCAATCTGTTCTAGATATCTGTGTGATGATGAGATGAACTATACTCCAGAAGTATCTAATAATTTTCATTGCTTACCAAAGAGCTAGCACAAGTGTTGAGGGTGTATAAGGTGAATCTCACTTTAAATTCCCTGGAGTTTAGATATTTATAACTGATACAATGAATATCACCTTTAATATCATGGTCCTACATGCAAAGCTTCCAGGTGCTCCTACCTGCATCTCTAAAAATGCATCCTGTGCAACAAATACTTATTCTAAGCATGGATTACTACCTTTAATTATACCAAATATTATAAAGCTCTTATATTTACACCACTAGCTCCC
This sequence comes from Petroica traversi, assembly GCA_025920805.1. Lineage (NCBI taxonomy): Eukaryota > Metazoa > Chordata > Aves > Passeriformes > Petroicidae > Petroica > Petroica traversi. The sequence goes on from JAHLSL010000038.1 coordinate 2,787,829, forward strand.
TCCCTGCTTCAAGGGCCTCCTCCATCCTCTTTCACAATGGCTTTTAGTTCTGTTGAACATCGTGTTGAACTTTGCCTCCAAATCCTTGATAATAGGCACGTTTTGAAAGAATTTTTCCTTTTGAATGTTAAACTATCTCAGCTACAACAACTTCTGCAGCTTCTCTTAATGTAGCATGAAGTAAATTTGTGCAGAGAGCCACAGCAAGGTCTATGCATCACTTCAGATGCTGAATAGGCCTTGTGCTGGCTCTGAGAAGTGAAGTTCACCCTTTGGGAGGAATTTCTCTCAAGTCAGAAGAGAACAGAAGGAAACTCTGTTCTCTCTCTCCATAGAACTATATTCCCCTTATAAACAAACTTTGAATGTGAGACGCTCTGTAATGCCAAGACTTCCAATTTTATCACAAGCCCAAACAGAGTGGATTTCCCCCACATATCCCCATTAAATCCCAGCTCCTGGAGTCATGTGAATACCCAAGGAATTTCAGTTGTCTTATTAAAAGGTTGCATTTCTGGCCCACACAGAGGCAGAGGAAACCCTGCAAATGTGACCCCATTGCACCCTAAACACTCAAAACCAGAAGGCAAATAAAAGAAGCCAAGTACATTCAGTTGTATGATTTTCAGGCCAATCTCATGATTATTTCAAGCCTGATTCAAGATTTTTGGATGGTTTGGGTTGGCAGCACTGAAGACTTCATTATAGTTTCAAAGACTATAAAAAGAAAAAAGTTTCCAAGCTGTATAATTATCAAAATGATGGAGAGTCTGAAATACAGCAGGAATGACAGGCACACTTGGGCCAGCATTTTCAAATGGGGCCTGATAGAGCATGCTTCAGCTATTTCATTGCCACATCCAGACACAGTGGACCTGATTAGCCTAAATATAGCTCTCACTGGAAATCAATTGGCTTAGGCAGGAGTTCAGTGACACAGGTCTTTTTCTAGACAACTACCAGGGGTGAATTTCACCCTGAGAAAGTCACACAAGAGGAGGAAAGGAGTGCTGACCTTACTCAAACTGTGTCTTGAGAATGCAATTTATACAGCGCAGGACAGAAGTTTATTCAAAAACATGTGGAAGTGATTTATGGGTTCTATTGAAGATTTCTGGTATTAAAGCATTGAAATAAGTGCTACTCCCATATTTTGGTTGTAATAAGGGATATATTATGATATTTCATCTTTAAACAGGACAGGCTTTAACTAGCTTCCTAAATTCCATTGTCCTTTTATTCTCCTTTTCTGTTCTGCATTTCCTTGATTTTTCTTTTTTTTTTTTCTTGGAAGTCTAAGCTTTGGCTGTAAGGCAGACTTCAGAGAGTAAGGAAGTACATACTCTGTATATTCTTATTTGGCAGAAACTTTCTGTCCCTCCTCATGCTGAGTTTATTGCTCCCCAAGCAGTCCCACTGACATTAACAGGCATCTCCTAATGCCAGTGTGAGTATAATATGGAAGAAGAAAAGGAGGGTGAAACAGGCAAAGAGAGCCAGGAGGTAATTTAAAGGATGTAATGAGACAAACAAAAGCTTGTAATCTTTCCATGAGTTTTTCCGTGGTGACTTATTCCTTCTTTCATTTAAGTCAGTGGGAAAATTCCAATTGATTTCAGCAGCAATAGACAATGTTTCTTTCAGCATATAACCATTATTATGATATTGCATTGCCATATTGAAATTTCCTATCTATAATAGAAATTTTTGCCTTTAAATTTAACTCTTTATTCACTAGGAAAAAGTCTACACTGATGGCTAAATTCACCTTGGGTTTCATGCACTTCTTCAGCTTTAGTCACACAAGCAGGTCCAGTGCTTTATTTTAAGGAAACTCACCCTCAAATAAGCCCTGATCATCACCAAATTTGAATTATTTTTTTTTATTCTAAAGAAATATATATGCAGAAACTACTCTGTCATCCCCATCAGCTCTGCTGCCATGCAACACCACAAAGCACAACCCACAGCAAAATCATTCTTGGTGGCAACACCAAGTGAGCAGTTTGCATATCACCAGTGAGAGAAAAAAATAGAAAGATGCAGGAGTCCACAACTTTCCAGGGCCAGAGATCTAACATCAGTTACTTAATACCATGTACAGAAGAAAGTCTCTTCACTTATTTATTTATTTTGGGGGAGGGAGGACGGGGTGAGTGGCTCCTTCAGAAAACCTGCAGGCTGGAGGCCCCACATGGTGGGGGGAAAGGGGGTGATTTCCCTTACAGGCGTCCTGGTAGCTATTCTACCTTCTTGAAATATTTTCCTGACAATCTTCAAAAGCAAAGTCCCAATTTGCATTTTTAATACTGAAATGTAATACGTTGTTACTGGGAGACACCCCTGAGTGTTATTACTTATCACTGGGCCATTATAAACAATCATGAAAGATTACAGTGGATCTGCCTGGCCAGATGCATTCTTGAAAACCCAGAAAGAGGGTTAAATGAGAACCAACATATGTAAAAGATTCTCAATGCTATATTTCAAATAAAAAACATGTCAGGAGCGGAAAAAAAAAAAAACCAAAGAGCATAGTGGTTAAAGAAAAACTGAAAGAAAAACACATAATTGCTTTTAGTCTGTCATTTCCCCCCACAGAGTAGTAAATAAGCGCTTTGATACATAAAAGCCGTTATCAAACAGTAACAAATTAGTTCTTCACCATCTGTGATCCACACGAGGGGGGTGACAGTTATAGGCAAGATTTTAAAATATGAAATCAACTATTTATGAACTGGTTTCAGAGTCTTGCTGTCTACTTTGCTTCTTAAAGCGTGGCCACAAGAAAGAGCTGGGTTTTCGATGCTAACAGAAAACAGCCGTTGTGGTTCCACTCTTTAAATGATGCTAATTGCTGGCTGACATTTGTAAACAAGATGTTTCCTTTCCTACCACTGCCTACTATAGCTCAGCCTCACTTTCAAGAACAATATCTCAAATGAAAAAAAAAAAACACATTACCCTGACCTTACCAAACCCTATTACTTTGAGCTTCTTTATGTTACACATGATTGGCCCATTATTTCATGCTAGACCCACCACTTCAGAAATATTTCAACTTAAGTCTAATTTCTTTCTTGCTTCTTTGCCTTCCTGCTTTCCTTCTTGCCCTCCTTCTCACTTTCTCTCACATAGGAACTTTCTCACTTTCTTGCTTTCTGCCAGGCTTCTTTTCTCTCTTTCTCCTCTCTCCCTGTTTCTTTTTTGTCCTTCTTTTTCTGTATTTTCTTTTTTTCCCCCCTGCAAAAGCACCTTCCTTTGTAACTGTATAGGTGAACAGATATTTCAGCTCCTATTTTTAATAAAGGAAGTGCCAAATTTTTCATGATGTGCAAATTGCTATATATTAAGAGACAAGTAACCCTAACTTAATTTTGGAGAAGGAAAAAAAAACCAACTCAAACACATTCATTCTTTACTGGTGCATCTAGCATTTCATTTTTGCTTCATTCCTCTGTGCAGAGGGGTGTTTTTCTGGAGCAAAAGCAATTAAATCTCAGAGAGATGGTGGTAATTTTTTTCTGCTTGGGAAGTGAGTGCTTTTGAAAAATGAGTTTGAATTGATCGAGGGTTTTTTCCATTTCTTCAATGGAAGAAAGAAAACAGAATTAAAAGCCTGTAATGTAAGGAGACTCCATTACGTAGAAACTGCTGAGAACAGTTAGTATTATTTTTTTGAAAACAATGTTTTTCCTTGCAGTTTGGGACAATATGAAAAGGAAAAAAATTGTGTTAACATTCTGCGGATTGCTGTATTTCATGGGACAATCCAATGTCTTTGCAGTGTGTCATTTTTACTTTCAGTGAAATACAATGGACATTTCAGCAGGAATACAAAAGTGAAAAAGGATTGACCTTATTCCCACAATCCCATATCCATTGACTAGAGTACCAAGAGTTCTTTCATTTAGATTAAGAGGCTTTGACTGAGAACAATATATTTCTCTGCTGTCATCATTTTCTCCCGAGAAAATAAAATATGTTCATGTGGTAAATAAAAAAGACTATACAAAGAGACAAATCTAGGTGCATCTCCTTAGGTCCTTGAACAGAGGAAGAAATACACATTGGCTTGTGTGCCCTAGGGTAACTGACAATTGAATTATGTGAATTATATTAAATAAGCTGAATTTCTCACTAAGATTTCAGCATCTTTAGTGGCATCTATCTCACCAAATATAAGTATCTGTAATGTATATAAGCACAAGAGCTACTTGTGTAAATCCAGTGGAAGCAGATTTATCACATGATAACACATCAATATCACTGAATCAGTGACAATATCACAGACAAGCAAACAAGCAACAAGTTAGTAGAAAAAGAAAGATGATTCTACAAGTATTAGATCCAAATAAAAATAGGTATCAAACACAGTAGATACTGTGTAGTGTGTTTTTCTTTCACTAGAAGGGGAGTGTGGGGTCAGTCCTCAAATGCAGGTGTGGATGTCAAGCATTCAATGAAATGAATTCTCTCCCTACAGTCTTAAAGTGGTATTAGATAGAGTCTAACTGACCTCAATCTATAGCAGTAGTGGCCCACAATATTCAATTTCAGCATTTTTAAAATTAAAATGGAAGAATTCCTTTCATTTAATGCACAATTACTTTGCTGAATTATGAAAAATGTTCCGTCTACATTGCTATGATCAAAGTCTTGGCACCAGTAGTATGGTAACATCAGCATTAAAATGTAACCCTTTCAATTCCATTCTGATTGCTTAAATTATTTTAGATAGCAACATTTTCCTATTATGACACAATTCATCTAGGGAATCAATATATTTCTGAGATGACAACATTTTGCCATCAAGGTGCAATTTAAATTCACTGCATATCTTGTTAGGATAGTCATGACTCAGAAATGAAAAGGCTGGGTAGGCTGCAATCTCAGCTGGAAGCAATTTGTACTGGTAATTTCAGTGCTCCTGGTATTTATAATGATGCTTCTGAAAGGATTTTACATGCTTTATATTTGCACTAAAAAAAAATAATCACGTTTTCAACTTCTTCTCCACTTTCAAGAGTTACCTGAGATTTCTCCAGCAATTCAAGTATATCTCACTGATTCCTCCAGTACTATTTGTTCACTGTTTCTGCAAAGCATTACTGTGACTCTACTGAGGCAGTAATGATTTTTGCTGGCTTCCAGCTGTTCCTGTTTGGTCTCAGGTGGCCTGGCTACCAGCCTGGACAGCGGTTTTCTATGTCTGTCATAACATTTCTGTTTCTTTTGTCTTTCACCTGGATTTAGAAATTTGGTATTTGCTCAAGTTTAACTCTTGTGAAAAGAACAGCCAATTAACATCTGTTCAGGAGTGGGCCCTCTTAGTTCTTTTCTTATATTTAGCAATGCAAAGGACAATTTTTCATTTCTGCTTTCAATTTCTTTAATTATATAACTAAATAATAGTGTTCAATAGGGTAGAGCCAGTAACAAGCTTAAATAAGTGCCTAATTTCAGCTTGAGAATAGCTGCAGTAGCTTCAACACTTCCAGTTATTTTCCTGCTTTAAAAACCCTTTTTAAAAAAGCTAATATCTGTGGCTTCCCATGCAGTGCAGGTTTCATTGTTTCATTTTGCTAATAACTAAAGCTTCCTTAGAGAAAGGTATAGCCGTAATTAGGCGCTTTGCTCAATATTATTGTTCTCAAGGTCTCAATAGTTTTGAAAGAATTTGAGGAATTAAACATGACCAGAGTTACTCTATTAGGTAATGAAGCCTATTTTCTCTACATTGATCTTAAGGCAAAGTCTGTTTCTTTGGGCAGATAATGTATAGTCAATATGGATGAGCAGTTCTAGAAACTCCTTCACTTGCACAGGCTGTTCTATACAGAGGGACAGAACAAAAAACCACTTTTCAGGAGCACAAAAGGATGCTTCATCTAGTGCTTTAAGATTTAATCAGGGTGCAAACTGAAGCAGGATCACCACTGATGAGAACATATTGAAACTCCTTACTTATTCTGTTTTCTGAACCACATGCAGATTGTTATCTGTGAATACATGATCTGATACAATAACTAAATATATCTTCAGAGAAACAAGTAATGTCCTAAAAGTTTTGAAGTAAACAATCACAATAAGCGATAAATAATGACAATATATTCATGTCAGTGCTACTGATGGATTACCAAGTTATTGCTGATAATACCAGTCTGGATTTAATTTTCATCATCTCAAAATTATAGAACTGAACAGGTTTAATCTGGGCCCACAAGGATTCTCATGTACTATTTTTGTAGTTCTGATGAACAGTCAGTCTCCCATTTGTACTGCTGTGCAGTATCTTCCCAAGTGCAGGTCTTAATTCTTGATTCTGTTGAACTTGGTGAGGCTTTTCCTTTAGGAGCCTGCTGAGGTCTGTCTGCATGGACAGTCTCAGTCCTGTCCTGCAGTTATCAGTCTCACTCCCCTGGGCTGGTGCTACCTGCACACATGATATCTGTATGAAGATACCAGCCTTTCTATCAAACACAAAGTGACATTAGCCTTTAAGCTCCCTCAACACTCTCATATGCATCCTGTCAGGTCCTGTGAGCTTGTGGACATGTGTGATCAGCTCACCTAAGTATCCCTACGGTGGCCCTCTCCAAAGTCTCAATGTGCCTTCTCTATGAAGGCACCTGAGCACCTCGTTCATTTCCTGGCTCCCACGAGCTTTCCTGCACTATTCACTAGCAGCTCTACATCTGCCCTGGTGTTTCCTTCACTGATAGGAAGACCTGTAGAAGCCATTCATATTGAACTTTGCATCCCTCACCAGCTTCCACTAAGCCAAGGTCTGGCTTTCCTAACTCTCCCAAGGCGTTTGGATGATGCTATATTCCTTCTTAGCTACTCTTCTCTGCTTTCTACCTCTTCAAATCTGCTTTTTAATTCAGTTTAAATTCCCTGTTCAGTCAAGCTGGTTTATTTTACAGCAGGGTGGTTTGTTCTTGTGTTTCGAGGAAATGATATATAGGTCATCAAGCTTTTAATGGTTCCTTTGCTCTTCAAGGTATCCTCATAGGATCCTACTCATCTTCAACAATCAGTTATTTCATTTTATAACTTAATCTCTTCAAAATGTGAGGTTTAGCAGTTCAGTAGCCAAAATTTCTTGAGCTAGTTAACTTACAGCCTGTTCTGAGATATCTGGCATGTTTTCAGAGTAAATAAATGAGCTGCATAGACATCCCAGTGGGGAACTGTCTTTTTCCTAAGTCTTCTCCATCATCTAGAATAACTTCTCAGTATCTCTTAATTGCTTTAAAATTCTGACAATTTTGAAGATCTGCTATGTGAATTTTGTACTTAACATTCTTGCATCTAAAAAGCAGAGAATTGTTTTCTACACTGCTAACAGATTCTGCATGTGTTTATTAATTTCTTTCCATTTAGCATTTCATGTGTCAATTGCAGATTTTCTGCTTCAGCATTAGAAGTTGAATGCCACATGAAGATAAAGGAAAAATACTATAAACAAACTTCAGCTGCCTTATGATCTGTTTGGACACAAGAGTTTTTCTCCTTCTATCTTTACAGATAGAAATGAACCACTTACAAGCATCGAGATATTCTTCCCAGCCTTTCTTAACTATCTTTTCAGGTAGTTAAGGGCTGTCCTTGTCTAAATGTCTATAAATCTCTTCCAAAGTTTTTACTCCATGAGTTCGTGAATTCTGGACTCAAGCCACATTACAATCACCAATTACTCCCTTTCTCCTCCAGATCCACTGTTTCTGTCAAAGGAACTATCTTGGTTCACAAGACAATATTATTGGATGTGTTTTCCAAAACAGCTGTTTAGCCCAGATATGCCTTATTTCTGCTACTCCCTGAAACACAATCTCTAACCATTTAAAATCAAAATACTAAAACTTTAGTAAGAGTCAGACTGCTTTAATTTGAGTGGGACTTAAAGTTGCTTAAAAAATGCTAAGCCATGCAGGTCACATTCAGATAAGTATTTAAACAAGATACTTATATTTATTTCATTGTACTTCTTGCAGTGCTTGCCATTCTTTGCTTAGAAAATGATGAAAATGCCATAAGGAAAACAAATACCATAGTGTGATAAACAGCCAATGTTTATGATCATTTAATTTCTTTGAAAAAGTTATTTGTTTCTTTCTTGGAAAAAAAATATGTAGTAATGATCCAAAACAGTGTCATCTTATTCTACCACAAATGTTGAATGCTGAAGTGTTTTAAGGGCCCAGTCTAATCATAGATGTTTGTGTATACATATGAAAAGTCTTTTTTCCAATATTCTCATAAATATATTTCTTAAATTGTTTCAGTATGCAGTCTGTATTTCTGGAACCAATATAAAGTGTTCTACACACAAGCAATGTTTAGAAACTATGCAATCCAGCAATCCACTACATGACACCAATACAGAATTCTCCCATAAATAGATTTCCTTATTGGCTGTAAGGGGGTAAATTCTAAAGTTTTCACATTTGTGTTCAGTTCAGAAGAGCACCTGTCAGCTTTGATGCTTATGTGAATACTTTCATAATTGAAAATTTAACTGGAAAGCTTGAGAGAATCTAAATACTTCCTGTTCTAAATCAAGCCTGAAATATCTTGAGCACTGTCTTTGTTGTGGTATTTGGGTACTTGCTTTTCTAATCTCAGACAGAAACCAGAAGTGCAGAAACTTCTAAAAACTTGAAGAATGGGAAAATGTGTTAACAAAACATTGTAGAACACTCAAAAATGTATGACTGTTTGGAGGTCTGAGGAACATAGTTTAGAGTATTTGCCATTTATCTCTAAAAGAAATATTCAATATTCTATGTCCAAGACTGATTATATCACACAATATATTTCAAAATAAATATATCTGTATATAATTATAAGCTATTTCTAAGAGCAGGGTTCCATTATATCTGCATTATATTTATTTTTATTTTTTTTATTTTATTATGAAATTATGTGAGTCAACAAAAGATTAGTTCACTGATAACAATTGCACTCTTTAGAAAGGAGGAAGACAGAAGAAGCATTGTGAGAGAATAATTTGCCTCTAGAAAGGTTTTTAGCTGGCCAGATTTGAACTTGTTGACAATGGCAAGTTGCTATAGATCTTGAAGCCCGACCCTTGTCTGTATTTGGTGGACAAGTCTGAGGGTCTGGTTCTACCAGATTTCCAAGCAGCACTTGTCATGGATTGGAGGAAGTGTTAACCAAATAGCTGAAGAAAAAAGCAAGTGTAAGACTTACTGAAGCACTGCTATTCATTCATCATGAGTTTAGAGGGAAGCTTACCAAGAAGCACATATATTGAAGAATGCCATGGCTTCAGACCAAATATTACCCTGGTTTCCCAACACCATATACCCATACATAGATAAACACATGCTTAAAACATTAACCTTTCTAGTGCTGGGGACGGGGGATGGGGGATGGGTGGGGGGGGGGGGCAGGAAAGAGGCCAAATCAAAATTTTCAAAGTGAAAAGTTATATTTATGAAGAGCTTTTACTGAAGGATATAAACTGTAGAAAGACATAAACTGTAGTTAAAATATATATTAACCAACACATCAAGCTCAGTGTTTGTGTCCTCTGATGTTTCATAAAGATTAAGACCGCTCTTTCTACCAAGACATGTCATTTACCACTTTATCATTGGGAAACAGGACTTTTTGACATACTAGTGGATCAAAGAATTTCTTTTAAAACTGCTGGCCTAATTAAACTAAATAATCACAATATTTATATTTTAATGAAACTAATTATGAAAAATTTTTACTCATTTGTACTGCCAAATGACCCTGGATAGAAGTCCAATGATAAAAGTCCTAAAGTATCAATTTTTATAGCTACCCAGTTCTCATTAAAAATATGTTTATATGTCTAATGTTCATCAGCTATTTGTAAATTTAATACCTAGGTCCTTGCAAAGACTTTCTCTTCAAAGAAGAGAGTTTTGCCCCATCAAGGCACCCTTGAATCAAATTCATTTTCTTAAAATATTTTACTTACTATTTTGTCTTTCAAATTAGTGATCCGAATGCTCAATTTTTCACCTGTGCTGCCTGTACTGTAGTCTATCACAGGTCCACTGCTACCTCTGCTTCTCAGCAAATCCCATCCCTTGACCCCAACTGGAGTAGTATTATGGAGGCTTAGTAGGAGCTTAAAAATCCATGAAAAACATGCCTGTGAGGGGAGACATCAAGAAGAACAGTTATGTACTTTGACATTTCAAAACTAAATTTTGGATGTAAAGGAATGAATGTCATCCTAAAAAAAGGACAGGACAGGACAGGACAGGACAGGACAGGACAGGACAGGACAGGACAGGACAGGACAGGACAGGACAGGACAGGACAGGAAAGGAAAGGAAAGGAAAGGAAAGGAAAGGAAAGGAAAGGAAAG